>CM047526.1:9404276-9431776 GCA_026122265.1 Ammodytes dubius
ATCAAGGGAATAGGGGCAGCAGTGGTGTTGTTAGCCCAGCTTCATTTACATCACTAAGAAGGATGAAGAATTAAGCAACATAACTGTTTGGAGATGTCGCTAAAATGAATGCTAGTAATCTGCACAGTTTGAGTTAAGCAGCTAAGACTTTCCAGGCCGTATCGATTATTTTTCTGTTGATTCACCACAAAGCATCAGGAGTAAATGGGCAATGGATCACGGCCCTTTACAAGGGAAGATGAAAGATCAAGATGGTGTTTAATTTCCAGCAGCTAGCACGTGCATTTGAAAAAGGTAGGAGAAGATGAAATATGTCAGTAAAAAGTTAGAGTGAAACACTGAATGAGAAATCTGACTGAGAGAAGCCCCTAATGGAGAAAGACACTGTACATGAAAGGAGAGAAAATAAAGAGAGATGAAGAGGGGCATTTGTATGATTTTTCTTCCTTTAAGGTCGAGGCTGCTCAACCGCCGTAAAAAAAAAGGGGGGGGGGGGGACAATTTGCACGCGCCATAAAGGACATTTATGCTCATTGCCGCGTCCCAGCCGAACCCCATTGCTCTTTGTTTTAATTGTCCATGAACAAGGCATTGTTCTGCAAGATCAGGGTCCGGAGAAAGATTTTCCCCTCAAACCCCGTTCATTGTTACAAGGAAACACATTATTGGGGCCTTCATTATTTTCAAACCCATGATAAAAAGAATATGTTATTTAAATTTACATAATTCTCAGAGCCAGCTGCTGCAAGGCCACTTCTATAAATAGCCTTTATTCAACTTGAGAGCGCCCGATTCAAACGAAAAGGGAGAAGTCATAATCTCTTACAATGTTGTATCTTTGTCTCACCCTCATTGCTCTCTTGTGTGTGTATTTCCACGCCCGCTAAACCCCTCACAATATCCACTCTTTGTGTGCTTTGTATTGGGCTTGTTATGCGGGTCAAAATCAGCCATTTCTTGAAGACTTGAAGTGCTTACTATCCAATGGGGGATGATTCATTTGTTGTCTGCTTGCCAGGCCGGATGGATGACTTTCCTCCGACTTTGTAACTGTTCTAATGGAAGATGTTGTGAAGTACATTTGGCAGTGGGGTGGGGTGTTGGTGGGGGGAAGAGGAGGAGGAGGGGGGGAGAGGGTTTGTCCCAGTTTCTAGCACTTGGCTTATTTCGGAGAATTGGCCTCAAAACCGCAGTCCACACATCCACACACATGCCGAATTGAGCAAACACAGACCAAATCACACACAACCCCCCCCCCCCCCCCCTCCATCCCCTCCCCTTCCTCTGACATGCACTTGTCCTCAGCCCCGCTTTGCCCTGAAGTTTGGTTTAAAAGTGTTTTATATAAGCTCTTGATGCTTCTGCTCGGCTAGCGCGGCTGTGCCCGAGGACATGCAGTTGATCAATGTGCCATCACTAGACCAGAGGCAGGAGGACTAAGAGCAGCGCATGACTGACTCCCAAGCCCACTATATACTTGGGGTGTAATAATTCTATTTAGTGGGCTTTTTTTTCAAGAGTCCACAATGCCTGAAGAACATCAGTGCTCTACGAATTACATTTACAGGCAACTCCAGTTTCATTTACACTTGATGTTTTGGCACAGGGAATTATGGGTAGGAAGGATGTAATATATTAGCGGTATGTAAATCCCAAATGAACGATAACATGTATTACAAAAATGAAACCCCCCCAGTTAATTCCAATGTTGTTGCTGTGTGGCCCTGAGCACAGAACAGTCCTCCTGTTATTCAGTACTTCACTAAGTTTATGTGCTTTTGGAAATTATTTCCCTCGCTCAGCCCTTCTTTTCCACTTCCCATGGCCGGAGCACTACAGTATCCATAAACCCTGGCCCCCGCGGTCTCTCACACCTTTCGCCTCTCATTTCTCACCGTATTAATAATACAAAAGCATATCTATAAAGCGGTGGAGCCCGTGCGTGTATTAAAACAGCACACACACTAACCCAGGCACCACTGGATATATAGCCAAGGTCGCCACACAAGGCTTGAACTGTTATTCTCCCCACGCGCGGCGAGGTGAGGGCAAGAAAAAAAAACCAAGCCGGTCATTCCAACAGATGGAAGGTGAGGGCCAGAACTAAAAAGGCTTATTTCTCTCTCTCTCTCTTTTTTTTATCTTCTAAATATGCAATGAGTGGAGCCGTCGGAGACTTCCCGGGGTTGCGCCTGCACCTAACCTTTTTTATGCAACAGCGATGTCATCTGCATTCTTTGTTGTGTTAAGAAGAGTTAAATGACCACTTGGGATGGGTACGCTCGCTGACCTTTTAACCCAGCCGGGGTATAATGAGTGAGAGATGAGGAGCGTCAGGTATAATGGACTGTCGAGGGTTGATGGTATATAGCAGAGGGCAAGCGGGGGCCTCTCATGCTCTCTCTCTCCATCTCTCTCTCTCTCGTCCCTGCTTTCCGTCCTTTTTTCCCTCGTTTGGTAAAAGATGATGCAGACACAGAGGAGCAATTACAGAGAGAAACAGAAGTGCCATTAGCTTTCTGACAAGGGGAGCAAAAGGGCCTGGGCCTAGTTGCTTAGGCAATGCAGACAGTCCAGAGAGTTACAGAAAGCTGGGAAACCAGGGTGACAAAAAGCCGATATAGCAAACCACTAGCATCTATTCTCAGACTTAATGGTCGTCGCAGGTTTAAAAATACGAATCCCCACCCCAAAAAAAAAAAATTTCATGATGTTTTCTATTATTCATTCATTCATTTCAGTAGAGAAAGAGAGAGAGAGAGAGAGAGAGGGGAGGGAAGAGAAGAGAAGAGGCAGGCAGGCAGGCGTCTGTGATTATTGATCACCGTGCTGAAAATATAATGAAGTAGATATGAGGATTGAGTTTTGCTCATATATTCTTCTGTCCCCCACACCCACCCCGACACCACCACCACCTCCTCCTCCTCTCCAACAGTCACAACTCTGTGACTGTCTCTCGCCCTGTGTCTCTGTCTCCGGGAAAAGGGCACATTCGTTGTAACCGTGCTGTTGTGTCAAGAAGATGTGCGAAAGAATAGATCCCCACTTCTACGCACACACACACACACAGACAGACACACACACACACACACACACAAGCACACACACACACACACACACACACACACACACACACACACACACACACACACACACACACACACACACACACACACACACTTACACACAACACTTTAAAACAATCACATGCCCAGGAATTCATTTGTCTTGGTTTGGCTTTGTCTCTGTGGTGACACACAAGCGGCGGGGCCCTTTTGTTGCTGCGAAATTGATGCGGCTAACAGTGTAATAAAAACGTCCAAAACTTGCAACGCTTTTTTGAGAAAAGAGCTTTCTTTTGTTCCCCCTCCCGAAAGAAGCCTCTTGTACAGAGGAGATAACTGTGTTGGGTTGGCAAGATTAATATGTTACTCCAGTTAGACCCAGGGTGTTTTTCTTAGGGCCCAGCTATATCTCTGGTGTCAACATCATAGCTCTTCCATTGTACCTTTTCTCCCGTTGAATTCAAAAGCTCCTTTGATTGTACTCATTCTACTGAAGCCGGTAAACAGAACAGTGTGCCGACAGATAACGTATTTATCTTTGTCCTGTATAGCTTTCGTCGGTTGTGCCAAAACGATACTGGGTTTAAAGAACTCAACAAATGCGAGAGAGTAGTAACCTCATTTAATCATTAAAGGTGGACTTATCAGTGCAATGATAAGTATCGCACTCAAGAGTTTTTTGCTACGCTTTTACAATGGCCTCCAATGGAAAGTGCCCAGCGCAATTAATGACTGGATTTTTGAAAGCGGATCAAGCTTGTGATTTATTTTGCTTTTTGAGGGTGACATATTATCCAGACACTAGGAAGCTAGAGTGGTGCCATTCAAATGGTTTTCTTTTTTAAGTGATTCATTTATTTACCCAATTTAAAAAAAAAAATAGTTTTGTCTCATGACAAAGTGTAACCTGACACGGCTGGATTACTGAACTGTGGCTGACGGCTAATGAGAGAAATTTCCCCGGAGAATCTTTATCTATTGCTCCTTGGAGAGTACCTTGGGGACTCGGCTCTCCTGTCTGTCACCTCCGCACACACACACACATGGACACACACACACACACACACACACACAACACCCCAAGTCTACCCCCCCCCATTCCACTACTACTACCACCCCAGCTCTCAGCACTGACTGCTCTACCCCTGTGCTGTCTGCCCATCATCCCCTGTATTCTTCCCCTCCCTCACCCATTGACACCCCTGTTTCCTCTAACACTATCATGTAGCACAGCCATTTCACTTTTGCACCTTGCAATTAAAACCAGAGGAGAAGAATACTGTTATTATACTATAATTTCAACACACACACACACACACACACACACACACACACACACACACACACACACACACACACACACACACACACATACACTTTTCTTCTCCACCACTCTCCTATCTGCAACATAACCTTTCAGTATTCCCTTTTTTTTAATCTTTTTGCCCCCCTTCATACGTGCGATACACATGTACCGGTACGTGTTAGAAATCCAGAGTTTACGAGAATGGCAGGCATGGAATTAATTAACAAAGGAAATAGCACCACGGCATTTGCTTCAGGTAGATCATATTTTCCAGCTTTTTAGTTTCTGCTCCTGAGAAAGCGGGTGGAGGCGGATGTGGGGAACACAATAATAAAGAAGTGTAAAAAGTCATATTATGTGATGGGCCAACTCGCAAAGACAACAGTCTGGTCTGTGTGCTGCCGTACCAACTGATCTTAAGTATGGCTGACAAGGTCTCTGTTCAGAGGAGTTGTTTTACCGTGGTGGGCTACACAGAGGGAAGTCTTGTCCACTATCTCTCTCTCTCACACACACACACGCACACACACCACGCCTAACGCACGCAGACACAATCGCACACACACACACAAGCACAAGCAAGCACGCACGCACGCACACACACACACACACACACACATACACACATACACACACGCTTTTGAAGTCAAAGAAGTCTTTGATGTTTGGTGTTGCTGTACTGACCTCTGCAGGATCCACACCTGTGTGTGTGTGTGTGTGTGTGTTTGTGTGTGCATGTGCGTGTTTGTGCATGCGTGTGTATGTTTATGTCTGAGCATAGCTGGCTTCTTGGAGTTTGCGTGTATGTGTTGGTGCAGGTGAGTCAGAATTTAAAAGTTGAAATAAGAAATGTATAAAGTTGGTGACCGAAACTTATGGCAGCCATGTTTCAAGGCTCGGGAAGAAGGACTGATCCTATTAACAGATGGTAGAGATGATGATAGGGGGGGTAATAACTATAAGACTGTCCCACATGTGGAAGACATTGTCCGTTTTGCCATTTCGGAGACACGGTAATCCGAAAAGTTGTTCCAAAGTAATTAGGAAATCTCAAATCATAGGGATGACCCGGGAAATTACATTTGATTGAAACAGGTGGTGAGTTATCTATTCTGTTAAGAGCACCATCTGTGTTTTGAAGGTGTGTGTGGTGACTGACTGTGTTTGTATGGAGGAAAACCGGTCAACAAACAGAGGAAAAAATGCCCAATGCAATCTACACACACGGACATGTACAAATGCGTTCACACACACACACACACACACACACACACACAAGGCCCTATGGGAAAAACATTGTCACATATCGAGTCAGAGGTTGCGGCTATGTAAACAACAGCGTCTGATTAGTGATACATTACGTTTCAATTTTTTATTTGTTCCAAATTGGAAAATGTGAAAGTGCTGTGTTCTTGCCCCCCCCCCCCCCCCCCCCCCCCCACACACACACACAGACACCTCTTCCTCCTTCTCATATGCCACAGTTCCTTGATATTAAACATGGATTAGCAATGTCTAAGCTCTTGTTGGCCAGACATGAAGGGAGTGTGGCGAGACACACACACACACACACACACACACACACACACACACACACACACACTTCTATTCCCCTTAGAGACCATTGATTTCCAAGCTACTTACGCCCTGTTTGTATGTACGGACACACTGGAGTGTAAGCTTGTTAAATGTGAAGTGCATCACCTGTCAGGCCCCAGCCTCATCTTCCCAGGGCTTATCAGCACATAAACACACACACACACACACACACACACCACACACACCACACACACACACACACACACACACACAGAATGGAATTGTGTAAATCAGACAAAGATATTGCATTTGCGACGTGATATCAAGATCCCATTGATGAAACCAGGCTCTTACTGTCTGAATGCAAGATTGGTGGGGTGACATGAAACAGACTAAATAGGGCGATCATCCACCTGCCATTCTTCTTCAGGTCCTCTGATAGACTTGGCGACAGTTCTGTTATCATTGTACGGATGGCATTCAGACATGGGTTCCTCCTTTAAATTTTGAGATCTCTCCTAAAGATTGAAATCAATGTCAAGTCATGTCAATAAAATAGAGTATGCTCTATTATCTATACATGCTTGTTTTTTTTCAAAGATTAATTTGACCATATAATACACATAAGAGAAGACATTTTGATTGATCAGCACCTATGAAAAAAATAAGAGTTAGAAAGCTGGCTTGATGAAACAATCCAAACTGGTTCTGGGTTCAGTACAGAATAATAGCCCATTGTGATTACTATCGTCTAGTCTGTTCCTTCAGCTTATTATGGCAAAAAAGAAAAAAAAAACATCACTGGGCCCTTCGTCTCCAAATATATCATAAATAATTATTACAGAAGCGCATGTTCCGTGCTCTGGGCCATGGATATAACTTGTTTAGTTTCAAACACACCCCAATCAATATCAGCCTGTCATCTAAAATTTATGTGAACACCAGCATGTGTTTTATTTATTTATTTATCCATGTATTTATTTCATTCGGCTGCTTGCGCTCTGCCTCTTGTTATAACTAATCGTGCCGAGTGTGTGTGTGTGTACTGTACGTGCATGTTGTGTGTGCAAATCTAAAAACTGTGCAGACCTTTGCGTGCATACAGTCGTGTGTGTGTGTGTGTGTGTGTGTGTGTGTGTGTGTGTGTGGTGTGTGTGTGATGTTGTGTGTGTCCAGCATGCAGCGCACTCAAGGGACCCCAGAATTATGATTGCAGGACCCGAGTATGCGATGATGACAGCCGATTCCGTTGGAGGTGATTAGGTGCGCGAGGCCAAAGAAAACAGACATGATGGAAATTCAAATCCCCACTCTAATTTTGTGTGCGTGGATCAATGAGTGTATCTGTCACAAAGGCTCTGTAACTACGAACTCAATAAAAACAAGCAGCAGCAAAGCGGTACTACGTCTCAACACCCGTAAGGCAATTGCTGTGATGTATGTAACCGAATTTGCGGATCACGAATAGGACTGCACAGCCCAGACGACCATCAAAGTAGCCAGAGCCATGGATTTTTGATTCTTCTGATTCTTCATCCTCAAGGCATAATGTGACGTCATCGTCGAAATCGAGGACAACTTAGAGAAGAATGAAGTGTGTCCAGCATGCAGCGCCACTCAAGGGACCCCAGAATTATGGATTGAGGACAGGAGTCATGCGATGATTGACAGCCGTATTCCGTTGGAGGTGATTAGGTGCGCGAGGCCCAAAGAAAACAGACATGATGGAAATTTCAACATCCCCACTCTAATTTCTGCTGCTGCGTAATTATGATACATGATGATCTGCAGACATCATTGGCCACACAGTCCGCTGTGCTCAATCTCCCCCGGTCTGGCTGTCTCTCTTGTTCTCTCTCTGTTTCACTCTCACACCACACACACACAACACACACACCAACACACACACACACACACAAGCACACACACCCTCATACACAACTAACGTGCAAAAGTAGCAACATCTATCCAGAAATGCAAAAAAATACAAGAAAACTTTCAACAACTAACGGTGGCAAAATGTACTAAGTGTATTTTAGTCAGTATAAGTTCTCAATTACAAAGTATAACTTGTCATCGAAGTTAAACTTAGAGCCTGCATAGGCGCTAGTTTTTTTACTTTGTATGGCCAAACATAATCAGGGTGGAATGCAACTGCTGTAGTAAATCACACCACACGCCATCCAAAAAATCAACAAAATAAAACACACACACACACACACACACACACACACACACACACACACACACACACACACACACACACACACACACACACACACACACACACACACACACACAGCCGAGATGTGTGTGAGCCACCGGTCTACCACCATTGCTCCCAAGCCACAGTGAAAGGTGTTATGATCTGAAAGTTAGAATATTCCTCCCAACAGCTTTTTTCTCTCTCTCTCTCTCTCTCTCTCTCCTATCTATCTTCTCTCTCTCTCTCTCTCTCTCTCTCTCTCTCTGTCTCTCTGTCTCTCTCTCTCTCCTACTATCTATCTCTCTCTCTCTCCGACAAAAGCTGCACGTCCTGCTCCCGTCTCTCCTCTCCCCTCTCCCCCCCCCCCTTCCACGTCAGGTGCGTTTAGCATGGCTTTGAACGCCATGCCTCCATATTTTATTGAACGGGTTGTTGGTTGATGCCGGATTCCTCCACAATGCCTGCGATGGGTTCATGCATTAGAGATGTGAGCTTTGGACAGGGGGGAGGGAGGATTGAAAGAAAATAAAAAAAGATGAGGGGGGCCGGCTTGTGTTCCTCTCCTGTATTTTGCTGGATACTGCAATAGAAGTCGTTGTTATTTAGCAATTCAGTATTAGCTTAGAAAAAGAAAGAAAAAATCTATGGGTTCTCTCACGGATTCTCTCTCAAGGATAAGAGCTCTGTGTAGCTGACTGTTGCACATTGACTTGTTTTCGTCTGTCGGCAGGTGCATCTATAATATAGTTTTTTTTTATTTGACAGTCTGAGGGATTTGACCACCAGGAATTGAGAATCTGACAGTTGGCTTTAGCCTTTACTTCTTTATTGTGTTCAACTGTTGCTTTATCGTTGTCACGTTTTAGTCCAGAAAAAAACTTCCACAGACAGTGTAGCGAACCTTTGCTTTCAACTGAAATATGTATTCTTTGAGTATTGCATATAAGGGGGTCTATTTGCATATTTAGGGTTCACCCAATTGCCCTTCATATGCAGTAAGTGTGAAAATACTGATTAAACCCCCAACAGGGTGGCTGTAAAACACATACAGACAGTATCTGCCCCCCCCCCCCACCCCTCCTCATCCCCTTGATTGTAATGTGTAGCAATAGGAAAATTTAGACACTAAAAATGTGTCGGGCCTTAAATTAGCGCTCCATATTTTAGTGCCATTTTCCGACAGTGGCACGTTTCCAAAGGCCTCCACAGACAAGAGGCATCTCACTTGTTGTCAGACAGCCTCCTATCACCTCTGCATCACTTTTCAGGCATTTGCATAACATCTTGTGTCTATGAGAGAGCCATTGACTTCAGAATTGGGATACATTTTCCTCTACTTTTCTTTTGTTTTGAGGTTGTATATTTTATCAGAATCACCAAAAAGTTCCAGAAATGTGTCTTTAACTGTCAAGTTTATGCACGTGTTTGCATAGCCTTTGCAAATGTGCTACTAGAAAACCCATTTATTTGGCCTTTATAATGACTCCCATTCACGGCTGCTTATTTGTCTTGAGGGCTGCTGCAATTGTTGGGCCGTTCTTCTCTGGGATGAGATGCTACAGCCAAACAGATGTTTCATTTGCGGCCCACCATTACGCACACAGAGGAATCTTGGGGAAAGAGGGTGAAAGCAAAAAAAAAGAGTTTATTTAAACAAAATCTTCACATGACGTCCAGCAGCACCTAGCAAGCAGATGTATTTGAAAAACGAAACAGTTTTATGCTGATTCTATCATTTACTTTCCCCCCCCCCCTGCCCCCCCACCATCAGTCCGTGGAGCAATATAATCTGGCTTTCCTGTAGACTAAACATAAAATTAAAAAGCAATCTGCCTTCGCCGTATGTTTTATAGAAATCTGAGGAAAAAAAAAGACCTCACATCAGCGACTTTTCTACAGATAAAAGTGCAAGTGAAAAGGCGGATAAAAAAAATGAATATATCTTCTTTTTTTCGACTACCTTTTTTTTTTTTACCCCGCCTTTGCATATGTTAGAGCAGCTTGATTAACGGCCGGGCCCCGTCCAAAGCTAATTATTTTATTGAGTTGGTGGGGGGGGGGGGGGGGGGGGGGTTATGAGGCGGGATCCCACCCCGGGGATTTAGCTTTGGCTTTAGCTTTGGCTGCAGAATAGAAAAAAGGGCCCCACACGTGTGATGTGTGATTCCTCCCGCCTCCCAGGTGCCCGCTCCTGCACGGTGACAGTAGGATGAGCCCCAGGTATGGGTGGTCTCTTCATCTATCTACCTCTATCAATAAGGAGCTTACTTTAGCCGTGTACTGGAAATGGGAGGGAATACAATACCGTTGCAATTTGATTTTTTAAGCCCCACAGGTCAATCTCCTGAACCCCCCCCCCCACCCCTTTTCCTTTTATCAGCCTCTTTTTCCCCCATACTTCAACTCTCTTATTTTGCCTTTTTTTTATATACCTGAGTCTCTCTATCACTCCACTGTCTGTCCTTCATTCCCTTTTTGCTTTCTCCAGCTAACTGTTTCTATCACTCTTTTTTTCACTGTCCTCTGCTCTCTGCTAAATTGTCACTGTGATTTTTTGATCCTATTTTCAGTCTTTGGAGGTGTGTGACTTAATGGAAAAATTGCAAGGGGTCACAAGTTCACACAGTGAATGTCCATGAAGACATTTCTTTCCTATTTCAGGAATGGATGTTAAATTTTACTCTGGGCCTAGTAGAACCGTTACTATCCAAACTTGCAATTCATTATTTGCAATATTATTTCAGTTGGATTGAAATTCCATGTCTGTAAATGAATAAACATACTAGACTCATTGACTTATGGACAGTATATCTTTGACAGGAGTTGTTTTGTATTGTTGGCAGTGCTCAACCTTCAAAAAGCTACATTGAAAAGCTAGTATATAAGCCATAAGACTGTGTTTTAAATCTACTTATAATGCAAATTTCTTGTCTAACCTGAATAGTATGTAACCCGATAATTTGTTAAAGCTGTATAAGTATTTGCTTAGGTGTCATTAAGTCAGGTAAGGACCACTCAAGTCTGTGTGTAACTATGCATGCATGCGCATTCAGTCCTGCACGCACTGTATACATGCACAGTTGTGTGTGTGTGCATGTGCCTGCATGTCTTCATCTTTTGTCTGTGCTGCTGTAGTGGGTAGTATCTGATTGACCCCCTACCCTGTCAACAAGATGTGGCCTCTGGGTTGTAAGCTCCCTCTGGACAGATGGTATAAAAAGAAACAGCATACCTTTTCATTGGCCACTCTGTATCGAAGTCGGGTTTGCACAGCGGACAACAAATTGGCCCCTTCCTGTCTCCCCTCTCCAAATGCTAAGGTTAGGCTTTAATTGTGGCACCTGGGCTGGGGAAAGCAGCGGCGTTATAGACAAAATAGCAAGCGCTGGTGTCAGTGGGACGTGTTGTGAATAGTTCACATAATACCAGTGTATACACAGCGGACACGGAGGCAGCCACCTTTGCTCCTCTCCCCTGTTCTCACTGAATAAGAATCTGACATAAATTCTGCACATATAAAATTAGTAAATGCCACTGTAGCCGTAGTTAAATATCACACAAACCCCAAGGGGAAGGAGGGAGGGGGGGGGGGCTGGAGGGGAGAGGCGCTGGCAAGTTACCTTGGCCTATTTCCTTGCCGAAGGGAGGGGAAGGGGGTTTGACTAGAGGAGGAAAAGGGATTGCGGGAGGTTAGAGAGAAAGAAAAAGGGTGAAGAGGGAAAGGAGAGAGGGAGGAGGAAAACAGCTGTGTATCGTCAGGGAGGGTGGCGTAGGAACGGAGGGAGGGGTGGGGGGGGTTGCTTGTGTTCTGCCTTGCGACAGAACGTTGCTTTCAGATACGGAGCTGTCACGCTTCACACTCCCCCCGCTGCTCTCCTTCCCTTTCTTCATATTGAAACTATCAAATAAAACAGCGTCGTGCACAAACCCCTCTTTTCTCTGCAGCCTCTCATATGGCATCATTAGAGGTTAAGTGCAGTCTAATCTCTCCCCTAATAAAGTTACTTTGAAGTGAGGGAGAAAGGGTGGAGTGGGGCCAGGGGTTGTTCACACAGACTATTTAGTGAATTAGCTCAGCCGAAGCATCACCGGTGAAGGCTGGAACCCCCCCCCCCCCCCCCCCCCCTCTCTCATGGACTCAACCACCGCTCCATACTACAGCTCTGTTGATCCTCCAGTAATACTTGTTAAAATGTTGGTTCTTAGTACATGTGTTTGTTGAAGCGATGTTTGCTCCAGGATCAGTTTGCAGCTCAAGGATGGGTGTTGTTTGCTATTCTCATTCAATGTATTATTTCGGCTCTTCTTTCACTTTTTTGAGCGAGAGAGGGAATGTTTTACATCCCGAAAGAACAAGAAACCACTAAATGGTGGCAGTCGACTTATTTGAAGTTGAGAAGGTCTTGCTTCAACTTACTCTTCCCTCACATGAATCCTGTACTTTCTAAACAGTGCACAGAGACATTTCACAACTTTTTTTTTTATATATGTTTTCTTTTGCTTAAGTTTCCAAAGACGCAAGTCAATTCAAAGTGCTTTACAAAGGGGCATAAACATACATTACAAATAAAGACATAGGGAAATATTAAGATTGCATTTAAGACAAATTGTTTGAAAAAAGTTAAATAAATTGCATTTAAAAGACAATAAACCAGCAAATAAAAAGTTACAGGTTAAAGGGGAAACAGAAAAGTCTACTCTCCTGTCTTTTTCCTTACCACACTCAACTCCCCACTCTACCCAACCTGGTCCCTCCATCCTCCCATCTCTATACCAGCCTGTTGCCTGGCACTGGCATGGTGCCAAGCACTGAGCGGTAAATGCCCTCCCCTCCTCATTAATTTACCAACAGATTACCGTGGACTGATCACGGTTCACGGACGGGGTGTGTGTGTGTGTGTGTGTGTGTGTGTGTGTGTGTGTGTGTTTGTGTTTACAACAGTTAAGTGAGAAAACTGACAGCCATTAAAAGCCCTAATGTAGCACAGCATCGCGGAGCGCAGCCTCGACCCGACCCTGTTTTGTTTGGCACACACACGATGATGATACAGCAGCCGAGTGTTGTTGGCATTTCGCCTTAATTGGAAGTGCTGGGCTCCAGCCAACGGCAGCAGCCAACACACAACAGGTCTGAGATGCCAACAAACAAACACACGCAGACAAATTCACTCAACAAGCACTCATTCTTTTGTCACGAGAGATTGCATGCGTATTGCGTACGATGTAATTTGACTTAATGAGATGCCAAAATGGCAATGATACAAATTTATGATTGACTAAATGTGTTCTAACAGGAAATGTCTGCAACCTGTTCTTCATTAATCGCTCAGTTTGCGTCCAAAAGAATCGCGGATCATTTTTCTAGATCTTTGCCTCGCTAATATAAACACGAGGTACAATTTACTGTATGGGCGGTTTCTTGTTAAGGCAACTTACCTGATATAACACAGGCCAATGTGGTAGTGATTTGCAGAGTAAATGTTATTGCACTGGCATGCATCAACACCACATGTGTTCTGTGTCTTTTGTTAGAAGGGTTTGCTGGAAAGGAAAAAAAGGGGGGGGGGGGGGTGAGATTCTTTCTCCAAGAGGGGGGGATCATGTTAAATTACTCCAAACCGTTTAGTGTCCCAACACACAAAATGGCGTCTCCTTGACCATATGGAAGCCTTTATGTAATGTTTTCCTTGTTGATATACAGAATCTATAACAAATGATAATGGTTGCAGCTGTGTGGTGTGTGGATGAGGCGTCACTCCATGGCTTGATGGCTTCAACATGAGTTGTGTGCCCAATCCCCAAAGTTGATCTCCACCCTAACAATACATGTCTTCTTGAAGTGAAGTTTTATATGACTACTTTATTCTGTCCAGTTAGGCTAGGCCTGGCAGATGGACTGAGAGAGGGGGGGGGGCATTTAAAACTGCATTGGGTAATCCAGAGTCCAGCCTGAATGGTGAAGGAGCTCAAATACATGCAAGTTAAGCTCAAATCAGGAGCTGTGTCGTCCCATCCATCCGCTGTTGATTTTCAAATTGATGATAAGCCAAGTATAAGCAATGTCTTGGAAAAAAGCCATGTAGGAAAAGATATCTGGATTAAAAAAAGGATTAGATTTTGCTGTCTAATAATAAAAAGGCAACGTCGCATTGAAGCACCAAAGCCCCTATTTAGCTCGCTTCCTTCCCTACTGTCAACATATTGATTTGTTCTTGCATATTCCCGTGCGCCCCGACGAGAGATTGATTTTGATTTTAATTATACCCAGCAGTGTGTGACGGAATCACATCAAAACAATAATGGGTGCATTTCTTAGATGACTGCCTGCCTGTATACCCTCTTGCTTAGAAGAGTGAACAGCTGGCGGGAACTGATAATCACTGATTTCTATGCATATATAGATCTTGTTTTTTCGCAAACAAATCTCACAACAGATGGACATCATTGTTATCTATTGTCGCCTCCAACAAGGTGTGATATCTGGATGTAAAGGTGTAAAGAGGGGGTAAATGGGAGATGTTGCCAACTTCCTCCGTCAATCACTTCTAGCAAAACTCTAGCAAACAAGCTGGATGAGAGCTGCTTTGATAGAGTGTAATGCAGGGAGGGAGGAGGTGTGGGGGGGGGGGGGCTGGGATTGTGACAGCTCCCTTAATGCACTATATGGAAAACGTGTCCTCCGGGAAAAGGTGATATACTATCGGTGAGCAACCAAGAAATTAATTTGAAAAGCGGTGACAAATTGCAACACAGGCCCCGAAATGTCCGTGTTTTTTGAGAAGGGCCCAATTTGTCGCCTCCAATAAAGGCCATTGGTGCTCAGCACTCTGGGCTCCCTGCCCAATGGCTGCTCACGGCCAAACTGATTGGATGTAATGTCTGACAGCTGTCGGGGGTCTACACGTATTGAGTCAACTTTCTTACGTCGTCGTGCCAAGTTTCTGCACATCAATATGTATAAAGGCAAACGGTAGAGAGAGAGAGAGAGAGAGAGAGGGCCGAGAGGGCAAAAGAAAGGAAAAAGTATAAGTATAAGAGAAGGCCTGCTTTACAACAACTGCATGACTGCCTGTTGTGGTAACAAGAGGGCCCCATCTGGCGCTGCTTTAGCTTCCCCAGGCTCCGCGTGTGTAGACAGAGGAGAGGTTGGCGAAAGGCAAGGGGGGGGCGGGGGGGGGGGGGGGCAGTGGTAGTATGTGAGGCTGGAGGGTAAGGGAAGGGAGGCGGGGGTGTTGGTGGTTACTGAAGGGACACCTCAGGCTGTGCAGGCAGTTGGGTGAGAGAGTGTCTGGGTCAAGAGGGTCCACTCTGTGTGTGGACTACCTTGGGGGGCCTGCAGTGTGACAAATGGGTTAATGTGGTAGTGGTGGAGAAGGGTGGCCATGGAATCAGCCCTGTAGTATGGGTATAGTTTGTGTGTGTGTTGTGTGTGTGTGTGTGTGTGTGTGTGTGTGTGTGTGTGTGTGTGTGTGTGTGTGTGTGTGTGTGTGTGTGTGTGTGTGTGTGTGTGTGTGTGTGTTGTGTGTGTGTGTGTGTGTGTTGTGTGTGTGTGTGTGTGTGTGTGTGTGTGTGTGTGTGTGTGTGTGTGTGTGTGTGTGTGTGTGTGTGTGTGTGTGTGTGTGTGTGTGTGTGTGTGTGTGTGTGTGTGTGTGTGTGGTGTGTGTGGTTGGTCTGAGCACAATGTCCTGAATGCAAAATTATCTGGGCTGTGCACAGAAAGTTCAAGAAAGTGTTTCGTCAACAGGAACAATATGATGTAAAGAAGACCTGTTTGAAAGTGAGGATGTTACCATGATGTTAGTTTATGGGTTACAGTTACACTTTGACCTCTGTCAGTGCAGGTTTACCAGCCTTTTGATAGGAGGATACATTCACTGGCAACTTATTTCATCAAAGTTTCTTAGTTTCTTAGGAGGGCATAGTTAACCCTTTGTAAATGTTTCAGTCAACTCAACGAACTTGCTTTGTATATATTGTCGGTTTCCAGTGTCAAAGTTCTGCCCTCCGCACGCCCTCCACCCAGCCTGACTACTTTCCTATAAATTAAGCCTTTTGACTTGAGCGCCCAATGAAGCTTCATCTACACGCGAGAAACTGTAAACGGAGGCAGATGTAAACATTTGCAATGGGCTGAACTGAAACCTTCCCTCAAATTAAAACATGAAAGAAACAACCTAAACACCATATTTCCATTATGTTTCTTTTTCCGCCACTTGAGGTTTGACTGGCGCTTGCTTTTGATTACGTCATCTCTGTGGGCTTTCTTCTTCTTCTTCTTCGGATAATGGCACCTGACTGAGACATTGGCGCCACCTACTGCTTATCTCCATTAACCAACTCCCAACATTTGCATAACCCAAGTGCCTTTTGAAGATTTTCGAAAAAAAAATTGTGGTTAAGATTTGGATCATTTGTTTGTTCATATTGATTTCATACGTTGGCAGATAGTGTGTATTTGCAATAGAAACACACTTCTTTCCAGGCCCCTCCTGTTGCTTACAGAGGTGTGTGAAGGGTCTTACCCTTGGGCTTTTAGTGGATTTCAGATCTCTTGTCACAGATCATCCAAGCCATTAGCAGTCTCCGTTTGTTTGATTTTTCCGCCATCGATTTAAAGGCAATCCCGATCAAACAAGCTTTATTGATGAAACAACACAAGCCCACAGTCACTGGATAAACACAACACGGCTCGCTGTGTACTGCAATCTTGTTCCAGAAAAAAAAAAAAAAAAACTCCACTTTTTCATCACTGGCGAAACGCAGTCTTGTGGTTTCCCCATAAGAGACTTGTAGGGGAATTATCTTTGACAGCGCAGGCACAGGCGTGTGATTACATGCCATATTGTTAGCGCCCGCTATCTTTAACATACAATATTTATCCTATTGATTTCTTTTGATTAAAAAATCTAAGCAGTCGACATGGCCTGTCACTGTGGGAAAAAAAAGAATCTTCACATTTTTCTCCTCCTTTTGTGAGGGATGTATGTCATGCGGATTAATATTTCAAAGTTTGCTAATTCATTTATGACAGGCAGCAGCAGTTGTTACCTTGGGGGGGGGGGAGAAAAGAAAAAAATAAGTGTTTTTTTTTTCACAAGGCATATTGCCAAAGAACAACAGCTCGTGTTGCTGTTGATGTTTTCATTTATGTGTTTGTCAAGAAAAGGCGCCGTGAATTGGCATCTGGGGAAGTCTGGAGGAAAGAGAAAAGGGGGGGGGGGGGGGGTGGAAAAACGTGTTAAATAATACAAGAAATTACACGGCAACTTTCTTCTTTCCTCTTGTGTGGAACAGCTTTGAATATCTATTATTTACACAAACATCTTGTTAGCTAAAGAGTAAGCAGTTTGTTTACTAAATATGTGTTCTGGGGCTGGGATGAAAACACTGGCGGCTGCATAATGCATGGCGCCCAAGCAGCATTGTTTGTTCACGTAACTCGAGCTGCTGTAAAATGTTGTGGTGTCAAGACGCATCCCGGCGCATTAAAAATAGACACGACGAAAAAAGCCTTTTTTTGCTTTCCAGTCACTTATTCATACTCTCTCTTCCACACATTAATATTGCAGATTGTACACTGGTACACCAAGGCTTTGTGTGTGTATGTGTGTTTGTGTGTCTGTGTGTGTGCCTGTTTTTTACCCCCAGTTTGCTAATGCGCCTTGTCTGAGAACACATGGAGCAGAGGATTTCACTGCTGCGTTATATCCCTCCACCACCTTCAAAAATTAATCCTCATTTTAAACGTCTGCTCTGGTAGTGCAGATCAGGCCCAGGTGAGAGATTGTCTACTCTCTCTTTTCCCAGCCTTCGGGGCATCTCAAGCTCCATTTAATCCAAATGCCAATTTGTAGCACACAAATAGGAATAGGCTGGTAGCCATGCTGCCCTGGTTGGCTGGATTGTTTGGGCATTTGGGTTGCACACACACAACACACACACACACACACACACACAACAACACGCAGTACAAAAGGTGTTTCTTTGCATGCCTGGGTGTGTATGCGTGCACATGTGAGTTGAGGGGTTTATGGCCGGGCCCCTCTCAGCTTGGTGCATCTATAATTGGAGAGCAGGGAGCATCCGGAAGGTGTGGGGTTGTCAGTCACTGTTTAGGTTTTTTGCCCCGGGGCCCCTTGGCACTCCTGTGGGTATCAAAGTGGCGCTAATTAAATGTGGGCCCCGCCGTACGGCCCCTACCACATCACGGGGGCCAACGCAGAGAGAGAGAGAGAGAGGAGAGAGAGAGAGAGAGAGAGAGAGAGCCCCATCGCCTGGCTGCTGTCCTCCACCATGCCTTTGAGAATCTGCCGCTTGCACTAATTACCCATTGTCCATTTGACTTGCCCGTTCTCACACACACGTTCAACACACACACACACACACACACCACACCAACAACCCCCCATCCCTCCTATCACTAACACACCCCCACCCTATATTTATTATTTCATATTTTCCCTGCCCACTCTCTGTCTTTGGCTAGCCACGGCCCTAATTAATCTTATGGAAATCTCCTCCAGCCAAGGTTGGCCTCCGATGTTTGTAATTTGATTTGGGGGGGGTGGGGAGGGGGGGAGGTGATAAAAGTGAAAGCCATGGTTGTGGGGATGCTGAGGGAACACTGTCATTTCTCTGTCCTCTCTCCTCCCACCTTCGTCCCCCAACCCCCCCCCCCCCTCCATCCACACACATCCCAACACTCAGGAGACACGCGGGGGCTATCAATCTTTCCCACGTGCCCAGCAAACTGATATCCCAGAAAATTAACTTCAATTAATAACCGAAATCCCCCGATGCGTCTGCGGAAGGCATTGCCGGGGCTTTGAAGGAGAACCTTCAAAGATGTCTCTCTGTAAGTCTTTTGTAGGCCAGCTGGGGAGGGTGGGAGGGGTTCTTTTCATTATCATCAGCCACCATTTGAAACTGGCAACATTTAATATGGCTGTGGACATTTAAATAAAAACACTGTCAACCACCCCCCCCCCAACACACAACACACACAACACACACAACAAAATCGATTAGATTCCCTCTGGCTAGAAAAGCAAAAACAAAACAAAATGGCTGCTCATTATGATACTGCACAACCTGGCTCTGTCTGTGTGTGCTCTACCGACAAGACCTTGTTTGTATGAACTGCATAACCGCAAAGGTCAGCCATCACATTAGCTTATTGCTGTTTGTACTGATGATGAGTTTGGAAACCTTTTGGGTTAGGAGGATGAAGGTTTGACATTAATATCATATTTAGCTGGATCGGGTCAGACTTCACCTAGTCCTGCAGGTTCACGATGAGAACTTTTTTGGTTTGGTTTGTTAACTCTTAAAATCCATGTTATTTTAGGTAGAAATCAGAAAATATTCAAGTGGTTACAATGATTTTTTTCATGGCTACTGTTCATTCTGTATAGTATATACGATACCAAGATGTTTTAATGAAGACAGCTGAGATTTGGACATGACCAGAGGTATGCCCGCACAGGTATGTTTGCACTCCATTTCCCCCTCATTAGGCCTCTTCTGAAGACTGTGCTTGATTGACAGCTCTCCCTGACCCGCCTTTAAGCTTGCTGCAACCTATTAGGGCAGAGAGAAGTTAGACTTTTATCATTCTTATTGGTTGGTGTAAGTTAAGTGACCTGGCATAACTCCCAGCATAACTCCACTACCCAACTTCCACTACGTCTAATTAGCCTTGAATAAACGGGAACACCTGTGGGGGTGTGGACCTGCTTTAATGGTTGGCAATGTCAAGAGTGTGGAGAGCATCTCTATGCACGGTTTAATGTGCCAATTATATTGCTTTATGATACATCACAATGATTCAGTCGGACCAGCAAGCAGTATGTGAGCAATGTACATTTTAACTGTAGCTATGTGAGAGAAGTTCTGCAAAAAAAAGTTTAAAGGTGCAGTCAGTGATTCTGGAGGGTGCTTGTTGTCCAAAAATCACTTTTTTTGTCAAAATCAGTCAATATCTCCTTGTGAACCATTACTGTCAGTACTGTGTGTGCGCTGATACACAGCCTAGGCTCTGTATGTAAACAAAAGGCAGACCACCTTAGCTAGTGACATGTCTGTTTACAGAGCCTAGGCTGTGTATTAAACACATGAGGAGATTTTCACTGATGTTGACAACGAGCACTCTCCAGAATCACTGACTCCACCTTTAAGAAATATTCTTGTAATTGTTTTGTTGTAGGTATATAATTAAAACATTTAAAAATCAACGTTCAATAAAATGCAGTCATCTTAGCTGTTTGGTTGCATAAAAAAAAGAATAAACTGCTTTGAACTGGCCAGCGCACCAGAAACACATTTCTCCATGCTTGTTGTGTCCTTGCATGGCCCCTTCAACATCTTTCCCCACAGAGGCAGCTTTCCCTTTAAGTGGCACAAATACAACAAACACACCACGCTTATCGAGTCACAGTCCCCTGCCAGACCCCTTACAATAAAATACAATTCTTGTTTTCTTCACGCCGCCTTGTGTGGAGCGCTGGTATGCCATGGCGGTCACGTCTGGGGAGAGAGAGAGAGAGGAGAGAGAGAGAGCTCTGTGCTTATTTATTTGTGGCTGTTTCCTCGCCTGTCAGGATAAAGAGGGCAACACGGAGCCAGTCTGAGAACATAATTTCACTCTGAGTGCCTTAGCCTCAAGCGCTGAGCTCAAGCACACACATACACATACACATACACATCCAGCAGCCAGACACACACAAAACACACACAAGCACTGTATACAGAGGCACACACACAAATATACACACACACACTACACACACACACAAACACACACACCATCCCAAGCAGTGAGAGTGGCTGTTGACCTGCTGAATAATGCTTTTCGACTGCTGGAGCATTATAATGTGTGAGTTGTTGTGTGTGTGTGTGTGTGTGGTGTGTGTGTGTGTGTGTGTGTGTGTGTGTGTGTGTGTGTGTGTGTGTGTCAGAGTGGCTGGTTAGCAGCTTAGCCCTCCCACTGACTCCTGTTAAGGGCTAAAGGGATCCATGTCAACAACAAGCAATAAAGAAGATGCCTCATCCAGAGAGACACGCATACACACACACACACACACAACAGATGCACATCATATACACACACACACACAGACACACCAATTACACACACACACACACACACACACACAAACACTTGTACACACAACAGGCTTGGCATGTCTCAAATAAAATATAGATAGAGGTGAGAGTGTTTGAAGGGTCTATTAGCGCGGGCTGTCGGGGAGTGATAGGGGTGGGATCAGTGTCACACAACTCCAGTCGGCTGGGCTGGGCTATGCGCTGCACGCTGTGGGGCGCTTGGAGAGCTGCCAGCTGCCTGTTTACAAGCCAGACACGCGTTTGATACTGGGCTGCTACCACTTGATAGCAGCCAAATCCCCTTCCAATGAAAAAAATCAACTGGAGGGCTTCCTCTGAAGTGGAATAGAGCACAGAGCAGCTCAGCTCAGCCAGGACGCTGTCTGCCTGAGAGCTGCTGACTCAGTGTTGTTTGGCCGCCCGGGTTATTTAACGCTTTGCTGACTTGTTGGATTGTCTGGCTGACTGACGATAAGTCTTGCATTTATCACCCCAAATGATTCGTTTTGGAGCCTCACACACTCACCTCTGAGTTGTCTGAATTCACTTTACATTCTCAATCAACCATTCATTTTGAAAATTAGCCAAATGAAGTTTGTTGAACCTCCTAAGTTTTTAAACGTTTATGAACGCAGGTTTTTTTTTAACTCTATGATCATAAATGACCAGCAACAGCAACAGTAACCCCTTACCCCCTCCCTCCCTCGTTTAAAGGAACATTTTGAGGCCTCGCAATTGTTTTTCTGTGTGTGTGTGTGTGTGTGTGTGTGGTGTGTGTGCGTGTGTGTGTGTGTGTGTGTGTGTGTGTGGTGTGCTGACTGTGCCTGAGGCAGTGCCTCTCCTCTGGGAAGGTTTATATGCAGTGCTTGGCCCTCTGCTTATTGATCACTCCTAATGTCTCAATGATCTCCGCCTCATGTTATTGGTCGGGAAGCCGTCGGGTCCACATGCTCCCTGATTGGTCGGATAGCATGTGATTAGGTGGAGTGCGCAATTATGGCATGATTGTGTGTGTGTGTGTGTGTGTGTGTGTGCGTGCCTGTGCGTGTGTGTTGAGACCATCTGTGTGGATTTGTCCGGTGTGTGCGTACCTTACATCTCCACAAGTGCCTCTGTATCTCTCTCTCTCTGTTTGATCTATAGCCACTTGTTAATTATCAGCCGTGTTAATTAAAAAAAACCCACTTCCTTTACATTCAGTCTGGTATTGGAGGGTTTATTCACTTAGATCTCATGTTCATCTTTTGCTTCCTACCAGCCCGCCCGCCCTCTCTCTTTTCTCAAACTTGTCCCTTTCTTTTTTCTCTCTCACTCTCTCTCTCTCCTCCTTCTTTCTGTCTATTAAAACATGTTAGATTGAATTAAGGGGATTTCTCGATATGAAAACTGACAAAGCATCAGACCATCAGATCATAATCACTGTAATTTCCCACTCGTTCTCGCAGACACACAAACGCAGCACGGCGGCGAGCTAAAGACAGACAACTGGATGTATGTGTGAGGGCCCTCTGCTCTCTGCGAAAAGAACAGTGCAACACTTTTCTTTTTCCTCCTGGTCTTTCTTTTACCTCGCGTCTATGTATATTGTTGCATTAATCATTTTCTACCGAGCTGAATGTCACAGAGTGTTCCTGCTAGCCCTGAATAAACACTGTCATCCCTCTGCAGGAATAACCTTCACATATTGCTACTGCCATGTGTATGTACATGTGTGTGTGTGTGTGTGTGTGTCTTTGCCTGTGTACGTACAGTACTGGTATAGTGTGTGAGTGTGCGTCCTCTGGCCCCCACCATAGGTTGAGAGGTCAAGTAAATAAGGGAACAGTACACTCGGCAGGCTGCGAGAGTTGGCTTGTCTATCTGTACATTCTCACCAGCCTTTTATAGCGCTGTGTTGTGTTTGATTAGGCTGAAGCAAGGCAGACTATCTCTCCTTACACACACAAGCACACACACACACACACACACACACACACACACACACACACACACACACCACACACACACACACACACACACACACACAAACACTACCTCTTTTTTTGTCTCTCTCCCTCTATGTCCCTTCCTCTTTCCCTTCTCTTCATCCAACTGTATCCCTCGTTTGTTTTCATTAGTGTGATTGCCTCAATGTCTCTCTGACCTTCAGCCGTCTTCAGCATTCTCTCTCTCTCTCGCTCTCTCCTCTCTCTCTCTCTCTCTCTCTCTCTCTCTCTCACACACAACCACACACACACACACACCACACACACACACACAACACACACACAAACAAAACACACACACACACAACATTCCTCTGGATGAGCACTTCTGATTTTAGGGCTCATATTTTATCTCTCATTCTTTCTCTCTGCTTCTGATTTTTTTTTTCTTCTCTTTTCTGTTGGGGAGGCAGCACGCTGTTGATAGCAAGGCAGTAGATGTTTCCAAGCGTATACGTTCTTGTGGTCAAAAAACAAATGGCCTAATTACATATATCATTTTTGTGATGATATTTTTATTATTTTATTTCTTCTTCTATGAAGGTATATGCGGCGGTAATGTAAAGGAAAAGGATGGCGCTAAGAAAAAAGGACAGGGCAGAAGAGGAGAGGGAGATGTATTGCTGAGTAGAGGAGCCATGACCTTCAGCAGTGATTAGGGACAATTAAGTCTTGAACGGCCGTTTGAAGCGCCACACGGAGTGGACAGAAACACATAGAGGGGAACGAAAGAGACAGAGGTTTTTTTTGCACGTTGACATAGGTCCACGAAACATTTCCAAATGCTTTATGTTGCTGCTCAGTACGTATTTATCAGCGGTAATACGGTGTGGAGATGAAAAGAGAGGGTTGTGTGTGTGTGTGTGTGTGTGTGTGTGTGTGTGTGTGTATGTGTGTGGGGGATGAGGGAGGGATGATTAATATTAATTCGAGGGCTGATTGAAGGCAGCAGCACTCGAGTGAAGTGGCTCATGATGATGTCTCCTGAGCGACTCCCACGCACCGCTCCCTCCATCCATGAGTGAAAAGAGGAGAGGAGGAGGGAGAGAACGAAAGACAGGAGAGGAGAAGAGAGGAGAGGAGAGGACAGGATGAGAGAAGTGACAGGGTGAGGAAGAAGATGCAAAGATGTTGCCCCCGCCCTTCGTCTGCTTCCCACCCAATCTATCTTTACCGTGTCGCAAAGAATACAACACATTCATTCTCCATCTTGTTTTTAGCACTTCTGATTAGCAACACATGCTAACGTATCAGATCTAAAGCTGTAGTTGAGTATTATTAATGTGGTTAGGATTGCGGTTCTTGCTGGAAAACAAGTGAGCAATGCAAGCAACAAAAACCCAGCTTTATCTTTGAGGGTAGATCATAGAAAATAAGAGAGAGAGGAGCATATCGCGAAAATATTGAAACTAAACTCGTTCACAGTTGAAGGCCTGAGTTGATTTTTGCTGGACACTGCTGGTATTTTGTAGCTATTTTCAGGTGTTCATACCAATAATATCACACAATGGCTGGACCATTTGTTTCTGGCCAATGAAATACATGCCACCAAATACATACTTGTAAAGTTTCAGAATTGTCAAATCTTACGAGCCTTCTAACTCATGACTCCAATTCATCAAAACACACATGGCAGCCACTTGCATTGCTTTAACAATGAGGTGTAGTAAGTGGTAGTTAACTTAAAATTAAAACGTATCAGGTCTAACTTTTTAGATTATTTATGGGCAGACGATGACTGATGATGTACATATTGGACTGTTCGTAACACATAACATTTATATGAAGTTAAACATCTTCTATGATCTTTTTATTCTCATATTTTGTCATAGTTATGACCCCATAGTAGAGCTGAGCGTATTATCTGCTTCCAAGTGTCAAAAGCATTCTCTCTTGACTTCTAAAAGGCTGACCAGAGGTGCCGGGTTAAGTTATGCTAATGTTGCAGGGATCATCAGAGTGTCCCCGGAGATAACATGTTTTTTAAAAGTCCACATTGCTCAGAGGTTGAATAAGTGGACTCATGGCGGCTCCAGGGTCAGATTGGCATGTGGGTTTTTTTTCGGTGTGTGTGAGTATAGCTGTCTTGGGGAGGGTAGGCCAGAGGGGCTGGATTGGTAGACAGCACTGGGCAAGGGAAAAGGGCACCCTTAGGTGAAATGTGAAATTAAGAATGATTAAGAAGCGAGGAAAAACCGCGAGCAGTGCTTTTTTGGTACAAGGGCTTGATAAATGGACGAATAGCTCAGGGAGAAGAAAAAAAAGAGCCTGGAAGCAGACAGACATGCAGAAAAAGAAAAAGAAAAAACATATGCAGACAAATTAGCAGAGAGGTGGACACAAAACTAACATAGCGAGTTAGGAATGTAGACATTTGCAAATGTATAAAACGGGTTACACTTGAGGTTTCCACATTTAAAAAAAAAAAAAAAAAAACTCCTCGAAGAAATCTAACCCAAATAAACAGGTCTGTAGAATGTAAACTATAAGCAAGCAACATATTACATTTCATTTCATCTCAGATAGATAGCATATTTATGCATACAGTAAATCTGTATCTAGGTCAGTGGCTGCTGCAGGTATCTTAACTTAAAGCAGGTGAAGTGTCTGCTGAGAGGCATGGAGGTGTTACAGCCACCGTCAGTGCATGGAGGGGGCTGACATTTATTTTGGCTGGGACAGCTGATGTAATTAACTTTTAGACCTTCCTGTTCGTGGCTGCTTCTCCGGGCACGTTCGCCAAGGAAAACACAAGCCAAAAAATTTCCCTTTTCACCCCTTTTCAAACACATATCCCTACATTCATTTGCACAAAAACAGCCACACACACACACACACACACACACCACACACACACACACACACACACACCCCACACACCACACACACACCACACACACACACACACACACACACACACACATCCCCACTCACTCTCCATCGTTCTTTACCTTCCATATGCCCCTTTTCCCACCTAGTTGTTCTGTCTTTTTCCCCGTCTGCATTTCGGCGAGGTGTCTTCAAGCTTCAAGTCCTTGTAACTTAACTGTAATGGCTTTCAGTTTCCCCTCCATCAACACAAAAAGTGCTCCGATACTTTTGTAAGAAGTTTGTACTCCGGGAGAAGTGCTCTCACACAAAGGCTTACAAGTTAACTTCAACCACCGTGTCACTCCAGAGTTGCTTAATGCAGCAAGTTTTTTTCTCTTTTTTTTCCATCAGCCTGGCAGTTTTTGCGTTGGATATGACTGACAGCGTACACCCATCAGCTCCGTGTTGGTACGTTGTATGTGTCAGGGAGATTACAAGAGTTTCCCATAAGTTTAGAGCTTTCACGGGTAGTGCTTTTCGAAAGGGGCCCCATAACTTTGAAGTGGCGTTTGTTTGATGATGACAAGACGAATAATGAATCCAAATGAATTGGCTTCCATATGAGGTAATCGCATATGTTAACAAAACCTGTCACCTTAGCCTTGCTTGTCATTTGCGGCACGCATAACCCACCAGCACACCTGAGTGTAGTAGCATTTGGCATCTCCCTTGAGAGATGGGGGGGGGGGACTGCAGACGAATGGGTTACTATGGGCATTTACAGGTGTGCTTTGTAAACTGCCCTATATAGCTATCATCTTTAATAATGAATAATGATGCCCGCAGCCTGCTTTTGTTTATTTGCTGACCCCTGGAAACAGGATCTGGCTTTATTTTCTTGAGTTAGGATGGATGGATGATACGTGGCAGATATTAGTTTTTTTTTTGTAATGGCCGGCAGATGCACTGGCCTGTGTCGGGGCTATACAGAGAGAAAAGTGAAGGTGTTTGTTTGTACAAGCTGATTTCTTAGACTAAACTGGGTATCGCGTCCTACCAGCTGCTTTGGATCAAAACAGTCAGCCAGAGAGAGGCAGGGGGGGGGGAAGGGGGGAAGAGAGGGCCCCCATCCACCTGGCAAAACAAGATGGGACCTCTGCGTGACAGCGATGTATATAACATCTCCGCTAACAAACGAGCAGTTTACGGAGATGACACATCTGAAAGGCCCCACGGCGCTCTGTTGTCTTAACTGTGAACTGTAGGCACAAATCAGTCTGTGAAGAGAGGGGGGGGGGGGGGTGGTAGTGTATAGTTTAAAATAAGAAGAGGTTGAAACTGTGAGCTCCTGCTTTGTCTTCAGATCAGGGTCAGACTGAAATATGGGATCTGAAGGAGGCTGCGTCAAAAAGACGCTATATTTAGTCCTGGGGAGTCGCGGGGAGAAGAGAGAGTAGAGAGAGATAGAAAGAAGTGTCTTCACC
>CM047526.1:9434276-9469276 GCA_026122265.1 Ammodytes dubius
TCCCCTCCCTCCCTGTCTGATACCTGACTCTCTGCCATGCCGACAGACAGACAGCCAGAACTCACTGACTGACTGAGGTGTAGTGTGTAGTGTGGATCTGAGAGAGGGACCTCCTTGTGATCCGCTGCAGCTCCCGAAGGGCCCAAATCTAAAAGCCTGTTTTTTTTTTTGTTTTTTTTTTTGCAGGGTTGGCCCAGAGTTTAAAGCTAGCTTTGCCCCTTTTAAACTGAAAACTCCAACCAGAGTTTTCTGTTGGTGTTTTGTCAAAATGTGCCTCGGTGAAAAGCGAAAGAAACACCATTTTTTTTTTCTGATTCGGCTAGTAGGAGGTAGCTCTGGAGAAGTTAACAAAGTACGCCTGCTCTTCCAACCAAGTCCGTGAAAGAGAGCATACTTGGAGGTGAATGATTTAAAGCAAAAAAAAAGTTAAGGGGTTGTTTGAAGAGGACTATAGTTCTTCCTTTTGAT
Organism: Ammodytes dubius; assembly: GCA_026122265.1. NCBI lineage: Eukaryota > Metazoa > Chordata > Actinopteri > Uranoscopiformes > Ammodytidae > Ammodytes > Ammodytes dubius. The sequence continues at coordinate 9,434,745 of CM047526.1, forward strand.
CTGTGATCGAAAAGACAGAATAGGACATTGTTAGAAATGGAGAGAGAGAAAAAGAGAGAGGGGAACGGAGAGAGTGCACACAGAGTGAAGAACAAGATTAAATCTGTGTGCCACTCGCTGGGTGTTTTTTTTGCTACCGCCCCCGTCTTGGAGACAGCGGGGCAGAGAGAGAGAGAGAGAGAGAGAGAGAGAGAGAGAGTGAGAGAGAGAGAGGAGAGAGAGAGAGAGAGAGAGAGAGAGAGAGAGAAAAGAGAGAGAGAGAGAGAGAGAGAGAGAGAGAGAGAGAGAGAGAGAGAGAGAGAGAGAGAGAGAGAGAGAGAGAGAGAGAGAGAGAGAGAGAGAGAGAGAGAGAGAGAGAGAGAGAGAGAGAGAGAGAGAGAGAGAGAGAGAGAGAGAGAGAGAGAGCGGGGTTTGGGAAACATAATTCATAACGCGACTGCATTGGAGTTCATGAACTGATCTGGGCTTGAGACCTAGAAAGAGTCAAAACTTACCCGCACCGCCATGGAGGGAGAGAATGGAGTTGAGAAAAGTATGAAAAGACATACAAATAGTGGCAGTGTTATTGGAGGGGAGAGAGAAGATGGCAGTATGTGCACCCCACAGCAGCCTTGCAAGAGAAAAAACAATGGTGAGAGACTGTATAAAACTGATTACTGATACATTTTTTGTTTGACATAGCCTAGATCTTAATATTTATCTTTTTGTCCCTTTTGTTAGCTCAGGCAGCTCTGGAAATGCTTTTACAAGTCACTGATAATATTTATAGTTTTAACATATGGACTACGTAGTGTATAGCACGTTATGGTTTCTTCTCGGTGACATGGGGTTTTTCACACACACACACAGCACATAAGCAAGGCATGATTGAATTCCAGCTGCATGTAAGTGTTTTTTGATCTACTAGGCTTGATCCTTGCACACCAAAGCACCGAAACCGCACATGCCATACTTGTGTACGCATGTGAGTACACACACACACAAGCACACACACACACACAACATCACATTATACGGCATCAGCCAGGCTCAAAGTGGATCATTATTTACTAAACAGGTTGCCTAACAAGAAAAGACTGATTCCCCTGCAGGCTTGTACGAAAAACCCTGGAAGCATGGCGGTGGAGCAATATCCATCATAATTGATGTGTTGCAAAGCAGATTACACACATTAGCGCACACTGTTCTAGCTATGACAGCTCCAACTGAACATGACAAATTCCATAATGTGGAAAAAGAAGGTATTTTACCCTCTCTGGGTATTAAAAAAAAAGCACGGCAACCAACAAAGAGACATTTGCATTTTGCAGGAGTTAAATGTGAGAGTGTGCTTGTGTGTGTGTGTGTGTGTGTGTGTGTGTGTGTGTGTGTGTGTGTGTGTGTGTGTGTGTGTGTGTGTGTGTGTGTGTGTGTGTGTGTGTGTGTGTGTGTGTGTGTGTGTGTGTGTGCATCCCTAGTCTTAACTACTACACCTCCTCCTCCTCCTCTCATCTCGCCTTAATTACATTGTATTTGTTCCACTTGGGGTGGAGGGGTACTGTAAACTGTTTGGAGGTTGGCACGGCTCGACAAGACTTCATTCACACGCAGCTAATCCCAAACATAGCGTCGGGTATATGGATGATGCGTTCGGAGGCCACTGACAAGCAGATGTGGCATTATTTACTGAACACAGCACAACAGATAAGCCCATTGAAATTGCAGCAGCTCACTCATTGTGGGGAGGCATTTAGGAGTGTGTCTGTAGCTGGCTAATCAGTGGGCTGGATGCCGGAGGAATAAATAAGCTTTGGGAAAAGAGGGGCGGCTTGACTCGCTGTAGCTCACTCACTCCCTCCTCTCTTTCTTACTCACTCACTCTCTCACTCACTCACTCACACAGTCCCTCCTCTCTGTCTCACTCACTCACTCACTCACTCACTCACTCACTCACTCACTCACTCACTCACTCACTCTCCCCTCACTCTTCTAATCAACTCAACAGCATTAACGCAAATCTGCTCCTGCAATTCCTGCTGGCTGCCTGTGTATTTCCGTACAAGTGCTATTAAATCACAAAAGGTTGTAAATAATGCGTCATTGATTTGCACTCCGTGCTTTTCTCAAAGACCGTCTCATATTTTCTTTTCAGTATTTCATTTCTTTAAGATGTTAACGTTTAGTTTTTGTTGTGGTCCACTCAATATGATACTACATTAATATGTATTTAAAAAAAATGTCCTGTATTTTTAAATGGCAATATTCTTGCCTGCTATTTATTTTATCCGTAAATAACATTTAATGGAAGCTAAAAAATAATGAGTGTTTTGCTACAGCAGTTGCCTTTTTCACAACCATTGCTTCATCTTTATGGATTTGTTATTTACACAATTGACATACATTTTAATTGAGTCGAAAGAAACAATTGCAAGTCTTTAAAATCTACAGTTCTTTGTATATACAGTGAGTCCAATATGTATTTGATCCCTTGCTGATTTTGCCGGTTTGCCCACTAATAAAGACATGATCAGTCTATAAATTTATGATAATATGTATTCAAACATGGAGAGACAGAATATCAAAAAAAAAATCCAGAAAATGAACCTAAGGAATATATATTAATTGATTTGTATTTCATTGAGGGAAATAAGTATTTGATCCCTTAGTATTCATTAGGAGTTCTGGCTTTTACAGACCAGGTAGACACTCCCAATCGACTTGTTACCTGAACTGAAGCCACCTGTTCTCACTAATCACTCGTGTGAAAAACACCTGTTCACAGAATCAGACAATCAGACAGATTCCAAACTGTTCACCATGGGGAAGACCAAAGAGCTGTCTCAGGACCTCAGAGTCAGGATTGTTGATCTCCACAAAGCTGGAATGGGGTACAAAAAGATTAGCAAGGTGTTGGATTTGAAGGTAACAACCATTGGTGCAATTGTAAGAAAATTTAAAAAGCATAACATGATCATCAACAGACCTCGGTCCGGTGCTCCTAAGAAGATTCCACCTCGTGGGGTAGCAATGATTCTGAGAACGGTCAAAAATCATCCTGCAACCACTCGGCAGGAGTTGGCAAATGACCTGAAGGCAGCTGGGACCACAGTTTGCAAGGAAACAATAGGCAACACTTTGCGCAGCAATGGGTTAACATCCCGCAGTGCCCGAAAGGTACCCCTTCTCAAGAAGGCACATGTGGACGCGCGCCTTAAGTACGCCAATGATCACCTGAAAGATGAACCAAGTTATTGGGAGAAAGTTATGTGGTCGGACGAGACCAAAATTGAGCTTTTTGGCCTCAATTCTACCCGTCATGTGTGGAGGAAAAAAAATGCTGCTTATGACCCCAAGAACACTGTGCCCACCGTCAAGCATGGAGGTGGAAGCATAATGTTTTGGGGGTGTTTCTCCGCCAAGGGTACAGGGCCACTTCACCGCATCACTGGGAAGATGGATGGAGCCATGTACCGTACAATCCTGAAGGACAACCTCCTCCCCTCTGCCAGGAAGCTGAAAATTGGCCGTGGTTGGGTCTTCCAACATGATAATGACCCGAAGCACACAGCAAAGGCAACAAAGGATTGGCTCAAGAAACATCACATCAAGGTCATGGAATGGCCCAGCCAGTCACCGGACCTCAATCCGATCGAAAATCTATGGAGGGAGCTGAAGGTCAGAGTGGCCAGGCGACAGCCCACCAACCTTCATGATTTAGAGAGGATCTGCAAAGAAGAGTGGGCCAAAATTCCACCTGGTGTGTGTGTGCTAAACTTGTGGTTAACTACAAAAAACGTCTCACTGCTGTGCTTGCAAACAAAGGCTTTGCCACTAAGTATTGAGTGTGTTTGGCCAGAGGGATCAAATACTTATTTCCCTCAATGATATACAAATTAATTAAAATATATTCTTTAAAGTTATTTTCTGGAATTTCTTTTTGATATTTTGTCTCTCCATGTTTGAATACATATTATCATAAATTTATAGACTGATCATGTCTTTATTAGTGGGCAAACCGGCAAAATCAGCAAGGGATCAAATACATATTGGACTCACTGTATATCAAAGTAATAATGTAGATATTGTTCCTACAGTGTTACTTTTATTTAATTCATAACACCCCCTGATTCTGTAGCAAAGATTTAATTTTCAGTATCTTCTCCTCTCTTCTTTTTTTGCCTTTGATTAAACCTAACATATTACGAGATGTCATTTAAATTTCTTCCTCCTCAACGCTAATTGTAAAATTCATTTGAATTGTAACAGAAGGCCTGTGTTGCTGCGCCGCCGTGTTTATGTGTGACCGAGCTGTTCTGAGCCCATGTCGTCGCCACACACACACACACACACACACACACACACACACACACTCCTGACGACCCACTAATTAACACCCCATGTTAATCACTCTCAACCCAGCCAATAACCGGTGACATGCCATCATGCAGATCACTACATCATACCCACAGCACAGTAGTGCACGCGCGAGCCGAGCTATATTTTCCCCCTTTATCCACTCGGTGTTGTGTTGCAGAAACATCTCAGTGTATTTTGACTTTATTTGACAGTACTAGAGAGAACTGTTTGAACTGTATTCCTGAAAAGGTGAAGTTTGTATTCTGCACGTCTGTCAGTCACAAAGTAATACTGATGTGATATTACTACTTGGAACGGTGACAAAGAAACATGCCACCACCATTACCCATATCGGCCTCTGCTCCTCCGAACCATCTGTAGCTTTACATTGACACAGTATATGTTTTCCCCACCAGCTCCTATTATAACTCCCCCGGTTTTATGTCACCATATCTTAGTGTATTAGATATAATCCATTAGTCTGATCCTACTTAACATAAACAAATTTAAAGGTACTATGATAGTCGAAATATCTTTCCCCGGTGAATCTTGCCCGTTCTGGCTGAAAATAATGATTTTGATATAAGTTAAGCAGATTTGCCTAAGCTACCGAGTAATTAACTGAACTTAATCATTTCATTTCAATTCATTTCCAGTACCTGAATTATTATTTTTTTTGCCAGTGCACCCACCCCCCCCCCCCACCCCCACTCCACATCTTTCTGTAACATCTGTGTCTTTGCTTTAAGCCCCACTGTTGTGTGCTATAGTGAAAGAGAGGATGCATCTGAACTATGTTACAACACTGACCTCTAGTGTCGGTTTGGCCTGCTTTCTGGGCTGCCGAGTGAGGATTTTTTGAAATGTGACATTTTTAGCAGGCTCATTGCTAGTCCTATCTAAAGGTAATGAATCCGCTTTGGACAAACTGCCTGGTTTGAAGCTTTAGCCTCTCAAACGCCCTGGAGCGGGGATTGCCCAGGATAGGGCAGAGGTAGATTAGGAGACGGTGTAATGAGAGGCAAAGCGTCTCTTTAGCTCACCCTTTGTCTTTTTGCCTCCAATCCCTATACCGAGCCCTCCGAGGACAAGGAGAGAGGAGATACTTTCCTCTGGCCAGTGGCAGCCACACCGGGCATTGGCTTTATTTTTCATCATCCTCTCCTCTCCTCTCCTCTCCTCCTCCTCTCCTCTCCTCTCCTCTCCTCTCCTCTCCTCTCCTCTCCTCTCCTCTCCTCTCCTCTCCTCTCCTCTCCTCTCCTCTCCTCTCCTCTCTTGCCCCATCAAAACCTATTTTTCCTCCTTCCTTTTTCTCCATCCTCAGCCGTGGAAGCCGACGTTCGCTCGTGCCAAAGCGGCCTCACGTCCTCCACGGGCTATATACTGTCAGATCTTCTAGAATATGAAAAACAAAAAAAAAAACACACAAGACACACTGGTGTGCAGCACACGGGTAATAGGCATAATAGGGTCAGGCCTGCATTTAATAAACAATTACCCATCTATAATAGATGAGTCCCGGGCTCCTAAGGCCCAGCGCCTGGCCCGGGTCGAGAGAGGGAACAGGAGAGAGGGGAATAGGAGAGAGAGGGAAAGATGAATGAATAATGCAGACAAGATGCCCATCAGAGCACCCCAAACGCAAGGGGGGCTCACGCAGCGCCAATTATCTTCCCCTGCTAATGATGATCATCTCCATGCTCTCTCTCTCTCCCCCAAGACCCTCCTCACCTCCCCACCCCATCCCGCACCACCCTTACATTTACCCAGCTGCCCCGGCACCTCACCATGCATGCATCCCGCTCCCCTAACTCGCCTGAAAAACACAGGGGACCAAGAAGACGACTCGAGCTTAAAGCTGTACTGTGTAACTACGCAACAGGAATGTGTGGTGTCTTTATTGACTGCTCTGCCATGTCTAAATAATTAGCCAAAATAGTTACTCAAAGTGTTTTTTTGTTTTTGTTTTTGTTGCTGGTAATACGCTTTTCACAATTTCGTAGTTACTTCCTGTTAGTGCCTGCGTGATTCTGGCATGAATGTATATGAGGCAGACAGTTGAGACTCAAAACAGTAACCAGAGAAGAAGTCTAGTGTAGTCACGTTCAAAATTAAGTGTAAATGTTGATTGTGGACAAATCGCCAGTGAAAAATAAGATTAAAAATACAACTTTTTTTAAATCTTACATAATGCAGCTTTAAGTAGTCATTGTTTTTAAAATGTATAGCTCCTCGTTCTGTTTTGCGACAGTCTTCCTTTAAGTTATTTTGTAGGGGGCAGCAGAGGGGTTTCTGGGTGGTGGTGGTGGTGGGGGGGGGGGGGGGCACAGTGGCCATCTCTTCCCCTCTTTTGAATTACAAATCAATCAGGGACCTCTCTTCAGCAGCTTTCCATTCAGTCCAAGGTCGCCCAGATTACACAAGGTTAAAGTGTGTGTTTGAGTGTGTGTGCATGCAGAGAGACCTGAGGGTGTCTGGGCGGTGTGTGTGTGTGTGTGTGTGTGTGTGTGTGTGTGTGTGTGTGTGTGTGTGTGTGTGTGTGTGTGTGTGTGGGGGGGGGAGAGACTGTCGCTTGTTGGATTAGCATACAACTCTGACAGAGCCACGGTATTAAAGGCAGCGCAGAGGTACCAATGGCCAGGCAAAATGACCCCCCCCCCCCCGCGAACACACACACACTCACACACACTCACACGCACACACACACACACACACACACACACACACACACATACACTGTGCTGTATTTGAATAGAAAGGCCTAAGATATGTGAAAACAGAGAGGCAGCGAGGAGAAGCTCTTTGGCCCCCAGGATCATAAGAGGTTGGTGGTGGTGGTGGGGAGGTGGACGTGAGACTCCTAGTTAAGTAGCTAGGGCCCCAGTAGACCGCTTCAGTATGGGGCTCTGGGGAAAAACACACAGCCATTTTGGCTCCCCCAGGGCCACAAGTCTCTGGTAATAATGGGATCAGAGCCATGACCCTCCCTGGACACCGTACCACTATTGGATATTCTATTAGTTTTCGACTACGGTGAAAAGAAGTCTGTGCTACAGCTACTTTTTTTTCTCACTCCGAATCACATTTGTTTTACTTTTATGTTCAGCTTTAACAGTGACTAATCAAATTATTTAAAGTTTCCAGGAAAGAGACTTAATTAACAGTCGGAACAGAGTGCAGTGCAACTTACCACTAGTGTAAAACCTTCTAGTGTATTATCAAGCTATGTCTTGTGGATATCTTCTAATCATATCTAATGTACTCTATGCATGCAAAGGCCTAGTGTAAGCTATTAACATATGCACCAAAGAAAAAAGAAGAGCCAGCCCCATAATTGTTCCTTTTTACCATTTAATCCCAGGACTGGAAGATACAGCGGAGATCACATTAACATTTACATTTCTGAGTCCCCCCCCCACCCCCCCACCTCCTTGATACAGCTCCAGCTTTCAGCCCGGGCATCTCATCTTGCCTTTACATAATATCAAGCTGTATTAATGCTACATATGGAGCTCCACTGTCTGTGCTATGTAGATTTACATTTTCCCTAATGATGTGCTTTCATATTTTTTTTTTTTCTTCTTTCTCTCCGCTATCCCCCTGTCCTTCCCTTCACCTCCAGCCCACAGCCCACGGTGATTTAAAACACATATAACTGTACTGCCGTTTTTACTGCAGAATTACACAAAGCGCTGGGTTGAGACACCTTTGGTCGCCCCGGCCCCATCTGTTGCACATCTGGAAGTGGTGCACCGCAGCCAATAATTGGAAGTCAATTTGTTTGAAGTTATGTATTTGGCATCTGGCTGGATTCGTAAAAAAACTCTGGAAATCGCATTAATTTTATAGCATCTCGGGAAGGGCCCAGCCACTCTTTTTTTTTTTTTTTTTTTTCATCTCTCTTGTGTTCCAATCGTTAATGCACGTGGGGCCTTTTGCTAGTCTAGTGACGTGTGGGAGTTTGTCGAAGCGCTGGTCAGGGTGTGGTCCTTTAATAAAAACAGTATGGAGGGCTAAGAAAAAACATGGGATGAATTACTGTAGTGCACAGGAGAGACAATGTTGATTGCTTGGGGGTCCTCGTCGTTAAATGCAATGCTCAAATTTGGGCCTGGTTTTATGATTTCACCTTTAACTTTGAGCATAACCTCAGATCATTTCTTATTTTTCCTGAAGAGGGGGAGAAAAAAAAACTCATCCATGGGCCCTAGTTTGCCACATTTCCAGCAGACGGGGCTGGCGACTGATTGAGAAGCAGCATGGTATTGTTTGTCACACAGCTCTCTGAGTCATGGCTGAAAATAGATGTGACACTTGATGTTTGGTGCCTCACTGCCGGCTGTCATATTGTTATTCCCACTCAAATTTCACCTAATTTGTGCACAAATCTTGTCACAGTCCGGATTCCTGATGAGGGCTTTTAGGTGGTTATTTTTTTTCCCCCCTGCGCGCTCAGCTTTCCTCGTACGTGTGGCAACGAGAGACACACCTGTGCTTGTGCTTGGTCGTGTTATGCATATACCTGTGGTGTGTGTGTGTGTGTGTGTGTGTGTGTGTGTGTGTGTGTGTGTGTGTGTGTGTGTGTGTGTGTGTGTGTGTGTGTTTTGTGTGTGTGTGGTTGCGAGTGTTGTGCTTGCACATGCACATTTGTGTTTTCGCACACAAGCACATTTGATTAGGCATGTTTGTGTGAGCGAATGTGTGCGGCCTTGTGCATGTGTGTGTGTGTGTGTGTTTTTGCTCCAAAGTGAGTCACCTCGGCGGGAGGTGATTAAGAGTTGCCAATGGCAGGCTCGACAGGTGAGTGCATTGTAGCACGCTGGCAGCTGTGGCATCTGCACAGGTGACAGCTTCTCTCTGCTCAGTGCCGCTGTCAGTGTTGGTGGGTGGCAGCAGGTCTGACAACGTTGTTTTGGTGACAGAACGACTCCACTGTGAGGTTCGCGACATCACTTGCCTTCTTTAGATTTGTCAGTTTATATACAGGGAAGTATATAGGTAGTAGTGTGGACTTGAGCATATATATACTACCAAGGCACCAATCCATAATGTGAAAGTACTGTTGACTAAGTCTTGTTGTACACTTAAAGGCGTTTTACTTTATTAAAGCTTTTTTTTTAAATACTCCACCACAAAGGTTCCCTGGTTGTACCACCTCCTCCTGCTTTGGGTTTCTTTTCCAGCGACATACTGCTTGATGTAAACACAGCCCACTCCTGCCACCTGCTGTTGGAAATACAACACAGCAGCAACTTTTTCACACTGCGAGTGAGGTCATTCTTTGAGGGTGCCCATTTTGCTGTGCATGCAGAAGTACTACAAAAATGAATGGAAAATTATTTTACAAGGTGCACAGTTTTTTTTTGGGTTGATAGTGTAACTTAGCTTGAACACACATCTTCACAAAGGGGATTTGGTTAAAGAGTGAGAGAAAGTGAAAAGAGAGAGGGGGATGAGGAGGCTTGTCGGTACACAAACTGTTTTTCCCTAATTTGTCTGACATGTTCAAATTGTATGTTTCCCTTCTTAAAATGTGCTGCTAATGTCGCTAGCATGACGTCGTTATCGGACACCTGTGCTACTGTAGACACACTCCCACATCCGTTCCGTGAGTTTCCAAAACCGCGTGGGGGTTGATGAACTGTATGTTCCAAATTTTAAAAAAAGTTGCTTGTTCTGATGTCACCGTTGCCTCATCCGACCGCATTTCCTTTTGAAGCGATGCGCACAACTGGCCTTGAACTTTGTCCACGTTATGCCTTTGATATGGAGTAAAAATGAATTTGTTAGGAAATGTTATGTGACTTGTACTGTATGTCTTTTTTCCATGAGTAGAATGCTTTGTCTCTTGAGGTAGCCTTAAAAGAGCTATGTGAATATGTATGGGTATTATTTTCCCTCTTTTTTTATTTATTTTTTGTCAATATTTTTATTAAGTTAAAGGGTATTGTATAATTCCATCCCTGACTTTGTCTTGCATCAATTCCTGCGCTACGCTAATTGGATTTGTGTATTTTTTTTCCCCCCTTAAGTTTGGTAAATGAGACAGGAGGGGTGGGGGAAACATAGTCATTTAAAAATCAATATGTAAATTGCGCCTTTTGAAATGTTTTCATATCATAACAACTCTTTCTTAGATATACCCTGATGTTTTTTTTAAGCATAATGAAAATCTATATTTACCTTCATGTATCTGCTTGGGCCCAATTACGCATAAACATCACTCACCACTTTGTAGTCGGGAGTTAACTTGATTGATTGGCTCGTCTTGTTTTGCGGATAAAGAGGAGATGCGAGCGAGGAAGGATTCGATTTCATTACAGAGAAACACATCGCTAATAACACTCTAAAACATTAATGCAGGGGCAGCTTTGATGAGGAAATCCATTCGGGAAGTATATTGGCATGTGTGTGTGTGTTTTTCTTTTTTTTTAACTGCTCTGTTTGTTGTATTATTAATGCATAATTTCAGCATTACAAACACTACATGTAAATGATTTTTTCAATTATACTTTTTGAGATTTTGTAAAGTTTTCAATGTTTACTTTAACAAAGTTTCCTTGACAAGCTGTATGAATGATACAAACCGTATCATTTCAGATTCCTACAGTATTAAAGGACACGCATCTCTTCCTCGCTGCTTACCTCACTGTCTTAGCTCTCATGCTAACAGCACTCATAGCAACCCTTTATCCTTGGCCATTATACGTTCTCAAGGGCTCATCAGCTCACAGTAGGCTCATCAGAATTATTACTCCTCCTCTACTTGTCTTTATTATCCAATTTCCCCTCCTCTCTCCTTCTTTCTGCCACTCATTGCCAATCAGCCACCTTGTAAGCCGGCCCCCTTCACCTTCTGCCACCAAACTTTTTGAAACAGTTCAGTCTTGAAGTCCCCGTTGTTGTCAGGCAAGACCATTTTGCACTCAGAATGTTACTCTTGTCACTTTGTGTCTTGCTCCTACCATCGTGCCCCCTGATTGGTTGAGTTCCCTGTTCACTTAAAGGTTGGAGTCAGCGATTTCTGGGGAACGCTTGTTGTCAAAATCACTATCAATCCGCTAACCTGTCCTACTGTAGTGTGCCTGCGCTGAAAAACAAATCTGGTGGTTATACACAGCCTAGGCTCTGTAAACTGGTATGTAAACAAAGGTGACCCACCGTAGCTAGCATTGCCAGTTTACAGGGCCTATAGGCTTTGTATTAACACTGCAAGTGATTTTGACAACAACATTCTCCAGAATTGCTGATCCCACCTTTAACACCAGAGCAGAGTTAAGAGTGAGAGACTAAATGTGAGGTATTGCTATCTTTTACTCAGTGAACAAATGTATGATGGTTCAGTTATTTGCTAAAGATAACAGGTAACACAGGTTAATATAACAACCTAGGGATAGAACTGTAATCATAGTTAAATGTGGTTGTATTGTTTGGTGGGTGTGTTGAGTAAATCATGCCTTCTGCAAGATGACAACATTAAGCAAAAATCGGGTATATCAAAAAGAGGGGTTTTATTATATTTGTCCCACCCCTACTAAGAATAAAAAAGGTAACATGTTAGATAATAATATAAATCTTTTTTCATGAATACATGGATTAAAAACATATATAAATACATACGCTTATTTAACAAATAAAAAACACTTATAAACAAGACAAAGACCAAAGACATGTTAGGCATTGCGGTGAGTACATCAGTTACATGTTCATATCTCTTGTTCTTTAAGACACAACTGGGAGTTCAAATAAGGCACGATCCCAGTGAATATTTTTTTTGCATACGTCGTTGCAGTGTACAGCTACCACAGTGTTTACCCCAACACAAATAGCAGTAGTCATTTACATTATGTACAGGTTTATAAATGTCTCCCTTTTGTTTCTCATGAGTCTGTTTTGGCTGGCTTTGTCAGGGAGGCAGCAAAAAAATAAAAAAACATATGGATTGTCTATATTTAGAATGAGGTTCGAGGAGCAGGAGGTCCGGGGGCTGTTCCTGGTTTTTGAGCTTTGGAGTATGGAATCAAAAAGTCTTAACACCTACCGGATAAACAAAACAAATAAACTTACACTTTATATACAGGTGGCATTTTGAGAGGGGGGCACTGTCAGCTCCATTTGCTGTCATTAAAAAATGACTTGCAAAAAAAACCTGCAAGTTTTTTATTTTAATTGTACGCCGGAGCCATCGGTGAGTCCATTTTAAAGGCTCTATGTGTGTACGCCCTTTTAACGAGGAGATAACAAGAATGTGTGTAACCTTGGAGGGCACACCCACCCCCCTTATGCATCTTCGCCTTCCCCAGAACTGAAGCTACTTCTGCGGCTACTGTCTTTGGACGCTGCCCCGGGGAACCGGCGGACAGGAGCGGATCGGTGCCGAACGGCGAGAGCGGGTCGTCCATGAGTATCTCCTCCAATCGCTGCTCCTCCTTTAAGGTGGCGCTGAAGAAGTCTGTGAAGTGGGACAGCGGGTCAGAGAAGGTGGTGCAGCCGTCCCCCGCACCACCAACACCACCACCGACGGGGAGGCTGTGGTCCTGTGTTGGCCCGCTAGCTGTAGGGATGGATGGTACGCCAGCAGCCAGCGCTATCCTCTGGAGGTAGTCTCCGTTAGGGTCGTCCTGGTAGAGGGAGGGAGCCTGGGCCTGCTGCTGCAGCTGGGCCTGGGGAGACGACTGCTGATGTTGCGGTTGTTGTTGTTGTTGTTGTTGTGGCTGTTGTTGCTGTTTTAGGAGATGGGAGGATAGTTCAACCGTCCCCAAGGTTGTGGCCATGTTTGGGAGGCCATGTGCTCGTGCCTGGATCTCAAGCTCCTGGAAAAAAACAAAGGGAAGATAGATCATGAGTTAAAGCAATAATGCGTAACTTTTTTTCATATAACTGAATGCCAGCTACGTTCAAGCCATCGCCAGATGAGCTGAGACAAAGTAGCTCCACAAAACTCTTTCTGTATTTCTAAGTATGGCAGCTTTTACAAACTGGTGTCGTCCCGCGACGCTGGCGCAGGAACTTGAAATAATTCCAAGTAGCGCCCACAAAATGTTTCATGTTTATTCTACTGAAACTCTTCTGAAGAAAAAACCCAAATGTACAGCAGAAGGTATACAGTCCATGCGTGATCACCGAAGGCTTAGGCCTACCTCCTCACCATGTAGATGAGTCCAAAGTGTTCTTTCAATTACTCAGAGTTCCTTAATGGGGGAGACACAAGTTCGTACTGTAGCTTTAAGTATGGTATCTGCTGGATTTCGGAGGGTTTTCTAAATCTGCACCCATCGCATTGTTGTTCAGATAACATTCTGAATCATTTCCTAAAATCTTAATATATGAGCAGATTTGCCGTGGCTACACAGCAGTGGGAGTAACAACAACCACTCCAATTCGACTCCACATTCTGAGGTTAGGTTGTATTGAGCTACACTTGGGGCAGTTTGGGTGTGTTGACAGTGACGCACACTCTTCTCCCACACACACAATCTCATCACAGAGTAGATGATCAGCACTAAACACCCAGTGGTGTCATCGTGAAGCCCTGTTTGACCTTTGATAACTTTTCTTTTATCATCAGCGGTGGTCAGAGTTTCCTGGATAGTTTGGTCATCTTTCAGTATGATTACACATTTGAGTTTTTCCCACTTTGGAGTCAACTTCACAGATAAGCTTCACAATCTATGTGTTCCCTTGTTGGATGTATGTGTCATTAAGCAGACATTCTACAACGTCTAATCATATGTTGATGATCTGCCTTCTTCCACTAAAGTACTGGGCTATTTGTCTTTATTCATTAGGTGATTAGGGGAGGGGGGCATTGTAAACAGTGATGGGGTCTAGTTCAGGCTTTGGAGTCGTAAAGCATTGGAAGGGGAAATGAGTTTACGTTGCAGGGTTGTGAAGCTTTTGAGATGGAAATTACGGTGAAGTATCTAGAGGCAGGTGGGGTTAAACAGAGTGAGCCCTCTCTCTTCACCAAACTGATCTTTGGCATCATAAAACAAGCTTGCTAGACGACTGGAAGAGTCCTTTTATAAAGTAATAACCAACATAATGTGAAATGGTAGCTTGATTCGATCTTTTGAAAGTGCAAAGACATTAGTGGGACATTGTGTGTTGGAGAAACAATGGTTTTGGTCTATGGCCTAAATCTGACTTTTTTTGTCACGAGTGTCACACTTTTCCTCAGACATTTGTCACTTATTCTCTCAGTTATATTGCGAATTATTAGTTCATCCATGTTTTGCTATCACTGTGTAAACACCACAGAAGAAAAAAAACGGCGAAAGACATTTCATTACCTGGATCCTCAGCAGCAGTCTCCTGTTGGCTTGTTCCAGCTTCTTCTGACGGCTGTCCAGCTCTCGGGCGTGCTGTTGCTCCTTCTGCAGCCACTTGATGTACTCCACAGAGGCCTTCAGGATGGTGCCTTTGTTCCAGCGCATGTCACTGCAAGTAGAAGAAGAAAAAAAAATATGTTAAAGATAACCTTTTACACAGAACCCACTGATGTCGGCAGAATATCCTCCCCAGTAAAAAAATAAAAAATAATGTGGAAAAGTTTTAACAGAGAGGTTTTTTTTTCACCCCCTTTTTTATGATATGAATAAGAAATGGTGATTTACAATGGGGGGACAATTATTCATCCTTGGACATTACATGGGGAACATTGAATGGGGGATTTTAATAGAATAGTTAAGTAGCTATATAGTGGAAAAGTCCATTCTCGTACCTCTTGTTCGGTAAAATTAATCCTCGAGTAAAAATAGGTGAGGGGGAAAAATGAGCTAAGTAGGAAGACGGGCAGTGGGGGGGGAGGGGGCAGTGAAATGGTGCGCCGGACCCGAGGTGCTCGAGTGCAAGTCATTCTTTTGCAGATAATATTGCTTCTTTTTTTTTAAAGGGAAAAGGGTAGCTCTACTAAAAAATGTCCTTTTTCCACACAAGTGAGACGTCGGGTCTGATCAGCGCTAATAATCTCTTTTCATCCAGTGTTAATGGCGCGACGACAACGCTAACCTTCCATTTAAATGTGAGGCAAAGTTCAATTGCGAAAGATGGCCGTGCCGGATTTTTCAATTCCGCTCCACGCTCCATCTCTCTGTTCCAATTGTGCTCGAAGACTTAGATTCAAATGGTGTGCGGCCTGCTTCTTTGCATTTGACCCCCTTTTCCTCATCATTCATGCTTTTGAGCTGAACCGCTTGGAACAGGCAGAAGCAAGAGGATGTATGCACAGCTCTTGGAGTGAAGAAGACTACAATGGAGGTTCAAGTGCACCCTTGAAATATGACTGAAATGGGCTCGAGTACTCATTTGAATTCAATGAACATTGATTTGGAGTGTTTTTTTTTTTTTGCTGGGGGATTTTAATATGCTTCCTCGCCAGACAAGGTCTTGCAGTTGTGTCAGTGACATAAAGTGAAGCGAGAAGCAGGGAGCATTGTTTCAATAAACACATTTCGATTGTTCAACTTACGGGTCATTCGACTTTGGTATGAGAGTCCCCAGCTCCTTAATCCTGTAGTTGATGTTGTATCTTCGCCTCCTTTCAACTGAAAAAAAAAAAAAACGGAGAGCAGGCAATAATTAGGTCTTTGTCAAAGAGTAGCCATTTACAGAAAATCGAGGCCATTGAAAGTCAGAGAAACTTACTCAAATTATGGTTGTCTTTCTTCTGTCTCTCTTTGGCCATGACTCTTGTTTCGCGTTCTGCCCACACAAGAAAAGATCACAAAAGGGGAACGAATCGGTTAGAAATGCACACAAATTTAGAAACTGAAAGACAACGAACACAAAAAACACCACAAAGGGTCCAGTCAGGACACACACAAGCAGTTGTTTTGAGTAGAGTTCAAGGGCTGGGGTCAGCCAGAATGTGGAGTTTCCATCATGCACTAGATCGCAATTGAACTTCCTTACGCACACACACACGCGTATCACACACACACACAACACACACACACACACACACACACACACACACACACACACACACACACTGAATGAACCCAATTTATCCCGTGCAGCATGTCTGAAGCTTATTGTGGAAAGACGACTAACTCTGTAATAAGGATAGTTTAGCCAATTCACTAATCTGTCCTGAAGAGGGACAAAAATGCCACTGCATCCACATTTGTATTCACATTCTTCCAAATTACATAATTGGGGACCTGAGATTGGATTTCCCAATTTGTCTCCGTTGATTCAATCAAGACAATTTCAACTCTGTAACAGCCCATTGTCCTCTCCTCCGCCCACACTCAAATGAAACATGGCAATTTACTTATTTGCCCCTTGAGAGTGAAGGGTTCTTCATGCATACTTTTCTATTTCCTAAATCATTTAGAACTGCTTTGCTTGATGCATGACATTCATAAAGACATGTCCTAAAAGGCCCTTTTGTGTTTATTTTCTGCACTGTGACAAAAAAAAAATAAGTCTGCACGCTTTTTACGGCGTATTATTAACAGAACCCAGTGACAAGCAGGGCAGTGTTCCTCAAACACTGGACACAAATCAGCTTATAAATGTGTCTGTTTGCCTGACACACTTAGTTTGGATTCAATTTATTTTAACAGGAAAGAAGACACACAGCATGTTGCCTTTTTATAGCTACACTGAGTGCTTTAATGTAAAAGAAAATTGTGTTTTAAGAGAAATGTACCTTCAACTTTCGCATACAATTCTCTAAAAAAAATGCCGCCTTCTAACAAGCAGAATCTGTGTGATTTTAACTTTGGATATAGTGTGTGTGTGCTTTTATAAAGTAATAATGAATTATTGGCTAGTTGTTTGATCAGTGCTATGGTATAAGTTTATACCTGTGTATTCCCTTTTTACATTGAGCTTTGTTGGGTTAGATGTGGGGCTCATTCCACCATTAGGGGGGTTCATACCTGGTTCAGCCCCATAGACGTCCAGCATGCTGCCACTCAGGGATACCTAGGGAGAAGAGAGAGAGAGAGGGAGAGAGAGGGTCAGTCACAGGGGGAAGCACGTAACAACCTTTGCATTGCACTCGCATGTCAACAACACACGTGCCATTAACGTCTTTAGACAATAAAGCCACAACACAAACAGTTTGTTTTTGGTTGCTGTGTTGCTTTGTTTAGCTTTGACAACAAAAGACAAAAGGCGAGCGAAGTGATCAGGGCTTTGAGAAGAGAAGTTGTGTCAGCCCCCAGGCCTCATGCTTTTAGACTGCCCAGCAGGGCGTTGTAGTATCCACATGTCTCCCTCAGCAGGAGATAGAGAGAGAACACAGGGCTGCGCTGTCACCATTTGCTGCCATGCTCATCTTGTATTACAAGGACTAAGAACAACTTTACAAGAACGTCAGCGGAACCAGGCCAATTAAGAGTCGTCTTTCAGCCCTTTACTCCATCTGACCCTGACCCTCTTGATCTGCTAATGCCACCATTTTCAAAACCCCTCCACTTGAAAGTGCCCCCTAACACAGAGATGTGCTCTGTGTTTGAAAATAGCATCCCATTAGATGAAAAGGCTCAGCTGGGTCAACTGCTTAGAACAGAGGCAAAACTGTTTTCCTACGGGTCCCTTTCTGGTCTGGGAAAAGCGTGCATCAGTTCTGCGATAAGACGTCTTTTCACGGACTCCGGGGAGATGGCAGAGATATGGCGTGCTGACACACATGTGTGTCTAATTCGCATTTTGTGTATTTATGGGAAAATGCTACAGAAGCCCACCCCATGCATTCCAAAGACGCGCACAGCCAATTTGGTCCGCGACATGTGTGTCAAATCTAAACTAGCAGACTGGTGAGTGTGATAAGACCGCATGTCATCATGGGAAGGAATGGAAAGCATAAGAGGGAAGAAAGAAAAGAGGACATGAAACAAAACAGTATAGAAACTGCACGACATTTTCCTGATATCTGCAGTTGGTTTGGTTTGGTTTGCATGTGCATTTTTCTCTCATTATCTCAGTCAGATGAGAGAGGAAGGGGGAGGATGAGGGAGGGGACAAGAGTGCTTATCAAAATGAAAGATTGCAACAATTCCCCCACTACTACTACTTCTCCTATTGTAATCACTTCAATCCCTTCTCCCGCCTGTGTGTTTCCTAGATGTGTTGACACTGCGAAACGGGCGTGATGCATCGCACTGTATGACTAATTAGGATGAATTGATCCATTTAAGCATGGTATCATTTCTGAACAAGCCCATGGGGAGTGTATGCATTAGCCCCATCCAATGGCTCAGTAACTCTCTCTCTCTTTCTGAAAAACTCTCTCTCTAACTCCTCTGTTGCGCTTACGTTCTCATTTGAAACCTGCTGTTGGCTTCCCTTTTCCTCCTCCACTCCCTCGTCCCCCTTATCGCTCTCCTCCCTATCTCATTCCTTCCCTGTCACAATATCTGTTGTGTGTTCCATGTGTGTCGCTTTATCTGTGTGTGTGTATGATTATTTGTCTTCCAGTGTGGCTCTCTCTGTATTTTAAGGAGTTAGGCCACATTCCCAGTTTTACCATCCCACAGGGTCTTTCTGTATTGGGTTCAGGTGTTGCTATGTTCTCCAGACAAAATGGACCCCTTGTCCCAGATGTTTGCTTAGAGTTTTTTTTTAATTCCTTCTTGTCTATGAATCCTACCAACAATAGTGCTCGCTCGTGGTCCCATTTCTACTTGGTTGTCTTTCCAATATTGGTTTTGGTTACGATAAATGTAGCTTCTTCAATCACATTGTCATAAAATATATAAACATCTGTCCACAAACATCGTTCTTGTTTAACTTAATCTGAATTGTTGATCTTCTGGAGTAATGTGAGAAATGTTGCTAAGCCCCAATGAACTTTGACTCATCTCTAGACTTAAGCTGACCCCATACTCAAACAGGTCCCCTATTTCCCAAGCTGATTGTCAAGCCGGCACCTAGATGTTTGTGTTTTCAACTTAAAAAAGTATAAAAATATATACTTTAGCATTAGGTAAACTTAACTTGACATAACCTACCTGCAACAATGTGAGCAGGTTAAGAAAATAAAGTATCTGTTGCAGAAATCAATACAACAGACCTTCGAACTGTTGATAATCGGTCACATTGTGAATAGGCTTAGCATGTAGCTGTTGCAAACGTGAGTTATATACTTACATTGCTTTGCATTAGGAGGTTAGACTCCATGCAATCCAAGCCTCCATCATTGAAACCCGATTCGAGGCTGATTAGGTCATCAATAACTTCATCCATTTGAAACTAAAAGAAAACAATCATTTTTAGTGTCAATGCTTGTATACCAGCATTTCAAAACATGTCCAATCTTTTGAAATCTCAACCTTCAAACCAAAATATACACAAAAAAAATGGGAGGGACTGTCAAATTCAATAACAAGGCAAGTTCTCCACTGCCATGTCATAGGTCAGTTGGTGGGGGAAATCATGCAAAGTTCCCTCCTTCTAAAGGGTTCTCTCATCAGAGACTGCATGCCTGAAGTTATTGATGAGCACATCAATGAGAGGGAGATCAATAATGGAATCACTTTGTTTGGATGATTAGCTGGAGCTATACTTTATGAAATTAAAAAAACAATCCTGAGTATTTACACGTTACTCATATTTTTGAAATATATTAAACATTTCACTATGTCTCCAAACAAAACTCTCAGCCATGATGTATCTATCTGTTCATGACATAACTTAAGAGGTACTAAGTCAAAATTCTTACAAATGGCATAAAAAATGAAGACAGGTCAAAAAAAAATAGTTCCTTTGACAGGAATATGGAATGTTGTGTAATCTACCCAAATGACGACCCACACAGTGCAACCTGTATGAGAGCCATATCAGTTGTTGTTGCATTGTCTCTTTACCCAGTCACCGCTTATAGGCTCAACTGCGCTTTTTATTCTCTCTATCAGTTCCATATATTCCGGATCACAATCATAATTCATTATAATAATTTTAGATGCTTCCTTTTCCCCCCCACACTCACCTCGCTGTCGTGATTGGCCATAGAGAGCAAAGTGACGGGGCTGTTGGGGTTGCTACCGTCGCTGACCGAGGGCATGTGTCCGTTCCTCATGATCGGCAGCGTCTGGCCAGGTGTGTGCGGATGCTGAACGGTGTGACCCTGCCCCGCCGAAGAGCCCAGCTTGGAGCCCAGCGTCAGGTACTGTTTCACCTGCTGATTCTGGCTCTGGTGGAGGTGGAACTTTGAGTTCTCCAGGTGGCTGTGGACCTTGTAAAGCAACACATACACACGTTCAGTTAGTTGACACTTGACAGAACAGAAAATCCACTTGTGTCTTCGGAGAGTTGAGTTTCTAACAGCACTGGGAGAAAAAAACGCTGAAGAAGAACATATGAGGTGATCAGAGCAGTTGTTGGTTTATGCTGAAAAGGTTATACGACAGGGAAAAGAATGGTTGAGAGTCCAAATTTTCCTATTAGTCACTTATGACGAGCAATTTACAGACTTCTAGGAATACTGTGTTTTGCTCAAGGCAACACTCCCATTCTAGTGAGTCATGTTTGACCTGTGGTACGTGTGCTAGCAAGTGTCTTTATGAGAATTAGGAGTTCCTCAAGTTAAGCCGATGTTTTCGTATACTGTAGATTTAAATTCATGTTCTGACTGGAAAATATGATCAACAGCAGAAGTATTTTCCCCCTGCAGAAACTGAAGTTAAAATGACAAACAAAATGCAGAAGGTTTGGTCACTTCCACATTCTATTAATCTGCATTAGTACATAATAAATAAATAAAAAAAACAGTTATAAAACCCTTAAGAAATATAACAACTGTTCAACAAAACGCTTGAGTAATTCAGGATTTCTCCACATTTTTTAGTATTCTTACATTTGAAGCGCTGGTTGCGTCCCGCATCGTGAAGTAACCGCAGTCGGTTAAGTGTGGCATTCTCAGAAAACGCAGATAACCTTCTGATTGGTTAGTTGAGTTGCAGTTGTAGCTGCAGGTCAACTTTAGGAATCCAAGTCTGCTGCTGCTATCCTGTTGCTTTGCTGACTTCTCTCAGTGAGTGTCTATACTTCCAGGTCCCTCACCAATGTCCTTATAAAGGGTCCTAAGTGAACTAATTAGGCCCAAAGCTGGGGTTAGCCTTTATGTTGCCTAGCATGATAATCACTTCAAACACCAGACTGTCAGATCACCCAGGGTTTGATCACTGCAGGATATCTGCCTTTGGCGTCTATCACTAATTCATTAGGACCGCCCTCTTCTGTCCGACTGACCAATCGGTGGACAGCTCCAAAAGTCTCTCTCTGCTGTCTGCTCCAGGGGTTGTGGCAGCACAAATGACCCTTGTTCACCAATGGGGGGGTTTTAAATAACTCTTCTAATGCCATTTTAACCAAGCCTTTTTTATGTATTAACTGATTTCAGTGTAGTGTAGATACTTTAGTTTTACCAGTTTCCCAGACAACAACTACAATAAAGGTACTTTAAAGTTATTTATTAGTGTAGTTTGAGGGCTATTTTTAGAGAGAACCTCTTGCCTGTAAAGTTCTAGTTTGCATACTGGTCTGAAGCTCATAAAGAAAATCACTGTTGTGTTTTGCTTAATTAGTTCATGGTCTATATTGTACCTATGGGCATACCTAACCTAATACATTGATTGCCAGCAGTGGTATTATATTCTATGATACTATCATTTGTTGATTATCATCTTGCCCTGTCTTTCACCCAGACTTCTTCTTATAAGTATTCTATTCACTGGTCAAAATCAAGTCCTATATGGGCTTGCCTGAAGTAATTATTTCCATCACTGACGTCAGCTAATCAATTGGGAGAAGAAGAAAGTCAGATTAGCAAAAATGCTTGTGTAGTACTTTAGCAGGTTTGTATACACTATGTTCTTGGATTCTTTTGTCTTTTAACCATCTCTGCTTTCATATAAACACGCAACTTTTAGAGCACTCTACAATAGCCCAAAAAGTCAAGTAAAATCACAAGTATTTGAAGCGAGACTGCAATTTTTAGAAAATAGTGGAAAAGAGTCAACAAGTCATCTAACTTACTCGGTACTATCTATTATTCAGCTATATTTTAATTAAATTATCTGAAATTAGCCACCATTAGCTGCTGGTCATACCAGAACGTATTGGGATGCAGCAACAAAAAATTGCTGGAATTGATTAAATGCATAATTTGCTAAGAAGGTAGCCTATTCTGTTTTCAGACTTCTAGGAACCATACAAGCCGTTCTGGGTCAAATGTCCACTTGGAGAAAAAATACTCAAAGATAGGGATATAAATATTTGGAATTGGACTTTTACACCAAAACTCTGCAGCATTCAATTCTCCTAGTCAGCTAGACCAGCTGTCCTCATTCACCGCTCAACCACCTAACGAAGCACGGTCTCATCACAATACTCAACTTGTCAGTGGTGACTGAGAGCTCTTATCTGACTTCTCCAGGCTAAACAAGATGCCAGTTGTTAGCCAATCAACATTTTTTTCCACTACGGATTGCAGTTGGGGATGCCAGGACTGCGACACACACACACAGCACATCTGCTTCGTGTGACGGCGGGTTTGTCCTGGTTTAACTTTGGCTTTCTCACTATACTGTAAATGCCGGAGACACGCTTGTTATCCACTTAAGGGAATCTGATTAGATTTGAGAGGTAATGGTGCTTCAGTCACCGAGGCCAACCCTGACAATGGCAGGCCTGTGCATGTGTGAAGAAGGGTTGGCTGAAAATTATCAATGCCCGCCATACACATGGGACAGGAATGAGATAAGAATCTAATCAATCAAGGCTTCCAGTTTAGGATTGTACCACCATACTGACTATTCTGATGGTTCAGACACACACAGCAGGCTTCTGGCACCTGCTACAACAACAGAGGCAGTGTTTGTGGTTAGCGGCAGAGAAGAGGTCACAGGTTCACTTTCCATGTATACACACATTTTTCAAAGTTATTCCTGACATGCAAACCCTACAGCAGATTATGCAAGCTAAAATCCCCAATTTACTTATAATATCAAAGCATTGGTATCAGTTAATGCATTTGATCGTTCTTCCTTTTCAAGACAGTTTCTTAGTGTTGCGCGTGGCCACTAATGGATGCAGAAAAAAGTTTTATATGGCCTGTTAATTACAATGACGTTGGAATAACGAAATAATATATTTACGCCTTGTCCTTGTATGTCCTGTGTCCAGTTAAAAGGCATAGACACGACACGTTAGGAGATCAGCTGCATCTCCTTAAATTCATCACCTTCATTATAGACCTATAAAAGCACTTAAAACAGCCAGACCAGACAACACCCTTATCCCCACTCATGTCCTTTTTTTTATCGTTTTCAATTAACTTGTCCAATCTCACTGACATCATTTGAGTACACTTTCAACACATGAATGCAGCAGGTTGATCATTCATATCCAACAAACACTCTACCATGCTCTACTGTGAAGGCACATCACCCATCATCACGGTTCCCCAGCAGTTGTATACAATATCTATCTGATTCATACTAGCAACTATATAGCATGTCAAAGCATTGCTCTTACAACAACCAAAGGTGAAAAGAAACATCCATATGTTGCATTCCTCGACATGTATTCCTAATTGAAAACAGAAAACTCTACATTAAAAGATGCAAACACAACTTAAGATTACACACAGAGACATGCAATGTTATAACCTAAAGTCCAGTTCAATATATCCTTTCAAATCCTAATTTTCTTCACCCATTCTATGTTGTTTTAATAGCGCTGTGTATTACCTCCAAGTTAGAAACAGGTGTACGTCTTTAGTCCCACTGAAATGCTGCACTCACAATGCCACTGTAATAGACCAGCTCAGTGCAGGTGTTGCTCCTAAACATGAAAAGCTCTTGCCTAACTGCAGTTTCAGTCTTGCCCAAGTTCTTCTTTCACTTCAGAAAAAAATCCATCCACTTATGAAACACCGGGCGATGGTGACACTGACTTGCTGTACAAATGATGGACATAACCCAGTAGGAGGGTTGGATTCATTTCTGCAAAATGCCGTATTTTACAACGTATTATTGACACTGTTTAATGAATGCAAAGTACCAATTTCCAGTTATCTTTCTTCCCCATATCAAATGTATGGGGGATACAATGAAAGTGGAACAAAAACACCCTTGTCAAACATGCATGCTAACTACATTTTTTTTGCTGAGCCTGCAGCTAACTAACCAGTAAATAGCTGTAACCACACACCCCGGACTGTGAAATGTGAGGGAAGATGAGACTGTGATAGCAAAAGTTGATCTCAAAATGTGCATTACACAGTGGCTATTCAGTTAGTCTGCTTTTCAAAAGGCATGCCCCTTTTATAAAGCGCAGTCTGCAAACCTTTTGCGTGCAAACACAAACAAATGCAATTACACACACACTCAGACTTGACTATATTAGATCTTGTTTCCAATTTGACTCTGGCCTGCATTCGAGACATCATGGATAGCCCCCCCTACCTGCAGAAGTTGGATTTCTGTCAAGGTGATCACTTTGACCACACAACAGCGACTCATGGCTCCCCCGAGAGTTGCAGCGTCTCGCACCAAAGGAGCTGCGCAGATTCATACAGAAGAACAAGAAACAACTGTCACGGCAACAGCTGTCTGCACTGAGACAGGGGGAGAAGAAGAAGAAGAGGAAGAAGGAGAGAGGTGCTGCAGCCTCTTTCCTGAGCTTTTGCAGAAATATCGGAAAGGAAGCCATGACGCATCACCTTATTTGGGGGTGCGCAATGGCTATATCCTGTGTGTGTGTGTATGTGTTAGTATGCGTGTGTGTTTTTGGTCAGGGAAAGGCCTGACAGAGGCAGAAATACAGATGACAGTTAAGGGGGTATGATTGTGTGTGTGTGTGTGTGTGTGTGTGTGTGTGTGTGTGTTGTGTGTGTGTGTTGTGTGTGCGTGTGTGTGTGGCTGTATAAGTTGACAGAATGTGAGTTGTTCCTGCTTGTGGATCACCACACTTTCCTTCCTGCAGAACATCCAGACCAGCTCAGCACATTCTCCTAGGTTATCTTCATGACACCAACTTCCCTTTGGAAGGCTTTTGAACCATCCAACTCCAGTCACAGATTAAACTAAAATGCACCAAAACATGTCCTCTGTGCATTTTCTTTTTTTTTACTAAAACACAAATGTACACTCACACAGAGTTGTTATCAAGTCCCATTCACAACATAGGTCAGTTCAGGACTTCCCAGAATGGCTCTTTTTTGAGAATTCCTGGACAAAGCAAAAATGAATCTCCCCCTGTAGCCAACATTTGGATAATAAGAAGAATCAGCTAAATCAGAAGCCAAGAACGTCTAAGTACCAACTCTATCAGGACCAAAACGTTGGTTATGAATTGTTTATCCAACGCACCTGCATCTAAGTTTTCTGGAGGTGTGAATACTCCTGTTAATAACTTCCAACTGTAAAATCTTTGCACAATGTCAACCCGCAAAAATATTAGCATCACGGCTAAAAATGCTAAGAAGATCATTTTAATTTTACTGTCCATAGGGGTGGAAATTGTGCTATAATAATAAAGTTGCCTTTTCTTTTCCTTTCTTACTGAATGGTTTTCACAGAAATGTTTTCCGCCCTACCTTATCACCATATGTTCTGGACTGCAATAACATGACACATGTAAATGAATCCCTGATGATAAGACTATAGTGAAAACCAGGCTTGTCCGATGTCATGAACCATTTAGAGTTGATTCAGTAATGAATGCAAACAGTAACTGATGTATTTTCTTCTGTTCTGATGCACCTAAATGAACACATCACAACATAAATATAAAAAGGCGAAACATGATTCAGTTAAATCAAGCCATTTACAGCTTGTGTATTTTTAAAGAATCATTTTGACGACGTGATGCAAAACAAGCCTGTGTCTCCTCTCAGCTGTTAAATTGCAATTGGTCCCACACGTGTCCACGGTAGATGATTTCATTAGAGAATGCAAGCCCTGCTACTGTCTGCGGAAGAAAAGAAAAATGAATTTCCATTCAAACCAAACACACGAATAGCCTGTCTTAGTCAGCTGGATGAGTGAGCATTATTTATGCTGATGTGTGTCGAAATAATTTAGCAGCCATTTGAAGATCAACAAGACACATACTCTGCATGTCTCTGCTGCGTCTCTTCGTGAGAGTGTGTGTCTGCCCACGTGTCTGTTGGTACCAGACAACACTGTGTTTTGTATTTCTTACAACTCCACTACAGTATTACCCACGTGTATATTTGTCTGCTTTTTTGTGTGTGTATTTGATGTCTGCTGCGCGTATATACACTATCAGATCTAGCCAAAATTCCTGGCTGGCCATTTTTGGCTCATCGTGGGGCAAGCCACAAGTGCTCACCTTTGTTAGTCCCTCCGCATGGCATGTTTTAAACATCAGGGACTTCCTGTAAGAGTTGGCCTGCTTCTGAGACAACACTTCAAAGTGCAGCGCCCACATCTGAGGACTGTTTTATCCTGCTAGAAAAGGAATGCATAATGGACACGGTACCACTGCACTTTTAATGATCCTCGTATGAATTAAATATTACAGCCATTTTAACAGGATTACATGTGAAACTGTGTGGTGTGTGTGTGTGTGTGTGTGTGTGTGTGTGTGTGTGTGTGTGTGTGTGTGTGTGTGTGTGTGTGTGTGTGTGTGTGTGTGTGTGTGTGTGTGTGTGTGTGTGTGTGTGTGTGTGTGTGTGTGTGTGTGTGTGTGTGTGTGTGTGTGTGTGTGTGTGTGTGTGTGGTGTGTTACCTTGATGAAATATTGAATTTATTAAAATGGTCTGCCTCGACAGTGGTGTGAAATATAATTATAATTCATATTTTTAAAGTAAAGACGGAAACTGGCTGAGGTACCGGATGGAGTCTTGTGTTTCATGTTTGAGCTGCCGGAACACATAATATAAAATAAAGATAATAACTTAAAGTAGTTAATCAGATGAAAAGTTCCATGATTGTTCATAAGACTACTCGGAAATGCAAATGCCAGTTTCTGTTGTATTTTCTAATAGTGTAGGTATTTTTTATCAGAACAATTTTTTTTTATCAGTGCTTAAGTTTTATTTAAGATATGTAGTGTTTTGTTAACCGTTACACTGTAAAAGTTAACAAAAAGATGAATATGTGATGTGTATGAGTAGTACACAATGGAAATTCCAATAACACAGTATTTTTTTTTTTGTTAGCGACTCTTTGCTTCAAATTTTATAAACAAACATTATATAACATTGCAGCAGTTTCAGACTTCAGAATGTGTGTGTGTGTGTGTGTGTGTTTGTAGTAGGATGCAGATATAGTATGTCTGTCCTCACCATCAGTGCAGAGGAGATGTAATTAGCTGAAATTGGAATGATACAATTTATTGCTACTAAATCAGTTAGAGCGCGTTATTCTTTGTAAGCGGTGAAAAGGAGCTTGTTCACTGGAGCACCTGGGAGATTGTAAAACCCTCTCTACACTCTGTAGTTTGCATCGCCGTAACACATGGTGAAGGCAACCACAGCCAAAATAAGGTTGAATATTTAAAGAGGATGTTCACTCTATCACTCTTTCCAACATTTCTTACTGTACATTGGCAAACCCACATCCACCACCGAGCCATGACAAACTACGTATAAGGCCAAGTGCTCATTAGATAACACCAAGCCAGCAGACTTAAAGTCAGATGATGATATGTTCAAAAGTTGCATTGCATCATAGCAAACACAGACACACACAGTCAAGAAGCTACATTTACACGAAAAAACTTGAAACTTTGTGTCTTGTCTGAACACACTTTTTTTGGACTTTAGTCAACTTTGCCACAACATTATAGTAATGTCCTAGCCTGGAAATCCAGACCCTGATATCTGGAACGATAGAGGGTCTGGCCACGATCAATAGTAAAAGGGGTGGCTCATATTGTGCATTTCAAATGCCACTGCACACAATTGGATAGCACTACAACCAATCAGAGCAATGAACAAGGTGATAACTGTTTAGATTAAACTTTGCCGTGGTCGGTCGGCAAAACAGGAGATTCCTCTTACTTGCTAACGAAAGATTGAGTGCCGTCTTCCAAATCGTAAAGGCTCGAGGCCAAAGCCATCTTTAACTCAAACAACATATCCGCAGCCATCTTTGATGTTTACTATCACGGCTTCGATGGTGCATGCACAGCACTGTCGTCATCCGGGGTTACGTCCGCCCCAGAGCACCATACAT
This sequence comes from Ammodytes dubius, assembly GCA_026122265.1. Lineage (NCBI taxonomy): Eukaryota > Metazoa > Chordata > Actinopteri > Uranoscopiformes > Ammodytidae > Ammodytes > Ammodytes dubius. Next base: position 9,463,244 of record CM047526.1, read on the forward strand.
AGGGCTCTGGCCCGCCCATATCAGATAGAATGATTTGATTGGTAGCTCAGGATTTCTTGACATATTAAATGAGCCTCAATGGAGAGTGCCCAGACCAACAGGCGCAGCAAATTTAATTTGCCAGCGCCTAGTGGCAGGTCTGGAAATGCCAGGCTAGTAATGTCCATAAAAATAAAAAAATGTCACCCTAAAATCGTAATTCCTTCAACTGAAGTTAAAATATTAAATCCCAAAATGTGGATTTACATTGATAAAAAGAACACTGTCATACTGTATACTAAACAAAGGAAAGTGGCACCTTTTTCAAAGGCAGGTCCGAACCGCAAACAGAAAGCCACTGGTCAATACAGAGCCGAGGCTTGTGGGTAAACTGCTGTGAAGCGCGTTGTGGTCCTGAAAAGGGCACCTCATCCTTGACCCTCACTGTCCAGCGAGCTAGAACGGGATAGGCCGGTGCTTAGCGTTTGCCTCTGTGGATGATGTCAGAAGAGCTGTACTGTAGACAACTTTAATCTCTCACTTTGGCAGACATTGAAAGAAGCCCCCGGTGGGCTCCGACTGTAACCATGAAGATGAAGTCTTATTAAAATTATGCACTTGATTGATTGCAAGTCCAGTCCCCAGCTCACCAAGACTCAATGGGCCTCACCATTTTCCTTGCCCTATTAACAAAGCTTCCCTTAAAAAGAATGCATGTCAAATTCAGTCTAAATACACTCACTGTTTACTCCAGCTGAATGACGTGGTGAAAGATGCATCATGTCCTCCCACTGATTGAATATATTTTGTATTTTAGTTATACATGTGCATTATCTGATATGATACATGTAGGTTTAGTATATTACAACAACACAAATGTACTTCCAATGATGATCCAATGGTCTATAATTGCAGTCAACGTCAATGCTGGAAATGACAATTTAATTTAAAGAACATAATTCCATTATTTGAAGGGTTTGTTTGGTATAGACACGAGACATTAGCAAGTCTACGATTTAGTGGGGATAAGAAGGAATATGAGATAAGGAAACAGAGAGAGCGAGGGGTCAAGAAGGCAATAGATTCAGAGAGATGACCTCTAGTTCCTCACATGCTATGAGCCCAGATCCAGTGTTTTGACTCTGTGTCCGCTATAGAGGAATATAACACATTCAGACAAGTAAGTTATTAGAGCCATTAAAATGTCTGCCCTACACTGCATATGCTTTATTTTTTAAATGATGTCTCGAAGTGTCCGCGCAATTAAGTCAAAAACCATGGGTCTAAACCGACAAAAACGGTGCTCTTTTGTGAAACATTTCTCTTCCCTAACATGTTATACAATATTTAAGTAAAAGAAAAAATATATATAAATTTACTGTAGGCCTATTATTTTTTTATATTATCTCTAAATACATAAAAAAGTGTAAAGTCTAGACAGAAGTAATTCTTTCCAAAACGATATCTATGGAAGTGATATCGGCATGTGTGTTAAATTGCCACAGCACAGTTTCTGATTAATATACTATATGACATATAAACTATATATATTTGTAAATATGATCTGAATGATTATGGCATAAATGAACTGTCAAGACAGGCTCAATAAAGGCAGAATTGAATATACATCCATCACTCCCCACTCAGTTAACTTGATTGTAGGTAAATTAAATAAGCAAGTGATGCAAGCAGAAAATTAAATGAACTTTGACCTTAAAAGAACCAAACTATATGGTGTCTGCTGTTGACAAAGAGCTCTTTGTTGGCCCTTGTCAGCTTATAAAACTGGGGTTTACGACTCACACTTAACATGAATGTCTTCCAGACTAGTTCTGATGTCACAAAATGATGTATGGGTGTACAAGTGAGACTGAAGATGAGCTCACAGAAACTTTCCCCTTCAACAATAATAGCCTATCCAATAATGTAAGTGTGGGGATGTTATTTAATCCATCCAAGCTATTTAATTAAGTCCTGGGTAAACTGAGTTAGGCTTTGATATTCAAAGTCAATATAAATGTATAACAAACATGGTGAACAAGTTTTTGACATTGAAATAAACTGTCATTTTTTTGTCATAAGTCTCTGTCAACAGTACCAGCATTCCCCTTATTTTGTTGACATTATAGAACTTGAATTTTAATATACAAAAGCTGTATTTGTAATCATTCACTATTTCACTTTTCACTTAGATATGTAGGCCTACAGAATTCTATTCAGGCCTATGGATGTATCTATTTTTAGACAAATTAATACAATTATCATTTCCTTTTAGCCAACTATTTCAACTGTTTAGGCTACTATTATCAAATTATTGATAAATCTGTTGATTCTTTGATCAAACTAGTTAAATTGTTTATACATTTTTTTTTAATTTAAGCTAACTATTTCAACTGTTTACTTTAAGAGCACTGCTGAGACTTGTGCTTGCATGCTAGCTTAACTATTTCTCCACATCCACATGTAATGATCAGTTGAAACTGCCAACTCAGTGTGTGAAAATGTTTTAATCAATAACCATAATTTCTATTTTATTTATTTTTTCCAAATTAATTGAGCTATTCAACAATTATTGGGAAATATTGGGAATTACTTTGCTAGTGAACAGGGAAAGATTTTGGGAACCTTGAACTTGCTTTTTTTCCCCAATGCTTAACATCTGAGCTTTTTAAGCTCTACATGGCATCAAAAGGAGCATGCTACTCTCTGTAACCAGCACAAAATGGCATTTTTGGGCTAAATTTGCAAACCATGTCCAAAGCTTTTGGTGGGGTATATTGACTCCCCACCCCCTCTAACTTGATTGTTGGAAATTAAATAATGCAATAGCTGTTTAATGAGAACTAAGCAGAAAATTAAATCAACTCTGACCTTGCCAGAAATAATAATGTATGGTTTGTGCTGTGGACAAAGAGTTGTTTGTTTGTGCTCTTTGGCTATCTTTGTTCCACTGCCGTTTGAACGAGTAAAGCTTCTGTGACCAAGGGAGCTCCTCTTCCCAGCATGAGAGAAAGACCAAGTATGAAAGTGAAGGGATTGAGAGTTAAAAGGCCAGAATAGCTGACCGTTCAGTTTTGATTCTGTACCTGCATCCTGACTGTGTCATTACAACACAGTTTGTGTGTATGTGCTTGAATCTTAAAATAACCTATGCACCTCACAACCTCTTACTAGTAGGGGAGAACAGGGTAATTTGAGACACTTTTTACATTTGCTCCCCTCTAAGCAAGCTAAAATGATTTATCACTCAAATGTACGCTTTCACATAATTCAGGATGTTCCTAGAAATGGCATTAGCAGAATTTATTCAAGAAAAAGGGCAGTGAAAATATGATTGTTTTAAAAACAGTTGTCATGTGTCTCACTTTACCCCAACTGTGGGGTAAACTGAGACAGACCAGACAAATCAAGGGGGTAAACTGAACCACTTACTTTTTACACTCTGAAACTACCATAACAACACAAATTGTAACAGTTAGAATCATGAGAGCTAGCTTGAAAACCAAATATTACAAAACTAATGTCGGACTAGTAACATAATCATGGGCTTTGGTCAATTAAGCAAAACATGTTTCTAAACACTTGAAAGTAACTCTGATCAAATACAACATATAATTCATATTCAATAATTCAAATTCAATGACAGATAGAACCAGTTAGATTAAAACACAGTCTGGGGGTCAGAACACAGGACCCTTAGAGCCAACTAGTGTCTGGGGGTCAGAGCAAAGGACAATCAGAACCAGCTAGAACAGCCTGTGACTCAGAACAGGACTAGATCAAGCTGTCATTTTCCATATTTTGAGTCTTTTTTTCTGCATTTGTTTTATTGGGATCATTCATTGAATAAAGACATATTTCTTAGAGCCTATTGATGTTAAAGGTCACTCTCCTGTCCCCTACATACTGTACATACGTGCCAAACCATGCCCTTGCTGACACCCTTTCAACCATTCACCCCCGGCCCACATTTTCTTTTGTCTTATTCAAACTAGTATCCTTGCTACTTCAAATATAATGGATTCATTACAAGAGGGCACATACACTGTCTCACTTTACTTTTTATTTATTTAACCTTGATTTTTCCAGATAAAACATTAAAAACAGTTTCTTATTTACAATATTGATCTGGTCCAAGAGGCCCCACTAGGAATAAAGGCACAAATAACAAATACACAAGCATGAGTCACATTAGGCAAATATATAACGGATATGCAAATGTACAAAATAAAATAGAAAACACAAATGCACTAAAAGGGGACGGGTGTAATAAATAATCCCTTTCATAAAAATGAAAGGGATGTGTGCGTGCGTGCAAGTGCGTGTGTAAGCGAGCAGCAATAAACTCCACTACATTTGTCTGACTTCACCCCACTGCCACAATTTGAGAAAAAACTACCTCTCTCAGCAATTCAGGCTAATCTTCAGTTATCATCATCACATGGTTTAATATGTTGGTAGTTCATCAACATGTGTGATAGAAGTTGTTCTACCTGAATCAATTTGATTATGCACAACAATCGATTAAGTTGACAGCAAGAAAATTTACTTTTACATGCAAAAAATACACTTTTGTGAAAAAAAACATGATTACAACATCACCATGAGGTCCTCTCTTTCATGGCCAACGGGAAATGAGAGGGATTGAAAACATATATCTCACATGACCAAAAATTCCCCCGTCCTTCCCTACATGGCAAAGAAACATCCACCTAAAACTATAGAAATGTACCTACATCGTGCCAAAATAAGCGTAATTCTTGTCCTTTTTATTAATTTTTTTATTTATATGATTTTTTTTCTAAATGCACTTTCCGGTTCCTTTATTGGATCTTGCTACTCCACACTCTCTCTCTCTCTCTCTCTCTCTCTCTCTCTCTCTCTCTCTCTCCTCTCTCTCTCTCTCTCTCTCTTTCTCTCTCTCTCTCTCTCTCTCTTTCTCTCTCTCTCTCTCTCATCACTCCCATTGCCAGTCTGGGCTAAATTGAGTAACAAGCTGTGCCTGAGTTCAATTTATTTTCTCTATCATTTAGTCACTGCCAGTTCCGAGTTGTGTCGCAGTGTGCCAGTTCCTCCAATGCACATGCCAGCCAATTCAGAAACCTTTCCCGAAAAAACTAAACAACCGCACCAATCAAGTCCGGACTGTTCCTTCACAAACTTTTACGCATGGAATTTAAACGACTTTGAGCCCAGAATAAATTGGACCTGCATGTTTTGATTTAATCCCCCAACGTAGATGAAGCAACAAGTCATCACGCCGTCAAATCATACAGTCATAAAAAGAAATTGTCTGACAGGTTTATTAATTTTGGTTGTACTTCTGATAGTAATAGTGGAAGCCTATACATATGTCAGCCAGCAGCAATGTATTATTACCCTAAACCTTAACCCAGTATTTTTAAGTCCAGTATATGAAATCTCAATTCAATGAAATGTGACGCATTTACGTCCAACTAGAGTATCACATAGAAGACCCCAAACATTGTACAAAACCCCAAGCCTTTCCCCAACATTAACTGTTTAAGTTGCCTAACCCTAACCCTAACCCTAACCATACCTTAACCTTATGGTATTCTCCATAACCACAACCTTTCCCTCAGCTTAACTATACCACAGTTGTCAAAGCAGGAAAGCTCAGAATATTGGCACCGGACATTACAAAAAGTTGTCATTGAACTTAATCCAAATCTTTTGAAGAATCGTTCATATCTAAAGCCTTGTCTGGCAGTACTGTTAAGGACACACAACACAAAACCCCAGCCTCTTTTGTCAAAGTCATGGGCTTTTTAAAGCTGTCCATTGCAGATGTATTTGACTAAACCCAACTGGAGCGCTCACTCTCCTCTGCTCCCACCAGTGTCAATATCCAAGCATGCGTTGCATTATTCGACTTATGCGTTGATAATGCACCCGTGAACTAAAACGAATGTTGCGTTACTGCTTTTTTTTCTCATCAGCGAACCAAAAAAGGAAAGGGAATCTTTGTAGTAATTCTGTGATTAATTTTCAAATATGATGCCTTTCATCTAAGTATGTGTTAAGTATGTACTT
>CM047526.1:10074276-10359276 GCA_026122265.1 Ammodytes dubius
TAGCAAGACAACATAACTTGCTAGCAGCCAGATGCCTAACAACTGGACAGAGGGACGGATGACCACTAGCTTTTGACCAAATATCTTGCTAAAAAAATAAACCTTTATTTATGAAAGTCTGCCCTTGTTAAGAACATGTTACACTCGCGAACTACAAACTTTAATTTTTTTATTCAGATTTCAAAAATCTGCTGGGACACGTGCCTATACACATGCATGGGTGGCACGCATGTCACAAGCACACTTATGCTGTTTTCAAGACCTTTGCTGACCAGAGACCAGTTCTAGTGGCCACAGTCCTACCATTAATTTAGTAATTGAAAATTGCAAACTGATCTCATATCAGTGGATTGGAGTGTTTGTGTGATGAACTTGGCAACTACCTATCAAAAAAAGTTAAGAAAGAAAAAAAAATACATATCATCTCTGAACTAGGATACATATCAGGAAAAAAATGTAATTAAAAAAATAAAATTAAAATAAAAAATAACATTTGAACTGGGGGGGGGCACTGGGGTGGCCAGTAAGATTTCAGGAGGGGGGGGGGGGCGTTTTTATTTTCGCGGGGAGCTTGCACATGCATGCACAAGCATTATTTATTTAAAAAAAAAAAAAAAAAAAAAAAAAAAAAAAAACAGGGGGCCCCACAGTAGGACTTGAAACGGGCCCCAGATCGTTAAGGCCGCCCCTGTGATAATGACAGGACTGGACTAAAGACAGGGTTCGACATAACGTATAGCCCGATGGCCCGGGGCCAGTAAAATCATATGCAGGGCAAGTTGATTGGCCAGTCACTGTCCCGCCCGGGCCAGTGACTGGCCAATCACAGTTCAGTATATTTTTGTAGACTAGGCCTATATCATGGTTCATTGAAATGCGCGTTGAGAGTCGGAATGAAAGCAGTGTTTATTTAAGACTCAATATAATAAACCTAATATAAAATATATTTTTTAATGAAAGGCCAGTGGACAACCGATGCGTGGGCGTTTTGACAGGCGGCCGGGTGCACTCTCGCTCCGTTGGCAGAGCTGCCTACCGTCCGCCTGCGAGTCGACAAATCAATCGACTTGCTTTGCCCCCTTTCTTTCTTCCCACAGCAGAGGTTGAGGTGCAGAAAATGATAACTGCGCTTTTCCTTTATCTGCCGCCGTAATGTTACAGTAGGCTATTTGGATCCAAGCCCCAATGGTAATACAAATGAGAGGCGTTATTTAAACGCTGAGAATGCGTCTCCGGTGATTGTGTCGGTTGTAGACAGAAACGAACGGAGGGACTCGGCTCACTGTACAGTTTTCTATAGTCGCGCAGTTTGGCACTGTGTTTTCAGGCTCGAGACATTCAATCAGATCGCGGAAGTCTTTCCCATTGAAATCGCTAACGGGGAGAATATCCCCGGTTATTATTTTAGCCACAAACCACAGTTCTTCTGCACGGCGGCTCACTCACTCACTGGCGAGATCACACGGTGAAACGCTGCTGTGATCGGACGAAGGCATTGTGTGTTTCTAGTGATTTAACGTCATAGTCTTAGACGAGCGTTTAACTTATGCTGCATATTTTGCACTGCATTGTTTTTTATCAATAGTTTGAAAAAATGGTCCCACACCGGACTCTTATGTGAAGCTGACACTTCATGGAGAAGTGACACTCCTGCAGCGCGCTCGCATACACGGTGAAATCTCCCATTAAAAAAACGGCATAACCCACTGATTTTCGGATTTCTATTCTATTTTTAAAGTCAACTTGAGCGCAAGTGGAAAACCGGTCATTCGGTCGACACATTCACATCCCTAATGCATATAGAGAAAGTAGCCTAATAAAAACAGCCTACCATACCACAAAGAATGAACAGACCTTCATCTCTTATTTTTTTTTTTAATGTTTGAACATGACTTCTGCAGGTGAACTATTCATTAAACCTCCCAAATTCAAGAATAAAAACAACCATCAAACTACTGGACTTTAAAATACTGGCCCACTCTTTCAACATATTTCAGTTGTAGGCTTCTAATTCAATATGTTTGCCTGGTTTTATATTGTGTGTATGAGCAATATCAACATTTCATATAATTAACTAAAAGAAAAATAACCAAATCTAAAGGGAATATCTATACTGTTACAGTATAGATATTCCCTTTAGATCTGGTTATTTTTCTTTATTTTTCTAATACAGGTATTATAATTATTGACACTAAATTATGAATAAAAAAAAAGTGTGTGCAGGGCCAGTGAAAATATACAAGGGGCCAGTAAAACTCGGATCCACTGGCCCGGCGGGCCAGTAGGAGAAAAAAGTTATGTTGAACCCTGAAAGACGACAGGGCAGTCATTTTCAACAATGATCATTGTGTGCACTGCCTCACACACAAACTCTCAGTTCAACCAAGTCCACAAACAAAAATATAACAATTTAAAATAGCGTTTTTCTCTTACTATGCATGTTGCTTTGTGGGACTTACTTTTAGCATGGAGAGAGCTGAAGTGGCGCTGAAGATTTGAAGCCTTGAAATGCGCAAATGACACCTGGCATATAAGGCAGAATGGCTTGGCATAACGTTCAACAAAAAATATGAACTCTCCCACTCTGTTTCGGAGCGAACTTGACACAAATAGTTTACTCACGGAAAACCTCCCTCCAAGCTGAGCGGGCAGTTTTATGTTGCGTCCGCACCAAACGTTTGCGAACGTTATGTTGCGTCCTCAATTAAACATTTGCGAACAGGCATACACATAGGGCCTACACATTAATAAAATAAAAAATGAAATAATAGACAACATGTAAAACGAACGTAAGAGCCGCATGAAACGTTTGCGAACATGCACACACAGGCCCACACAAAAAAAAAAGTATAAAAAAAAAAAAAAAAAAAAAAAAAATTATAGTCACATAATTTGATATGAACTGAAGAGCCGCACGAAGCTGGGCAAAGAGCCGCATGCGGCTCGCGAGCCGCGGGTTGGCCACCCCTGGCCTACAGTAAGGTCAAGAATACATGTGGAAAGTAAATAGCGCCATCTACTGTTCAATGTATAACCTTTAAATATAGGGACTGTGATTTTTCTATTGTTTGGAGCAACAGCTAGCCTATAAGACAACCCTACTATCTAAATGTCACCGGGCAAACGACATTGCATGTGATAGGCTATTAGCCTGCGTAACAACGTGCTAATGACACGAACGTGTGTAACGGCCTACACAGTTAATTTGACTCTATAGGCTGTTATTATGTTATTAACAGTGAAATGTTGAACTCAGCCCTGAAACTCTTAGCTAGCATTATTAACCCCCCAAGCTGTGGGCCTATTGTGTAGACAAAGCCATAATAGGTCCATATCCATTGCCGTGGACACCATAACGCCTCACCTGTCACCCTGCAGACGGACGCCTCCTTCCTGAGGATGTCGAACACCACGTCTCTGTGCAGGTCAAACTTTGGCTTTAACTTCAGCATGTGTGCACCTTAGTCTGCTCCTTGAGTGTTTTAAAAACTCCTGCTTTTAAGAAACACCTCAAAGTGTTTGGTTTCTTTGAGAGGAGGCAGCACCTGGCGGCTTGTGTCTGTTCGGGCTCGGCATCATGTGACCGAAAGGTTTTTACAAGTTAACTTTAGTGCTGCTGTAAACGTGAAAGTAGCAGAGTAGCCTAGATTCACATCCGCGTTTAACAATCCACTTCTTCTTCTCAACTTTGGAATGTTATTTTCTATTGACATGCGGAAACGTCACATTGTCCCCCACGCTAAGCCCCTCCCTCCTCGGGGAGCAGAGCTGCAATAGGCCGAGGAAGGCATCAGTCCAGCGGGGATGGAATGTCTCACAGCCCCGCTGAATGAGTGCACCTTGCGGGCACGATTCACACTAGAGCTACTGTCACACCAAGGGGTGAATTTATGAATTTTGGGACCTAAGGCAATCACATGCACAGTCCACATGACATGTCCCTTGCTCTTCTCCCCCCTTCTTTTTCAACTCTTATGTTGGCTATATCTAACTAACTATAGTAATAGCTTTTTGAATTCCAATGGCTCGAAGTCATGGACATATAAAGAAAGCTCGAAATGCATGGACGTTTAAAATAGGCCAATGGACAGAAGGCTACAAAATAATGTGTTTAATAGAAATAGAAACAATAGTGTATAAGATTTAGAATTCAAACACATTGAAGCCTATTCAACTATGCTACTGAGTATCCTAGGCCTATTGTTTTTGTTTCTCCATATTAATGTCTTGTGGGTTATATAGGTTAGGTTAGCTTTCTACAATATGTGTATGGATAGCTTGTGGTAAGTTTCATGGTTTATTAAGCTTTGCACCAAAAATATAGATTTCATGCACCATGGATATGTTTTGCAGTGTATTTTCTTGGTCCTTTACTCAGAAAGCCGGCGTTGGTAGTTAGTTGATGGAAGAAGACGCAGTTTGAGGCAGATGAGGAGGTCTCAGGAACAATTCTTTTTATTCAAACAACAAAACTCATCCTGCAGTCAAAACGAAGCCAATAAGAATTTAAAGTGTTTGTAGCCAAATAAACTAATAGAGGTACCTACACAAAACCAAAAACTATGAAGAGTTCCTTAGTTTGAGACCTGACTTTTTCCAGAATTGTGGCTGCTTTTAACCCTAACCAGCTCCACCCTAAAGGTCAGAGGGCAACCTCTGGCCCCCAGAGGAAATCCTGAGTTTAGTCATCACCTAGAGTCGATATGTCACGTTGGGCAATAAGTCTGATTCAGCAACTTTTAAGACGATGAGATGATGATGATGATGATGATGATGATGATGATGATGATGATGATGAATGATGATGATGATGACGACCAGGGTCAATAAACTACTGTTAACTCTTAGCCAGACTGTCTTTGATTAACTCACAAGACAGTCACCTTTGTGTGAAATTTGAATGATCTACAGGTCAGCCTTGAGGGTTTCCTCACTCAAGCAGCTGACATCCCTGACTTTGCCCCCTGCCAGATGAGGCAGATTTGTCTCCTCCGTAGCAGTACACCTTAATATAAAATGTATAGTAACATAATACACTACAGTAATCTTAGAATGTGTCATAACGAAATACACTACAGTTTCAAATGGACAAAATTATGAGAAACAAGTCAATAACGTGAGCTCCTCAAGGGTCATCAGGAAATATGCTGACTGCCCCCATACCACAATGTGATTCACAGAGTCTAACAATCACCTGATAAATGGATAAGTTGAAGTTGTATATGTAGCCAGCGAGCAAATGAAAGAAGGAAATACAATGTTAGAAATCCTCTTTGTAAATAATTTATTATTCAACAGTTTATACAGACACGTTTGGTTTCCTCTGTGTATTAACTGTCTGTCAATGTGCCCTAAAAACACACACTCTGTACATATATTTATTCATAAGGCAGACCAGGATTTTTGACTGTCAGGATAAGTAACTCTGCATTAAAAACCAGAATGTCATTGTGGCCACAACATTTAAATGCATATGATATGTAAGTTTCCACCAAGACAAGGCTGGACGCTGTGGTCCCTTTTGGAGAATCAAATTGCATTGAAAGTTTCTTCCTCTCTGCTAATTTTTATTGCCTACTGTATATAACCATTTGGATCCAGACACACTTGTGCATCTGTTGAGTTATGGTTGATGTCTAACAATGACATCCTTTGATAAAATAAGGAGGGATATCCGGAAGAAGAAATACATAGCCTATGTGCATGGGCACATAGAGCATGCAAATATAGAAATTATTTATGTTTGTAATGGATGGGTGAAAGGTACACTTAAATATATCTTAATAAATAATAATAGCATGTAGTTTAGAAAACAAAAACAAATAGCATAAAATAAATAATTATTTTAGATTTTTTTAATGACGTCTACAGGCCAACATATTATCATGGGACAGTTAACTAACTGTGAAGTAAATACAGATTTTTTTGCCACCTCCTCACAATTGAGAGCTAGCCTAAGTAAGCATGTTAAAGGTAAAACAAAGCTTTAGATCTTTGACCTTTTCTCAGTAGTACACGGGTGGACTGATGTTGATTGACAGCTAAAACTCTTTCTTTTACGTTAATCTTATTGGTCTCTAGACAATGATAACCTCATGAAGGCATAAAAGGCCTAATTGAAAGGCATTGAAATGCCTGTCTCCCCATACAGGGAATAGCCTACATTAGAAACACCACACAGACTCTACTAATTATTTCAATAACGACGCCCAAGAAATGAAGGGGTGCATACACATCACCCACTTAGCCTTCACTCCAATGGGCACAGCAGTTTCATTATCGTTTCACATTGTGACAGCATTTGATGAACAACACTGCCCCCCTCTGCTGAGCGTGGGAAGTGAGACAGTGGCCCGGGTCTTTGTATCTGTCAGCGGGCATTGAAGCAAAAAGCTCCCACTCTCATTCCAGAAGTTTTGACAAATAGGCCTAGTCTGCAACGCGACGTGAATATTTACGTAGGCCTAACAAATTTAACTCTAAAACGTGAAGATTTGTTTTTTGCAAATTCGCAAAAACAATATCCGTTGTCAATAGAAAGACAAATTCATGCATCAGCCAAGCGTCATCTCTTAAAGTGTTAATAATTCAGGCCAGTCTTCAGTTTATTTTTGATGATGCAAATGTGTAGTCCATATGTTACATTATTTTTTAATATTGGCTATTTCTTAATGTTGTTTGTAGGCTATTATTATAGGCTGTATTTGTATGATATTAGCATAAGTATAGGGCACTTGCATTTTTACATATTTCTTATCTAAAAATTGTCATTAGGTCTATAGGCCTATATTTCTATCACATTGTAAGATATACTAAGTTTTCCTTTTCCGGTGGGAAGAAACGAAAAAAAAATCGTATTTAGCCTGTCTGGGTGGTACATCTTCGTAAGCATAGCATCTTTGGTAAAACCGGATTGGCTCGCCGAGTACAACCGAACACAGCCGAAGGGTGCCGGAATTTCGTTGACGTCAGTCCGCACGCCCCTTCCCCCTGCCCCGCCTCGCTTGTCCTTCCCATGGTCCTTCCCTCCTTCCCCCTCCTCCTGCCCAGCTACACACACTACCAAGCTGGAGTCCCCGGTACTCAGCACGGCGCGCAACACAACACAGTGACAGCTGCGACTGACTCACAACCAGTGGGGAAAAGATGGAGCACAGAGAAAGCGACTTCAACATATTGTTAGCGACCGACTCATACAAGGTAACGGACTTCATTGCGGGTTTTCAGACGCAGGTAGGGGCAGGGTGGGGGGAGCGGCAAATGGATGAAAAAAATTATAAAAGTCAAGGTGGTTTCATCCGAGTCCCAAGGCCATCACAGTGCTCTCTGTGGCTGGTCTCGGCAGGCCGAAGGGGCAGGGGGTAAGAGGAGGAGGAGGAAGTGGGGGGCTGGTACACCAGACACTGGGGTACCAAATTCAAAAAGCGAGCATCCCTCAGCTTACCAGCTATATCTATCCCCGCTGGTTATTGGGGGGAGCCTGTTCCCCGCCACCGGCTTTTGCTAGCCACACTGTTATCTTGCTAGCTGAATAAGCTAACGTGCTAGCTCACAGGAAGCGCAGAAGATAGACAGAGGGCAATTGACATATATATAAAAAGCTAATATTAGCCACAAGCTAGCAGGCGCTGTTTAGGGATAGCCCCGTGAACTGCACATGGGCAAGTATCATTCAAGAGCCCAGCCGGGGTACGGTTAGCCCGGCGAGCTGCTAGTGCCAATGCGTCACTTCAGAGGAAATGAAAACCGAAAGTTAAAAAAGAGCAGCCTATCCCAGTCAATTAGTCCTATCATACTGTATTGACACGTTCGTAGCCTGTTAGCGATAATTGCTGCTGTTTCTAAGAATGACTTAACCTGAATACCCGGCTGCTAACCAGCTAACAATGTAAACAGAGAACAAATGCACTTGCAGTAATGTGTTGCCATGTTACGAGGTAATGTGACAGTATTCGGTGATGATGGTAGGATAGAAGGAGCAATAAATGTCAGAAGGGGAGAGGAGGGAGTGAGGGACACCCGCAGGGTTTCGTTGAAAGGCAGAAAGATCACATCTGAACGGTTCATACTGGGTTCCTACAACTAGGCTACTTCATGAAAATTACCAATTACCTTTAGACCAATACAGCAGTATAACAGAGAAATGTAGTCTATGTGTCCTTGGGCGAGACATATAATTGTGACAAATGCAAGAAGTGTGTGCTACAGCTTAGGTGATGACAGGCGATATATAACTAAGGATCCATTGCAACACTGGCATACTGTATGAGCTAACCCTAACCTTATGAAATAAGCTTGATTATAACAAGTTATGCAACTGTTGGCAGACCAACTGAGAGGGTCATACATCATACAATTCTACATAGGACCTTATTGTGTGTTGATAAATTAGTTATTACAGCAAAGTATCCATACTCCATTTGTGGTTAAATATTTATTTAGATAGGTAATAGGAACCCAATGCTTACAAGTTTTCAAGTTTTTATTTTTTTTATAAACATGTGTAAAAAAAATATTAATTTAATTGTCCTCAGAAAAAAAATATTAATTTGTCGTTGAAGTTCCAAACTGGGGGTTCAGGAGGTATGGACTAGAGTGATGTTCCATTACTAAAACGTCTCAGTCGGTGCGCTGTAAAAGTGTACTTCAATGAACCTGTGTCAACTAATGCACTCTTTGATTCTCAGCCAGACCGTGAGAGCGTGTGAGCTTTTGGTCCGAGGTCCTTTTTCATGTGAGATGGATCGGCATGTAAGACAGGTGCTTTATCATGTAATGGAGCTACTCACGCCAAGAAAAGAATTGTTGCAGTTTTCCCCCCAGGGTGTTGCAAACAGTCTTTTGACAAGCATGCAATTTTAGTTTTGATTTCCTGGAAAATGGCTGGTTAACTTTTGGTTTCATTTTCACATGTTCTCAAATCCATTGAACAGTTGTGAAGAAAATGTCAAGGTTGATTCAAGATTCAAGATTTTATTAGTGTCCCAAGAGGGCAAATTGGTTTACAGCGAGGAGAGGCGACAACACATAACAGTACAAAACAGTGACGGACGCAAACATCACAACATGTACACAGGCCTGGGCACTAAAGTGCAAAGTGCAAGAATCAAGGAAAAACCAACAAAACAAAGTCAGTTTCTTTCCCTCTACAAATTAAGACGGGCCACGCTGGGATAGAGTCTTGCTGTACGGCAAAACTCGCCCGAGATATGACCAGAGGATTCAGGCTCTTAGTAAAGAGTGTTCCTGCTCTGAGAAGGCAGACCAGGGCAACTTTCTCCTACTGTGTTATCCTAGCTCATAAAATAAAATAAAATAAAATCAAAATAAAATAAAATAAAATAAAATCAAATCATGAAATAAAATAAATCAAACATACAATCCTAGAATCGTAACATCATAAAGTGCCAAGATAAAGTGCTATGTGGTCAACAGCAAACAATCAATAGCAGCAAAATAAAGTGCAGAGTGCCGTTAGCAGCAATAGCAACAATATCAACAGTACAGTACCATAAACACCATCAACAATATAAAAAATCGAAAACCCAGTCAACAATGGCAGCAGTTATCTGCTGCTGGCAGCATTGGTTGCTCGAATCGAGGCAGGGGCAAAGGAAAACTTGTATCTGTTTTTTGTGGTCATGGGTACACACAGGCGACGGCCAGATGGCAACACCCTATATTCAGAATTAAGAGGGTGGGCACTGTCATGTCGTATGGACCTAGATTTTTTGAGCAACTGTTTGCTTGATTTGGTTGGATTAAGGAGGAGTTCAGAGTGTATGTGTTTCAGACACTGTAAACAGTATTGATCTCAAAAAGTCAATATTGTTGTGAGCATATTGGATATTATTACAACAACATAAGTGATAGTGTTACTGTTGCTTAACCATACACCACACCCTTGGTCTAATTCATGAACATCACTGTAGCTTTGGGAAGTAAACACTGAATTTACAAATGTGCTAAATGCATTGAACAATCTAACCTAGATTAAAGAAATCAAACCGAAAATGTCAAATATATCCGTTGGTTCAACCAAGGGCAACCTCAAATCCTCCTCTGTGGAAGGCTTTACTGTGAGAATCACCTACATTGTAATTGAGATTATATACCCGATGATACAAATCAAATGGACTGTATCCAAGACCAAGTAGCATGTCAGAACATTTAATGAAATACATCCTGACACAATGATGACGCAGCCAATGCTACGTACATCAGTATACCCATTTCTGCTCTTGCTAGCCAACAGGAGCAAATGAGTCTGTCCAATCCAAAGCGTTGGTGAGGAAATGTGTGTTTCTTCTTGCCACATGAAGAAGTTGACGGCTCCAGGGAAGCGGCAAAGGTCACCTAAATGAGGCGAAAGATAAAACATTTGACCCAACGCTGATCACATTTCATGTTGCGCCTGTGTTGCTACACAATGCTAAAGTTATACCGTTATTGTCCCCTTTTATAACAGCCAGTTGTACACAAAAGACAAACTTAACCGTAATCCATTATCCAACCTGTAAATTGTTTAGGATCAGTTGAGCGTGAGTACCTGAGCCCTTACATCCTAAATTCACAAATGCTACAACATCTGTGTTTACCTTGTTCGGGGCATACATTGTTGTTTCCCTGTGAGCGACTTTTATGCTTTGCATCTTGTCCACGCATGACAGCATAATAACCTTTGGGAAGAGAGAAGGGTAATGCAAGCAAACGCTTGACCGACCAGGAGCAACACATTTTGTTCAAAGGACATACAAACAGGGTGCACCTTGAATGCCTTTGTATTTAGACTTAAAAGAGAAGCTCAGCCCCAAAGGCAATCTTGCCCCATTGGCGTAGACACACACAAGCACAAGCTTATTGCCTATGTAAGAGTCTGTGGGATTTTGACATAATACAGGGGCGAAAGTGTACACACTCACTGTATAATTGTTGTTGTTTTTTTCTTCTGCAAAACTACAACACAACTCTATTGGCATATGACCACGTTTATGTAACAACGTGACATTTCTCTGACCCTTTAAATCCAGAGAGAATTACAGCGAGTAAGTAGGCAGGAGACTTGGCTTTTATGGGGGGAAACATTTTTAACTGAGCGGAATGACCACAGTGCAGGTTGCCCATGTGACCTTTTAGGTAATGGGATGGCCCCAAACAGGCAATATGCCACACTAACAGCTGCTGCATGCTTAGGTTGTGATCGCACATGATGAGCAAGTTCCTTTCACTTTCTTTTCGTCCAAACCTTTCATATATTTCACACAGGGGCCTCTGTCTCTATCGATTGTTCAAGCCACGGCTGTAAACTGTAATAAGCAACAGAGAAAGTGACTAACGGTCCCAGAAAATGACTGAATTCTACATTGTTTTGTGTGTGTGTGTGTGTGTGTTGTGTGTGTGTGTGTGTTTGTGTATTTCAGAGTGATTCGATATGCCTTAGTCATTTGATTGATGTTGCATTCTGGATCACTTCCAGCATACAAATTGTTAAGGAAGTTGGTTTAATATTTCAGTGAACACTATATCATCAGGACCGATAATAAAGGATAATGAATACACCTTAAATGATAAACAAAGGGCTATTATTGAGCCTAACTAACTTGACCGTTACTGGCTTTGTGATTTTTTTTATAAAACTGTGTGTGTATACATCGGCATGTAGCCAGCCAGTGAATGTGTACACACACACGTGGCAAGGCCCAGTGTCATGTTGTGTGTCGTGACTATTTTCAGTCCTGGTAAGGACACAGACAGGGGTCAGAGAAACTGAGTCGATCATTGACATTTATCCCTTCTCTTTCCTCTGCTTCACACACCGTTAGCCCCCCCCCCCCTTCACACACTGCCTGTTTTCTTTGGGATTGTGATCTCACCCTTTCTGTGGGAGATTGAGGTTATAGTCAAATGAAGGACAAGCCCATGGCCTAGATGTAATGCCTATTTAATGAGAACACCTTTCGTTTTGCCTTTAGTAAAATGTCTGCATCACTTCATTATTTCCCCCAAAACAATCATCCCAACCATCTTTCATACACAGCAGCAGTGTTCCCTGAAGGCAACTTAATGATTAACAGCTCATTATTATTATTATGATTCCTTGACACCTCTGAACTCCCGTGGTTTGTAAATGTATTAAGTCCTTCATAGCTAGATTTATTGTCAAAGTAAATATCAGTTTACAAAACGGAGTGGATTGAGCTGTAGTTTTTTGCCGACATCTTGTCGACCTTATTTGAGGAAAATTGCCCCGCTTATGCCCGGAGAGTGGTCTGTGGATATCCCTGCACTCGTTTGAGATTTTAATTGATAGACAGATGGCAGTGTCTGGCTCTATCCTTTCCTATGTGTGTGTGTGTGCATCTTTTCAGGGGAACTCTCTCTGAAACAGTTTATTCTTTGTGTGTGTGTGTGTGTGTGTGTGTGTGAGAGAGAGAGAAACATGCCTGGACACGTCTCAAAGTTGATTGCGCTTCACTTTCAACATGTCATTTGTCTCTCATCAGCTACTTGGCAGTAGATTAAAAGATCACGAGAAACACACACACACACACAACGCTGAATGTGGTATTTTCTGATTACACAGAGCAGTGGATTCATAAGGAAAGTGTATGTGTGGGAGAAGTCTGACACTCCTCTCTCCGATTATGACATTGCACGACTGTATTACTTGATTTACCACACATGATTGATTGATGAGTCTTTTGTTGAGCTGTAGTTTTGCCACATTGAAAAGTTCTTGAACTTTGTGAAGGATTATATCTAGCTATCGAGCTCCCCGCCTCCTTCATTTCCAGCTCTTTCAGTTGTGCCTTGTTCATAACAAGTTGTTTAGCAGTTCCAACAAGACTTGCTACATGATTTTTAAACATGTTCATTCAACCATTATACGATGCGTTTTCTTAGTCCTTCTGGAATGTGGTGCGTTCCTGGAACAGTTGTTAAATACAGGAACGTCCAGTATTATACAACTCTACGTACATATAAAGTTCAGCCCATATAATTATGAATCTCCTATATGAGTACCTTTCAATCCCAGGGATTTATTGGAAAAAATGCAAATTTGCCGGGGCTATTGTGTCTCATCTCCTCTCCCGGTGTGCTCTTGTCTCCGCAGGTGACGCATTACAAACAGTACCCCCCAACACCAGCAAAGTGTACTCCTACTTCGAGTGCCGCGAGAAGCGTGAAGATCCCAGCAAAAACAGAAAGGTCAAATATGACAAAACCGTCTTCTATGGCCTACAGTACATCCTCAACAAATACCTGAAGGGTAAGTCCTGACCCATGTTCAGTGCCGTTTAGTTAGTGGAATAAAAGAAAAGTGCCCTGGTTTAATAAGAGTGTCCTGCTATAACCTATTAGTAGCTGCCAGACTGGATGACGTGGCAGGTTTTGGCCCTTGTGAAGCTAGCCACCACCTCTGTGAATGATTCTCCCAGGATGTGTGTGTAAATACAAAAATGTGTTTCTAGTCGACATAACAAATTCAATAAGGGCAACATACCAACACTAGGCATAGACGTCCTCCTTTTCTTTTTCCCCCCTTCTTCTATGCGTTCATTTATTGAAGTCAACTCCATCTTGTGGGAGCTGCACATGATACTATTCCATTGTTGTCCCGCTCCCCAATCAGGGCACATACCAAACAGCCTATTGTCATGTGGTTATTGGTCCCAGCAGGAGACATTTTATCTCTTTGTCTCTCCCCCCCACTACAGACAGGACAAGGCAGAGTCAGTTCAGTCAGTCAGTCAGTCAGTCAGTCACTAAGCCTTGTGGAGCTACTCAAAGATTCAGTGCATTGCTCAAGGACACTTCAACAGGGCAGGTGCTCACTATTGAGGCCCGCAGCAACTTAGAAACCCCCCCCCCCCCTCCAGATTAGACTGTACAGAGCATGACACAAAGCCGACAGGTTAAGAAGAAGAAAAAAAAGTATGTTGCGAAAAGACTGAAACAGGGCTGAAGTAAAGTGCACACAATACATTCTATGCCCTAACAAACTCAGGTTCTAAAAGTGTATGTTCTAAGGTATAGCGTGGTCCCGAGGGGGCATGAGAAAGAGGGAAAGAAAGAAAAAAGAAAGAATGCATCTCCCTCCTGTCCCTTAAGAGGATTTCATGGTGCGGTTGGTAGCGGAGGTGCGGGGGAGAACGAGGGCCAGGGAGAACAGAGAGAGAGAGAAGACAAAAGCACAGCTGCTCTTTCACTGTCCGCACGAGAGAAGGCCAGCTGCTGCCCATGTAGAGCGTCCCTCACAGCCCAACGATACGGACACAACTATTAGAGACGTGTCTTTAGGTCTTCTGCATGATTCTGTTGAGTCACTGAGTGAATATGTAATCCTGTCTAACTCTACTTTAGTCCAGGGAGTGGTTGAGCAGGAAGGCATCATTGTGAAAGTGAAACCCAGAGAGCCTCCATATTCAGAGTAAAAAGAAACCTAACTATTGACCTTTGACATTCATTTTTCCTGAAATGACTCCCAGTGTAAACGGATCTGGTTTAGCCCTGGATTTACAGCCATTTATTGTACAATGTTAATAATTATTTTTGGAAAAGGATGGCAAGCAATGTATAAACTTTCCCCACCAAAACGTTTGGAAGAACACACATTAAATCAAATGGATGGTTTGACGTTTTCGGAATTTTGCTTTCGAGCCAAAGTGTAAATAAGAAACATTGATAGCGCTCTCATGTCTCAATGGTATGAGGCTAGTAGCTAGCCGTTCTCCTTTTTCCTCAGTCTTTGTGCTAAGCTAAGCTAACTTTCTCCTGGGTCAAGCTTCCTATTTACACTTCAGACATGACAGTGCTATGAAATTATTCTCACCTCCCTCATTTAAAGTGTTAAAATATCAAGGTATCCCCCCCCCCCCCATGCACTTCAACACAGCTCTCCTCCTTGTTATTTTGTTGTGACCGACCGTTTTCTATGCTCCGGGACCTTAAAACGGTACATGAAAGTAGTTGGTGTGTGTGTTTTGCACAAAGAACACCCTTGTCGGCGTGCACGAGTTGAGTCAAATGTAATTACAACATGGGCAGTAGAGTAGCATTCCAGTGCCTTCTCTTTATCGGTGAGTGTTTCCTCTAACATCTCTCTCTCTCTCTCTCTTTTCTTCCCCCTCTTCAGGGAAGGTAGTGACTCCGGCAAAGATCCAGGAGGCAAAGGAAGTGTACAGAGAACACTTCCAGGATGACGTCTTCAATGAGAAGGGCTGGAATTACATTTTGGAGGTAACAAAATAAAACTAAAAAATCTTGTGTAACTACTCAGTTGATCCCATGATGAGTAACAGGTGTATTTATTTATATAGGAATGGCTCTATTGAGGTGTGCAGGTGTACATGTACACAGGAGACGGTAAACTTCAATGTTTACACTTGAAATATTGTAATGGCTGTGTAGACACACACACACACACACACACACACTCTTAGGACATCCAGTATATTCCTGATAAACATAAAATGTACATGATTGGATTATTCTAGAAATGTTTGCGATACTATTTTGATCATAAAAACCCACTCCTTCTGCAGGAGTGGGGTAAAAATAAACAGAAGTGTGTGTACATTTTTCTTAGTGCTCAAAAGCTTAAAAGCCGTATCTTTAATGCTTTCAATAAGAACAATGTAAGCCACATGCGATGCCACAGTGTTGCATAGGGGGAGACAAGGGCTGAAGTGAAAATCCCAAAACTAGAAATGAATCACAGTCAGTTTATACATTCCATAGAATGTGCATACCATGTACTGTATGTGCTTATGCAGGGGTACTATTTCAGCACCTTGGAGAGAGCACCGCACTCTTTACCAACAGACTCTTTTCTAAGTGAGGAGAAGTGGTGATAAACCCTTTAAATAAACTCAATTATTTCTCAATCCTGAAGCTTTGTTCTTGTTTTCATTGTCTGTATTGCCTCTAAATGTACGCAATAACTTTCATCTCACATTTATCGCGATGAAACAGTCCCGGTGTAAATCTGATCCTGACCTGTGTGTGTGTGTGTGTGTGTGTGTGTGTGTGTGTGTGTGTGTGTGTGTGTGTGTGTGTGTGTGTGTGTGTGTGTGTGTGTGTGTGTGTGTGTGTGTGTGTGTGTGTGTGTGTGTGTGTGTGTGTGTGTGTGTGTGTGTGTGTGTGTGTGTGTGTGTGTGGTGTGTGTGTGTGTGTGTGTGTGTGTACAGAAATACGACGGACACCTGCCTATTGAAATCAAGGCGGTGCCGGAGGGGAGCGTCATTCCCAGAGGCAACGTTTTGTTCACGGTAGAAAGCACCGACCCAGAATGCTACTGGCTCACCAACTGGGTGGAGGTAAGTCAGGTCCTTTCTGTTTGTTGGACGCATTGAATGACTCGTCAGTGCCTGTGGGTCCTGACTGGACACAGATGTACTTTTCCATTACAGAGTGTCACAGAGGGAGGGCCTAACTACAGTATAAAAGCAATTTGCATTGTGGTAAATGTAGGACTCAGGGGAGCGAGGGCATAAAAGTCAGCATATCTGTAGTTTTTAAGAGTCGACCAGCTTTATGGAAGTGCAATGTTTTTTTAAAGGTCCCATATTATGCTAAATTCACTTTTTAAATGTGTTCCAACATATCCATGCGTCCACGGTGTGCCTAGAGACTGCCAAAATATCAAAAAAAATAACAATCTCTCCTTTTCTCACTCTCCCCTTTCTGAAACCCCACCCCTCCCCCCAAAAACACTCCAGTCAGAATTATCCCCTTTTCTGACCTCACAAACCGTAAAGCCAGAAGCTTCCACTGTGCAGCCCACACCCCTATTTCTTATTGGTCCACGGCCCTGACAGACAGAGGGCGAGGCGTATCTGGCTTCGCTTCCGGACAGGGGGCGGGGGGAGCTCAAAGATTGTATATTTACGAGGGGACCTGCAACTCTTTTTTTTAAAATAGGCCATTGTGAGATTAGCTGAACATCAGCATAGTACAATAAATTATCTGAAAGTTTTTTTCAGCAAACAATTAAAGAAACACGTATTAGGGACCACTAAGACCATATAATATGGTGTATAATAGAACCGAAAAGTGTATAATATGGGAGCTTTAATGTACAATTCATTTCTTCAAAACCACATTACTAAAGCATGTCAGTAAGTTATTTAATGAGTTATTTCTTAGAATATTGATTCAGGACCAGATATTTTGGCAACAATCACGCCCTCTTAATTACACTGGAAATGTAACTGTTTAAATAAGCCATAAACTATTTGGCTTGGCTGCGTGCCCCTTCCTCTTATCTTGCCTTTAAATCTCACCGTATTACCGCCCTGTCACGGCTTATTGCTCAAACACTACTCTGAGATGAGTTGTAACTACAGCACAGACATTACTGCTATTAATACAGGTTGGCTGAAAAGAAGAGAAAAATCCTTGTTTGGTGTTCTTGTGGTCAACTGAGAAATAAAATGTGAAGTTGTGAAACATCCTCCCTCGCCCTTTGCTTTGCTTTGCATTTGAATCTACTTAAACGCTGTGTGAGAGAGTGAGGGCCGTTTGGTTCACCTGTAAAGGATTTGCATTCCCAGGCCTTCACTCTTTCTATATTAATACAGTAGCGCCGTTGTTGTAGTTAATAACATGAATGTTGTTGAGCTCACTGACACAAGCACCAAAATGAGAACTGTTAGTCATATTTGTGTGCTGCAGTTTGGATGAATCGTCCCTTAAAGGAATAGGCTGAGTTTTTGGGAAAGATTTGCCCTCTTGTCCATTGAATAGAGTTTGGTTTAGCTTAGCAGAAAGACTGGAAACGGGCTAACAGCTAGCATGGCACTATTATCCGCCTACTAGCACCTCTAAGCTCACAAATGAACCCCTTGATTGATAATCCATTCAGAATAAGTTTGCCGTTTTACCAGTAACTTCCTTTCTGTCGTTTGCCTAGGAACTAGTCCCAGTAAAGTGTTGTTTTTTTTTACCCATTTTAACACTGTTTACTGTGTATATTGTTCATACGTACATGAGGTCGGTATCAATCTTCTCATTTCACCCTAGGAAAAAAGCAAAGTGTCATAATCAATGTATCATTATGTGCAATAGTATCAATAAGCACTTGTATCACAAATGAACTGCATACGTTAGCAATGAGTATCAGTGTATAATACAGATTGTGAGTATGACCGAATGGGATAAAAACCTTTTTTTTTTTTTTTTTTTTTTTTTCCCAGTCCTTGAATGCCCCTGAATTTAGTTGTATGTATCGTACAATGCCAATGAAGAATCTCATCTGATCTTATCTTCCTAATATGTGAAACTATTCCTTTAATCTCCGATCCTTACTTAGGTTCGTGTGTGCTAATTTTCTTTGGGACCTAAAAAGTACAGCAGATGGTGTTGTGTTTTGTGAGCGAATGCACAGAACGAGGAAAGCCTCATGAAGTTAATGCTGCGTGAACAGACCGCCCTGCCATGACTCGGCAAGAACTAAATTAATTTACCACGAGCGATATCGTCTCTCTCCGTCTCTCTCCCTTCCTCTCACCCCCGCCCTCTCCTCCAACTCTCATTCTCCTTTCTCATCATCCATTCATTAATACGGCATTTGACCGCGGATAAATCCTGCGGTGAGTTTTCTCAATATGATCGGACAGAAACGACACGCCATCTTTGTTTATATCGACTCTTAACAACAAATGCAACAATAATAGCGAGGAGTGCTTGGACAGCAATCACCCACAGCCAAACACACGCACATACACTGCAACGGCTGTAATAACTTACTGTACATAGCATAAACACACACAACACAACACACACACACACACACACCACACGATAATTCTTCATGGCATATGTAAAATTAGCCGTAGCGTTCGGCCTTGTGTCCTTGGGCTTTTTCTCTTTCTCCCCTTCTCTCTTGCCATCCATTCTTCTTCTCCTGTCTATCATTTCCTTCTCTTTATCACTGTCACACCTTGCTCTCATTTCTCTTTTTCTTTTGTCGCTGTCATCCCACTCTCTCACTCTCTCCATTTTTTATCTCCCTCCATTTTGTTCCGGTACACTGGCCGAGAAGTTATGTTGGCACATGTGTGTGTGTTTGTGTGCGCGCTGGCGTGTGTGTGCAAACATTCTTTCCCCTAGGGTTTTTGTTTTACCCCTGACTGCCCCATCACTATGAGAGATAAGATTATCACTGACAAATTGTCACACAATATTCTTAACTGTATTAATTCTGAGACAATACACAAATTAGGTTAAATATAACTTCTAGTCAAGGTTAATCGTATTTGTGGTGTGTGTGTGTGTGTGTGTGTGTGTGTGGGACATGAGCCTTGCTCTGGCAGTCACATGAGAGCATGTTATGGTTTAGATTATGATTAGGAGGAGGAGGCATGTGACTCAAGGTCATAGGGTGAAGAGACACACTGCATAGTATTAGTAGACAAATTCGAGTGAGGTATCAAAATGGCTAGAGTGTTTACAGAATAATTTTCTTCTAACTATTGAATTACTGCTGTAGAGACGAAATTAGTGACACATGCGTATCTACCATCGAGGTCATGTTCTCAGACATTTTAATTTTTTTTGATTTTGTTTCATTTATTATGAGGAAATAGAGCTGACGAGACAAATCATTCTGCATTAACGCTGCGTCACTTGACATAGTAGTTGCAGATTAATCTGACGAGAGCACATTCATTGACGCGGAATGTGTTGTTTTTATAGAGCTGGTGCCTTAATTAATAACAAACGCACAGTAGACTCGCAGCTCCAATAAACTTCAATTCCCACAAAACCATCGCCCCCAAAATAAACGAACCTGTCCTGATGCTATGCTAATTTCTGCCTAATGTTGTCTTGTATTCACATGAATACGGATGTCAAACAGGCTTAAACTAACAACATTAATGGTTTGGGAAGGTAACAGAGATGGAGCCACAGGCAAATAAAAAGAGGGAAAGTATAATGGTTAAGTAGGCTGCAGACTAGTGCGGATTAAGTAGGGTTACTACTGCCAAAATAAGATGCTAATACCTGTCAAATAATATCAATTATGGATCAGATACTGAGTTGTATATCATGTTTTTTTATTTATTTTTTAATGCCTGCTCCCTTTATCTGCTACTAACGAGCTCTGACGCACATGTTCTTAACTGTCACTCCTATTGTACACACCACACACACAGTGCCGCATAACAAGTGAAATGAAGCAAGCATTATGAGGGTGTTTACATAACAATATCGGATTCTAATCTGTAGCGTGACCCGATGGTCGCCATATTAGATTGCGTGGAAGTGAATGCTGTGGTGCCGGCCACACACACACACGCATGCACGACCACCATAACACTTATGATTGCAGAAAGTGTGCATAAGTAATATTTCCCAGGTGGTGGTTGTGAGTACAGATAAGCCACTTGTTTTCATATTGAAATGTGTGCTGTAGTCCAGAGTTGACATTAAGGCACTCAGGAATGTATTTTGCCAGAGTTTCTCTCGTGTGAATAAGTAGCCCCTCTTTGATCTACCCGAGCTTGTTAGTTTGGGGGGGGTTTAGTACCAGATGCATGCTGGGAAAAAATGGACCGTTTTTGACCAGACATTCACTGGTCTGTTCAGCTTTTGTTTATTGACCTAGATTTAATGTTTACGTCGCCTTTTTACATTTTCATTTAAACGATGAGCTTTAATCATAGGTGCAGGTGGGAATCCATAAAAAGTGAAATAGTTTCTATCTATTGAGTAAACTGTGCTCCTCCCTCCATCCATCAGACCATTCTGGTGCAGATCTGGTACCCCGTCACCGTGGCCACCAACTCCAGAGAGCAAAAGAAAAATCCTTGCCAAGTATCTCCTGGAGACTTCTGGGAACTTGGAGAAACTGGAGTATAAACTACATGACTTTGGCTACCGGGGCGTCTCCTCACAAGAGGTACTGTATACTAAGTTACTATACTACATAGCACATACGGTATTGGAAGACAATTGAAGTAGCAATGCTTACCCATAAAGCAGTGGAAATATGAAGATGGTGATGTCAATCAAACGAATACATTGAAAACCAAATAAATAAATTTACTTGAGAAATTGTACTGACAGTATTTAATTCAGATTCATCCAAAGCACTTTAAGGATTTTGAAAATAGTAGTTTGACAGAATAATCCTAACCCCAAGGTCCAGTTTCTAGCTTTTTAACCACAATCACACATTGTATCACACATGAAAGCTCTGCGAATGTGATGAATGTTTTGAAACAAACCATGCCAAGTCTCCTTTATCGGGCTCTTATATAAGATGTCAAATACAAAAATAAAATGGGAAAGAAAAGGTGAATTATAACAAAATTTGATTTAAAAAAAGAAATGTGCTCTATAATGTGACCCCCCCCCCTTTTATCTCCACTAACAATCCATCTCCCTCTTGTGTGTTTTTTCTAGACTGCGGGCATCGGAGCCTCCGCCCATCTGGTCAACTTCAAGGGCACTGACACGGTCGCCGGCATTGGAGTCATTAAGAAGTACTACGGCACCAAGGACCCTGTGCCGGGCTACTCAGTGCCTGCCGCAGAGCACAGGTTAGACGGCGCTTGTACACACTGTCATTTTAATGTCGCTCAATGAGGTTGTTGTCCCCTTTGCTTTATAGAGACACCATATCTCTCTGTGTAGCCTCCTGGCTCATCTGGAGGGCTTTAAGTGGCACCATTTTTTTCCATTGTGATTTAGGGCAGTAGTTCGCCACCAGCTTTTAATTATTACACCAGTAACGCAGAGCCTCCGGGTATGACGGGAGTCTGCCAATGTGTTCAACACCATTTCAAGAGTTGCATGGTTCGCAAGGACTTTAAAGCATAATATGTAGCTGCCTGGAGACTGCTAAATTCCTGTGTGCCGCACAATTTCAATGATCAGCACTAGCCCACGTATTCACAGCAGTAGACTGGGCACGGCTCTGCTCTATTCTTCTCCAGCGTTTTGCCTCTTGTCTGGTGAGTTTAGTCCACGCTTTGGCTCAGAGCCTAGGTCTGGAAGCAAAAAAAAAAAAAAACTTTTTCACCCTCAAGCCAAATTGATTTTCAAAGTACGAAAACTTGTGTCCCCCCTATAAGAGTTGGTCATCTGCCAAAGCCGTTGGTGCAGGCGATTTATCATCATTTGGCTGCGAGGTTGCTGTTAATTTGCTTCCCTGGTCAGAGCTTGGTCACCTTCACGCTAATCATCCACTTCGTTCCTCTGCCGTTTTTTCATTTTTTGGAACGGGGCTGTTTGATTGGCCCAGAGGTGAAGCGTTTTGATTGGCTGTTCCCCTGACGCCAACATACCTCGCATGTGACTGCCATTGTTTTATGGCACTGATGCATTTAGATAGATTATTTCATTGCATGTTATACAACAGAACTTTGTTTGAACAGTCCTGGATTCTGCACACACACACACACACACACACACACACACACACACACACACACACACACACACATCTTTTTCTCTTTCCGTTTCGCTTTCATGCGCACACGGTCGCGTCGTCCTCGCCACCAGGGCACTTACTGCTGCTCCAGCACATCCTTCTTCCTCGCACCAGTGCATTGTGGGATGGTTGGCAGCGGTTGTCTTAGCAACCGTTATGTAATGGGCCCCCTATTCTAAAATGCGTTCTATACCTCAGAGGGAGGAGTCACGGTGAAATTCCACTGATGTAGGAAGAGGAAAACAGGACATGGGTGACTTGGGTCTCACCTTCAGAGCTACAACTTTAGTTTTTATTTTTTTGCTAATTGTCAATTCTCAATGTCACAGAAAATGTCCCGAGAAAAATAAGACTTAAAGAAAGTGTACAAAACTTACATAGTTTTTTTCTCTCTTAGTTTTTTTAAAGTCTTGATCGAGTGCCACGTAGCTTAGGTTAACTCCAGTAGCTTTCGTTTCATCAGAGGAGTGACTGGACTGAGTTTATAACCTCGGAACTTGTAACTGAAAGTGTCTTCAGGGCCTAATTTGACTCTGTTTAAGCAAGATGATCAACGTACGGTACACATGCTGAACAACGTGTGTGTTTGTATTACTGTGACCCCACTACAATGGAGCCCATATAGCCCAAGCCACTGGTTATGCAAAGTTTTTTATTATCCAATGTCATTTAATGGCACGGCACAAACGCTCTGTTGCTTAGCTGCAGGCCTATCGGTAATAAACAGGAGATGCCAGATACAGTTTAAAACCCTTTTGCTGGCATATGGTGCCTTAGCAACCCCCTTTCATTGGCCTGATACCACAGTTGTCAGCAATATGGACAAAGCACACAGCATGGCCTTGGTTTGCCTGTTAATAGTAATTAAACCTGTTATCCAAGGTGTGTACAACAAACCGACTTCAACCTTTACCAGCTCGGGCCCAGACTAAGACCTGGAGTGTGCTGCCCTCTTCTGGATGATCTGTGACATTGCGATTCAATGATTTCCTTGTGACGGTTTCATGAGAACACCTTTACTAATGCGCTTCTCCTTCTGTTCAATTTCTCTTTTCTCCCATTACCTTTTATCCTAACTAATATGAAGTTGATTCTGCTTACTTTAACCTCTATCCACTTTTTTTTTTAACTCTGTTTAGTTACTTTTGCTTTTTTTCAACACCTTCCCAGTTTCTTGCTGCGGTGATCCTCCAATTGACGGGAAGAGAAACATATTTAAGACGTATAAAAACGATTTTCTTTTTTCTGCCATTTTTTTTTTCCTCCATAGCACCATCACAGCGTGGGGAAGGACCATGAGAAGGATGCCTTTGAGCACATCATCAGGGCCTTTCCCAACGTGCCCGTGTCCATCGTCAGCGACAGCTACGACATCTACAACGCCTGTGAGAAGATCTGGGGCGAGGACCTCCGGAGCCTGATAGAGATACGCAGTCCAGACGCGCCCCTGGTGGTCCGGCCAGACTCAGGAGACCCGCTAGACACCGTGTTGAAGGTGTGTGTGTGTGTGTGGTCTCGTAAACAGCTCGCCTCTATATTCTGTCTCTTTTAAGATTCAGTAAGGGAAATGCTTCCTTTAGCTCCCTTCCTGTCAGTGACTGCAGTTAGCAGTCCCCTCTCCTCATCCCTACGTCACCACATTAACACATTGCGGTCTTCAAGCAGCGAGTCATCTAGCATCATCTCAGATCCGTAAGTGCGATAAAATAAAAACGATCAAAACAGACATTTGGGAAGGATTTTTTACCTGGTCCGCCATTTTAGGCGCATAAACATTCACCCCTCTGTCGCTCTCTGCGCGTGCACCGGCAGAGAGACGGGCCCGTTTGTAGCGTTCTCTCTTCTGATTGGATATCAGGGCGACTGTGGCTCAGTTGGTAGAGCGGGTCGGCCGATGATCAAAGGTTGGAGGTTCGATCCCCGCCCTGCCACCTGTGTCATAGTTGTTGTGTCCTTGGGCAAGACACTTCACCCACCTTGCCTCGTGTGAATGTCGATGGTTAGCCTGCTATCTGTGTATGAATGTGTGTGTGAATGGTAACGCGTAAATGGGAACAGGTCTCCCTTGCAAAAGAGTCTTTGGACTCAATGGGATATACCTGTATAAATAAAGGTTAAAAAAAAAAAATCAGGTTGTGGGATACCAGAAGAGTGTATATGCCAATTACATGCAGTGTGGGTTACTGAGAGACCTGAGTTATGAAGCGCGCACACTATATACTGTAAGTGATGACTTTATGAATAAATGATTTAACACGTATATTAACATAAATATATCACTCACTTCACCTTTTAAGAACAAGACTGGACACTAACTTCTTTCACTAATGTTTCCCTCTTGTCAGGTTTTGGAGATCCTGGGTAGGAAGTTCATTGCCAAGGAGAACTCTAAAGGTTATAAGGTTCTCCCTCCCTACATCAGAGTCATACAAGGGGACGGAGTCGACATCAACACACTGCAAGAGGTACGGTACCCATGCCTTGTATCGACACCGTTCTAGGAGACGCAAATCAGCTCCTGTCCCTTGACACCAATGTTAACTGTGTCTGCGTGGGTTATTTCCCCCCAACAGATTGTGGAGGGCATGAAGCAGCACAGGTGGTCCATTGAGAACATATCTTTCGGGTCCGGAGGGGCTCTGCTGCAGAAATTGACCAGAGATCTGCTCAACTGCTCCTTCAAATGCAGCTACGTGGTCACTAATGGACTGGGGGTGAGCACTGGGACTTTTCAATTGCAACTTTTTCTACCAACTTGAACCAGGTTCCAATTCCGGGCCAGTCCTGGTTCCCGGTTCTCAGTCGGTTCAACCTGTTAAGAACCTGTTTGTTTTGGGCTAGAGAGCCATGTCATGACGTCACTGTAAATGTCACTACTCTCCCTGCTAACGCTAGTGCTCACTTTAGGCACAGCAACAGCAGCTGTGGCGGTCACATTGTATTTTTTTATAGTGTTTCTTCTGGCTTTGATTGTTGTGAGTTGAGTGTTGAATGTTTTTGTCCAGCACACAAAATCAACCAGGTGTATGATTTGTTTTGGATGTATTATTCTTATTCTTATTTATGACAAGACTTATTATAACTTAGCTGAACATTTTTTTTAGAGCTTCGAGTAATAGACCATCATTTCAAACTTCAAAATCTGACATTGTTTTTTTCCAATGCGGTTTGGAAAAAGGTGAATGTGTTCAAGGATCCAGTGGCGGACCCCAACAAGAGGTCAAAGAAAGGCCGGCTGTCTCTGCACCGGACACCGAGTGGAGACTATATCACCCTGGAGGAAGGCAAGGGAGACCAGGAGGAGTATGGCGTGGTGAGTTCAAACCCCCCCCCACAATAACACACGAAAAAACTTTAGTACACACAAATGCAAAGGAATTCCTTTCACCAAAAACACTGACCCACTTCTTCTCTCACCTTTACTTTCCCCCCTTCCCCTCCCTCTCTTTCTTGCCCTTTTCCTCTCCTCTCCAGGACCTGTTGCACACGGTCTTTCAGAACGGGAAGATTGTCAAGACGTACACATTCGACGAAGTCAGAGACAATGCTAAAATCACACAGAGCGATCTCGACGGGCTGCTGCTGCTGCACTGAATATGGCACTACTGAACCCCCCCCACCCACAAAAAACGAAACCCCTTCCCCAACCCCTCAAACCTTGTCACCTTTTGGCCTCCTAACTACGTCACCTCCAGAAACAACGGAGGTCACGTGCACTGCTGATGGTTCCAACTCCCCCCCCCCAAAAAAAAAAAAAAAGGCCCCAAAAAACCTTGATAAATCCCTCAAGAAAATTCTCGAAAAATTCCAAAAACTTCTTTGAGCAAAAGAGAAGGAAAATGAGTGTGAAGGTACAGTAAGCGACAGGGAATGATGACAGATGTGTATAGAGAAAAGAGAGAGAGAAGTCGCAATTACGACCACAAACCGTGCATTCACTTCCACGTGCCCCCAAAATTGAATTTTGACACGCTGCACTGATTGGGCCGAGACATATTGCAACAGAAGAATGTGATTGGCCGTTTCCACACAGGCATTTAAAAAAAAAAAGGCATTCAAAATCAAGACTATGGTAGTTTTAAGACTACTGTAGTTTTATTTGTTTTTTTAAGAATGGGCTCCTCCTGGCGGCTGCATTCAGAGTGAACCCACGGTGAGTGACAGAAAAATCATGATAGAGAACGGGCAAAGAGAAAGAGAGATATGAGGCCACACCCCCACCAATGACCACACCCCCCCCCCCTGTATTGTGTACAGAACTGTTTAGAGAAGAAAAAAATGTACATGTATGTCTGAATCTACTTAGCTTGGTCTTTTTATGTGAAGAACGGTGATTAATGGTATATGACGCCGGTGCACTGATCGGAAAGCAGCTGATATGTCTTGTTCCTACTCTGGAAACATGATCATGAAGACTTAGACTCTAATTCTGGCCGATGAAAGAAGAATTTCTCCCTAGTTTTTTTTCTCTCGCTTTTAATCAGTAGTTATGGTCCAAATTATATAAAAAATAAAAAAGGCACACATCTACCAAGTACAACCTGAATATTTTATACTCTTACTCTGCCGAAATAGAAATGTTATTAGTGCATCTATTGAGGGTATTTACATGATCAGTATACTTGCCATTATGCTGCCACAAGGAGCGTTTATGTCACGAAAAGTATAAGCCCGACCCACAGTCCGACCCTTTCAAACAACCCGAGTTGACAAGATTGGATTTGTTCAGTTTAACTTTTGGGATTCGTGGGGTCTTGTCTTTGTGATGGTGAATGCTGCTGACATCAGTCTTTGCTGTATAAGACCCAAGAGTTGATGTTAAAAATTTGAAAAAACATAGAGGGAATGAAAAAAAAAAAAAAAAAAAAATCACAGAAGTTGTCCTAACTGGAATGGATATTATTGAAATATGTGTTTATGGCAGATTAAAAATATGTGGCTCCCGGGCAGAAATGTATGTTAAATGTTGGTTCTGATCCGTGTGCACGCTTGATGTCTTTGTGTTTGTGTGTGTGTGTGTGTGTGTGTGTGTGTGTGTGTGTGTGTGTGTGTGTGTGTGTGTGTGTGTGTGTGTGTGTTGTGTGTGTGTGTGTGTGTGTGTGTGTGTGAGTTGAGATTTTCTTCGCTAAAGGATCGTGTAGTATTCCTTTTTATGCAAATGTTCTCGTTGATCGGGGGGAGAGAACACTCTTCCTTTTTTACTTTGCCGGCCTTTTATTCTGAAAGGAATCGTTGTGACAAACAGTTGGTGGTGACTTAGTAGTAGTTTTCTTTTTTTTTGTTGTTTTTTGTTTAGTTTTTTTTCCTTCGGGTAATGTCAAAGCAACCAAAAGACAGAAAAGTGGACAGTCGGGATGAGGACTGAGTTGACTTCCTTACAGCGATGTACAGGTCATTGTTGGTGCCATGGTGTTGCAGATCAGCAAAGTGTGCCCCCCCCCCCACCCACCCCCCGGTATCACTGCCTTAAAACTTACAACACAATTCTTTCTGTGCCCGGTGAAGGCATGACATACAGGTATGAATGGGAGCTAGCTGATGATGCTTTTTGGGAGTCAATTAACTTTCCATTCAGAGAACCTTAGTGGAGGTGTAGTTGTGTTTAGCCTTTCAAGACAGAACAGAGTTATCTTCTTCAGAGCTGCGAGGGATTTAAGAGGAGCTCAGGAGTGGGTGACATCACGAGAAAACAAATAGTTTGTCCAGATCAGAAGCAAAATATTTGACCGCACAGCAGCTTCCAAATTAGTTATTTTTAGCCATTGCTGGCTGGCAGCTTGGCTCTGGGGATGACAATGATGGATTGTTGGTTAAAGGAAAAAAATGTATTGCCCCACCTGTGCACAGTACAGACACTCAGCTGCTTCACACATCTGCTCAGTGTGTGTGTGTGTGTGTGTGTGTGTGTGTGTGTGTGTGTGTGTGTGTTGTGTGTGTGTACCTGTCTCTGTCTCTGGATCAGCCAAACTGTCTTCCATGGGCCCTGCTAATTTTCTGTGATTTTTTTGGGGGGGGAAATTTGTGATGTCACCAACTCCCATCTCCCACCTCTGCCTCAGATCAAACATGCTCCAATACAGAGCTAGTCACATGCCGAAAACAATGTTGCGCCATTTTTCTGTTTGTTTTGCAACCTTCAAATCACTTGTTTTCCAATTGTACTGCAGTAAAAACACAGTTGTCATTTTTTATTTATCGAATTTTCAGGCTTTGATTTTTAGTTTAAAAAAAAACAACAACTAAAAGTTCAGATTTCACTGTTTTGATACTGTCGGTTCTTACCTCAGAAAAAGGTGTTTTGTTTTGTATAAAATATCATTATTTACTAAGAATGCGGCCATACTGCCTTCCCACCTGTACATTACACACAACTAGTTTCACTGAAAAACAGAAAAGGGCAGGTTAGGGAATCGACCACACAATTTAAATTTTTCTGTCGGAACGAGCGTGTTCTTTTCTTTTTTACCAACAGAAGAATATCCAAATCTGCTTCAGTGTATTGACCCTTTTTTTCACCGTCAAGCTTTTAGCCTGTGTGTGTGTGTGTGTTTAGTCCTGCGTGAATGCCTTGCGTGTAACGGATGAAAGTGTTTGTGAAAACCTTTTTTTCTCTCTTTGTTGTTGTTGTTTTTACCCATATGTATATGTTGGTTGTCCAAAATTATCTCCCGACACAGCTGATATTTTACCCAGCATACCTTGCTATATTGTCAACGATTACATTCATTAAAGATGCCACCCTGTCAGTTTGAAATGTTTGATTTTATTTTGCTTTTTTATAGAATATTGATTTAAGATATTGTTGACTTAGTATATGTCGTTAACCACTACTGCTATGCCAGCTAAACCTCTCTGGGACTATAGCCATGTAAATGTCAACGTAAAACCCAAATCACATTACAGTGATACACTATGTTAAGGTTCTACAATTTCAAAATAATTTGCTGACCTGTTGTGAACTGACTGAAAGACTAGGTGAAGCGAACAGTTGATTGAAATCAATAGTCCTACATTTGAAGTTAACTGGTTTAACACTGCTATCCGTACAAGAAAGTGTTAGCAGCATTTAGGGTTGCGGCTAGTTTGTAATGGTTTCCTGCTAAAATAAAATAGTTTTAAAGCCTATTGTGAAAATACAGTTGGCTATAATTTAATAAACAGACACATTCCGTTTTGTTGGTTGCATTTCTACATACTGAACCTGTCTTCATCGTAACATACGAGTCTGCCTAATGTTTGAATACTCTCGTTGTAACACATTCCCGGACCCAGTCCAGACTTTGGATTTAAAGGTTGTCGAAAATTGATACCTGAATTGAATTTCGACCCTAACCCAACTAAAAAACACATTAGGGCTGCAGCTATCGAATATTTTAGTAATCGATTATTCTACCGATTATTCCATCGATTAATCGAGTAATCGGATAAAACATACATTGCTTAATTGAAAAGTAATTATAAATAAACATGAGAAAATAACACATGTCATTTAACCAACAACCAATTTGTTTCCTTTTTTTGAAAAATCAACATTTTTTATTTCAAAAATGCATGGAGTAGCAAACCATATTTTCTACCAAAAGTACCAATTTAGTTACTTTCCCATTGTTTATTAGTCTGTACTTGTACCATGAGAAATAACAATGTTGACAGATAAATTAAGTGCATTTATGTGCCATACATTCTTGGGTTTAAGTAAGCCTTTACTTCACTTTCAGAACTACACGTTTTTACCTTTGCAATTCAGGAACAACATAAGCTTGGAAACTTGGAACAAGCCCATGCATAGTTTCAGACATTCTGGCTTTAAAAACAAATCCTGAGATGGGGTTCTCTGCATAAATGTGTCCATCCGAGACTGTGATGGTTTACTGAAAAAATATAAATAAAATAAAAATGACTATGGAACAATATGATAATAGAGTAAGTTCATTCACATTAAACTGCTATTTAGATATTGTATCCATGAATTCAAGACACACACGTCTGCTTCAGCACCGTATTGTCAACTAGAAGTGACCAGCTATAGTTCAGCTTAAGCTATCGTGTATTTATTTCTTGAACAGCGCTGTCTTTTTGAAAATAAAAACTTTGTGGTGACGTTAGTCTTGGGGGCATAATTATTAGCCGCCACATTTAATTAACTAGCTATACTTATAACGTTAGTCATAATAAACAACAACTTAGCCTCCATCTGCACTAATGTAGCGTAAACTATAGCAGCATTGATTTTAAAATTACTTGTCTCGGGTCAGCGGTCTGCCGATTGGAATGGGTGTTTTCTGTTCATATGCTGCAGCATGGAAGTCATGCTGTTATGGTCCGCCAGCTCGGTCTTGCAGTGGACACACACCACGGTCTTCTCATTAATGTTCAACGTGAAATGATTCCAAACCTTGGACATTCTCTGTCGCTTTCTCCTGCCCGTTTGGCTTTCCTCACTATTTTCGCTCACATCTTCCATTTTAGCACAAGCTAATGTTAGCCCCTAAACAAGTCAAAACATGCCGCGTCTGTCGGTCCGTTCTGAAGGTGACGTATGCGCCGGTTGTGTCACACTGGTTTTCTTTAAGAAACCAGAAAATATTCACATTTGAGAAGCTGAAATCAGAGAATTTGGAAACATTTTATTAAAAAATTACTCAAAACGATTCATCGATTATCAAAATAGTTGTCGATTATTTTAATAATCGATTAATCATCGATTCTTCGATTAATCGTTGCAGCTCTAAAACACATTATTAAAAATGTAATATACAGCCATATTTTTTCTAACTACACAACCCACATTTATGTTCACCCAAACCTATTAATAATGAAAAACCTCCAAACCCAAGTAAGGTGACCCCGATGATTTCATCAGGATTATCTTGTCCGCAAATTTAATTTAACATTTTTTACAAATTGATTTGTTCAATCGTGGTCACAACTGGTATATCCAAAATATAGGGGATCCTCATGAACTGTTAGTTTTCTATCAATAGACTCATGATGAGTAATCTTAACATGTAGGCCTAATATCACTGGAGCGTCCCTTTAATCATTTAACTGCTTTGGTTTTGTGCTACTATAGAGACATTTAATGTCTATTTTAAAACAGACGTGCAGTGATAATTGGTAAAAACTCCTCATATTCTCTTCATTAAAGGTGCTCCGAGGAACTTTCATTTTTTGTTCATTCTTGCACCCCCTTTGGACAAAAGTGGTAGTGTTTTTACTATGTCAGCTATAGTTCCAGGGTGAGGGACCCATGACAAAGTAATTAAGAAAAACTATATAAAAATAGTATTCTTTGCACTGATGGTCTCCTTATGCTGTTACATGTCATTTGTGATAATCAGAGGAAAAACATTGATTTAAGAAATATTTAAAAGTTCCTCGTAGCACCTTTAAGTAGTCTTTTTGAAACACCCCTCACTTATTCTGAGTCAACGTTGTACCTGTCTGCCCGGTCGACTTTTCCTTTGTTTGAAAAGGATTTTGATTCTGGTGAGAGTCATATGACCCAGTCGGCACCACAAAGGCGTCACACAGTAACTGCACACTCGCAAGGAGGAGGCAGCCTGCGGCGGATGGATCCAATGGAAACTCAGTAGGACGCTTCTGGTGCCTCTTGGTGCTCAAGACTGTATCTTCGGTGTGTATATTTTAAATTGCATTAGTGGTAGGCTAGGCTATTTGATGGTGTAACCGTTTGGTAGTTTGGAGTTTTTTTTTTCTTCAGCCCAAGTAAAGAGGAAAACAACTTTTCTTGCAACCCATCGAAAACGGTTTTGCCATTTAGCATCCTCTCCCTGTAAATGCCTGACGCTCCTTCGCCAAAGCAAAAGCGGAATTTGGCACACTGTGCGCTCTTTATCCGCTGTCCATCGACGCGTATTGCGTATTTTGCGCATCACCAAGCGGAGCGTAGTTTTTCAAGCTAAATGATACAAACAAATCTAAATTCACTGATGCTTTTCCCATTGGCATTTTTTCGTAAATAGTTCCGGAAACGCGTTTTCAGTGAGTGGAATGTTGTCACTATCATTGGCAGAAAAATAATTCAATTGCTTTGGAGCAAAGTTGGGTTTGCCATAACTTGGGCTGGTCTTTTTTCTTATTTTTTTTTTCTTTTCTTGCAGCGTCGGCAGTAAAAAACCACGTCATTCTGTCAAAGAAAAAAAACTCCCCCTTTTTCCCCTCCCTGTTGGACCCACATCCACAGTTTAGGAACAACTTTGGATAAAGATTTTCGGATCAGAAGCCCCAATCATGATGACCGGATTTCGGCTGAATTTATCGCCGCTGAAGGAGCCACTGGGCTTCGTCAAACTGGTGGAGTGGGTAAGTTAGAGGCATTATTGTGTGTCTGTGTGTGTGTTCCTATTAGACCTAAAGGACAGGGAGGCTCGGTTATTTTTCTTGCTCCTTGGATTTCCCCCCCATTAGAAAAATCCCTGAAGTAGCCTAATCAGTTTTAGGGATATTCTTTAATTTGTTAAAAGAAGACTAAAAAAAAGTTATTCAAAGTTTCTTCCATCTGCAGCTTTGAGGCACTTATACAAATGGGTACAATATGCAGGCATGTAATAGTGTTAATAAAGCCTGAAACTCCTGAAAAAATACCCAATAACATGCCCCATTGTGAACATTTTCACACTATAAATGAAGATCTTCAATAAGTATTAATAAACTGTGCTGGGCAAAGAAAAAGGCTTTGATACAGTGAGTTCAGTGTCCAGTTATGTCCAGTGCATTTGGGCCACTTTGCCGTTTGCAGCCTGCCCTTCAGACGACACAGTTACGGATTAATGCAAATCTCTCAGCAAATCATTGACCCCATGGGTTACTGTGGCACACGGTTGGAAACACTTTGGCTGCTCTCACACATTTGAGTAATCGGTACTTTGTGTGTGTCACGAGAGAACATGCGACACATTCATTTTGTATATTTATAGGGAAAAGTCCAGGAACCGGTTCTACACTGATATATTGGTCAGTGAAAATTAGTGGCTAGTAGCTCAGCCACATTTCTTTTTGAAGCTTTTTGATTTCCTCTTAAAACACACACACACACACACACACACACACACACACACCGCCACACAACACACACACACACACACACACAACACACACACACACACACAACACACACAACGCTATAGGGCAGCAGTAACGTGCAGTCATCTGACTCAGGACTAGGCTGTGTGTGAGCATTTCACTGTGTTGCCCTTATGTAACCCTAATTTAACCCAAATATGTTGTTATTCACAAGGGTCTGGGTTGCACAATTGTGTTTATATTGAGTCACGTAATGATGGGAATGTATTATGTGCTTAAACAGAAGTCCCAGCTCACCCACTATAGTGACTGAAGCAGGTCTAGGAGTTTGTAACATCAACAAAAATAGACAAAGACTACTTTAGTCCTAACATAAATGCTTTTATTGCCATCAATATAAACAAATATAATGAGCTGCTTTCATGTAAAAAAAAAACAATAACTGTAAACTAATGCATGTAGAACACTGTGTATGTTGCGTTCAGGAAGCAGCAGCAGAGAATGTGTGTTAAGCTCATGGATTTTGGACATACAGTATATTTCACATAGCAGTCGAGTGGGAATCATTCTTTTGAGTTCCGCCAGATGTTCATACAATTGGAAGGCATCCAGCAGCAGGCTGCCTCGTCTAAAAATCCCAACCTTTCGGACCCCAGTGCGGTGTCCGATTTCCCTGTAAAACCTCTGAGTGTTCAACATGAAAAAACTTTTGCTTCCTTTGCGGTCGAGTGGTTTGGCCTAAAAAAAACTCCCTAGATATTATCTTTCCACGCATTAGTAAACAGGAAAGAAAGGTTTGTTCAAAGTAGCAAAAGGCTACATGGCTAGCCCCACTCACTCAACATGTAGAAGATTGATGATGAAGCTATTTCTCTTCCTCTCTTTTTGGACTTGTGGCGATGCCAGGTCTCCCTGCGAGAAGTTGGAGAGACGGTTTTATTGGGTCTCTCTTAAGTAACTTACTCTGGTTACAAAATGGTCACACACTCCACTGACTGACCTGGACTCATTGACCTCATGTGTAAGCCCTGAAGGAAAAACACTCCTGATTATTCTGTTTCTAGCAAGATAAGGGCTATTCAACCTTTTAATTGACATACAGCTTAAATCAGATTGCAGATCATTCCCACTGGCAGGCTACTTCCTCTCTCCTGTATAGGTTACTTTTCATCGTTTGCATCACACACAGAAACCCGTTTGTTGCGTCTATCGCAAATTATTAGTGGTTTCTGCCAGTGCTCTCACACAGCTTGCTTGCTTGTGAAGACTATTTTGCAGTCTCTGGAATGTCCATAAATTGGTACTGAGGGCTTTGCAGATGTCTGGGATGCCAGACAGAAGAAGAAAAAAGAAAATAACAGGATTGGTAACGTTGCTGCTGGTGCATGTTGCCATGTTTGGAGATGATGCCGCCTGCCGTAGCCTTAATTAGGACTGAATGACAAATCTTGGCAACGTGTCAAAATACCCAACTGTCTAATGTTGTTTGTGCACAGTCCGGTCCTGGATTTATGCTCTGTTTAAAAACATGTGAGCATAAACAAGAGAATTGGAATGGCGATGTGCATGGGTTTACAGTTGTCCGCTCTGAGGTCTCTGTGCCCTCGTGGTGGGAGAGCGAGGGAGTCTGTGAAAGGAGAATGTGGGAGAGAGAGAGAGAAGTAGCTGACTGTAGCGTGTGGCTATAAAAAGCAGGAAGTGGCAGGCAGTGACATCTGGAGAAACATCTGGAGAGAGGCCTGGAGGTGTGTGTGTGTGTGTGTGTGTGTGTGTAGTGTGTGTGTGTGTGTGTGTGTGTGTGTGTGTGTGTGTGTGTGTGTAGGCCTACTTGTGTGTGTGTGTAGGTGTTGTGTGTGTGTGTGTGTGTGTGTGTGTGTGTGTGTGTGTGTGTGTGTGTGTGTGTGTGTGTGTGTGTGTTAGTTTAGGCCTACAGTGTGTGTGTGTGTGTAGGCCTACTCTGTGTGTGTGTGTGTTGTGTGTGTGTGTGTGTGTGTGTGTGTGTGTGTGTGTGTGTGTGGTTGTTGGTCCTGTGAGTGTGAAGCCAAAAGCTGAAAATTGAAGTGGCACGTCCCAAGCATTTTTCACTGTGGTTGTAAGTGTGTGTGATACAACAGTTGGTGTGTGTGTGTGGTGAAACAGAATTCAAGAGGTCAGTTAAATCAGTCTTATTCTAGTGTTGTTGTTTTCTGGACAGACTGTGGCGCATGTGATCTGAGATATGAATCATGGATCATTTATTTTCTGTCACAAATAAAATCCCCTTCTTCTTGTCCCAGTGCGTGCTCAATTCACCATCATTTTGAGATTTTCTGTCGGTGAAGGAGCTCCAGTTGATGTGTGCTGTACATTTCAGTCTAGTGCGGCATTCAAAGCGGACTCACATCTTGAAACTTAAAGCTACCGTCATCAAATTTTTTTTTTTTAACAATGTATCAATGGCTTATTATGTATAGCCTAATGAAAAGTGGTTTGCTTGTATTAGCCTATTCAGAGAACAATCACCTGGCCAATCATTCAGGGTCTTGTAGCTCATCAAGCCTAAAACCTATCTGTTTTGGTTCTTTTTTAGTGTTGTGTGAAGCTTATCATTTTGAAATAACACTTCTCCTCACAAACATCCAAATAAATGCAGAGTATTTAGCCGCTAAATAGACTGATACGTTTCGCTTAGGAGTTTCCCCTGGTTTTCCTTATTATGTTTTATCGCAAGACATAGCCTACAGTAGCTGAGCTAAAGGCCTGTTTGCTTTTCTAGATACGTTTCCAAGCGTGGCCCATGAAGGATGGGTAAAGTGATTCAGTGATAGTCTATAACGTAGCTATCATCTGTGTTTTTGTCTGCTGTTTGAGGGTTAAGCTCATCAGAATATTAATGGCACTGGTCCTACTCGCTGAATCAGATGCTTAGGCCTACTGCCTCTGCAAGAAGGAATTCAAGATTATTAGTGCTGCTGTGTAAGCCAGCCTTTTTTTTTCATTCATTCCAGTGAAAAAATGAATCAGTTTTCCATGAAGGAGGTCTACCAAATCATACATGTTAGAGAACTGGATTGCTGCAGCAGCAAGCAAAAAAAATTGTAGTATAGAAATAGTTATACATGAGATGCCAGATGCCATTTTCATTAGTCTAAGTACAATGACGAATGTTGGGTCTTGTAAAAATGGTTGATAGTGTGACTTTTTTATTTTCAGCTGTTGGTTAAGATTATAAAAATGCCAGCCATCTGCGTCCCTCTGGCTCTTTCCGCTGACGATAGGTCTTTAGGTTGCCACTTCTCTTGTCCTTTCATACTTTAATTGTCCAAGGGTGCACTAGTGAATAGGATCACGATCAAAGTCAATTTATTATTGGTCATGATATTCATTAATAATAATTCTCTCTTGTCCCGACCATACAGCTCACGGCCATATTTGCTTTTGGATGCTGCGGCGGATTCTCAGGGAAGAACATCATATCTCTCTTCTGCGGTGATGGCACGAACGAAACCCTCGACGCCAACTTCCACTACCCATTCAGGTGAGAATCACGCGCCTAAATTTGGTGATTTCTTTTCGATGTCAAAGCTCAAGTTTGAAATATCCTTTCATAGCAGTATCATAATGGAGAGGATCCTTACAGAACAACATTTGAAGGAATGGTCACCTTTTTAAAGGAGATCGTAAGCGATATGGTCCTTTTAGTCAATTACCTGTCATTGACTGCAGTTAGCAGTCCCCTCCCTCGTCCCTACGTCACCACCATTTGAATGTGCACCCGTCTTCGTCAGATAGTGCCGATGGAGAGCAGCAAGTCATCGTTCACGGGCACAGAGACCCGCCTTCTTTATAGTGCTCTGTCTCCTGATTGGATAAAAAACGCAGGAGCAAGGATACTCAAAAT
Source organism: Ammodytes dubius (assembly GCA_026122265.1). Classification (NCBI taxonomy): domain Eukaryota; kingdom Metazoa; phylum Chordata; class Actinopteri; order Uranoscopiformes; family Ammodytidae; genus Ammodytes; species Ammodytes dubius. The sequence goes on from CM047526.1 coordinate 10,111,644, forward strand.
TTGATCTGGCAATTACTGCAGAGCTGAATGAATGGGAGACCTGTGTTATGAACTGTGCATACAGATTGAGTGATTTCGCATGTATTAACAAAAAATATCACTTACTTCTCCTTTGATTGACTTCTCCCACTCACAATAAGAGACTCACAAAATTACTCAACCTTCAAAACACACCTCAAACAGTGGATAAAAGAAAACCAAGTCTGTGACCACCTTTAAACTCTTTTATTTTCTTGTGTTATTTGTGCCTTTGTATATGTATTAATTTTTTAAACCTGTATTTCTTTGCATGCCAGGGACAACAGATGAAATCTAGCATTTTTGCTAAAATCTGGCATTTTTACAGTTGTAAATGTTACAGCTGTTCATGAATATGCACTGTCCCTAACAAATAAACTAAACTAAACTGATTATTTTAACTTTTCCGTCTTGCATTGCGGCCAGGTTGAGCCAAGTCCCGCTGGTGGAGGGTAACGCCACTATTTGCAACCAGTCCGTAGTGACGACCTACATGATGGGCGACTCGGCTTCCTCGGCGGAGTTCTTTGTGGGCATCGCCACCGTCTGCTTTCTGTACAGCATGGTGGCTCTGCTGGTGTATTTAGGCTACATGCACGTCTACAAGGACTCTGACTTCGGACCCATTTTTGTGAGTATTGATTCCAGCCCTGATCTCGCGAGCTTCACATTATGTTTCCCTCCCGCGGCTCAGTCTGGATTTTCTCCAATCACCTTGGGAGAAACCCAGCCCTGTCTGTTTAGTTATTGGAAGGCAGCCCTGATTAGTTCATGTAGTGATCATTAATGAGACAGATCTTTCAAGGCTGTTGCTCCTCGTCTGTGGAATGACCTGCCCGTCCTTGCGCATTCTGGACTCTGTGGATATTTTTAAGAGTCAGCTTAAGACGCACTTGTTCAGACAGGCCTTCTAGATCCATGTCTATGTACTCTGTATTATATTGTATGGTATTATATTGTACGTTCTTAGGAAACTCTTCTTTGTAACAGACTCTGTATATGTGTCGTTTTATTGTATTTTATTGTGTTTTTTAATGTGAAGCGCTTTGTGACCCTGGTCTGCGAGAGGCGCTATATAAATAAACTTTACTTACTTACTTACTTACTTACTTTACTAGTCGTCAATCTAGTCCCCAGCCAGACCGGGCCCCTTCCCACTTGCCGTCCGTTAGGGGAAAGCAGCCCCTGATTGGTTCTTAAAGTCGTTGACGACATCAACATGGATGCACGAATAAGCTTGTGAGATATGACTGGTCTCACGAGGTTAGATTGATGACTACGTGAACTAATCAGGAGCTGCCTTCCACCATAAGGAATAGTTTAACATTTTTAGAGAGCAACATAACGTGGTAAATAAACAAAGTCCCAACAAGCACACGGAAGCGTTTTGTGATGTTCTAAAGTGTATATTTTGACCTGCTCCCATTGACTACCAGTGTTATGGCTAAGCTAACCTGGATGAGCTACATTTGCCCATTTCTAAATCAAAAATGTACGCACAGGTACAGGAGCGGTTTCTGTCACCTTTTCTTGAGCCGAAGAGTAAGGCAAAAAGCTAAAAAATGTGAAATGTTGAACTATACCTTTAAGTCTGAACGTGGGCAAATCTGGTCAGCGCTCAATAGAACTCAGAAAGACAAACTTTGAACTTTGAAAACTCTTGACATTTTACAGTAGGACGGTGTGCAGAGCTGATGTGTCCGTGCTTTGTTTTTTTGTCCAGGACTTTGCGATCACTGCCATCCTGGTCTTTCTGTGGCTGGTGTGTTCGTCTGCCTGGGCGAAGGGCCTGCAGAATGTGAAGGATGCCACGGACACCGATGGCCTAGTGGGCACACTGGGGCTCTGCAAGGGGGGCAACGTCACCTGCGAGGTCACAGAGTACGCCAGCATGCGGACCCTCAACATCTCTGTGGTGAGAAAGAAAAAACACATACAATACGGGAAGATTTTGCCTAAGACTGCAAAAAAATATCTCACTCGGTTTAAGATGCCATTCATTCCAATGATAAAACCGTTAAAGGTACAGTGTGTAGACTTGATTGAACAGCCTTTGTGGAAATGGAAATAATATTCTTGAATGCATATATTCATATGTTTTAATTTGTGTATAATTGCTTTTTTTCAATAACTTAGACTGAGCATTTTATATCTACATAGGATCAGGGCGTGCGGCAATGTTGCACCACTATGTTTCTACAGTAGGATAGGACGTATAGTGGGTGTATGCCGGAAATGCACTATTGTGGAAAGACTTGAGGCAGTGATGGACGATGCCATCTTTAGTAACTAGCTTCTTGTCCTTAAAGGCCACCGTAGCTTCTGTAAATTCTCTGAAATGAATGGGTAAGCAAGGGAGTGTTGTTAACTATACTCACACCACTAGATGTCGCTAAAGACTCAGGTGTTATACAATGCACCTTTTAAATTTTACATGTTTTTATTGTGTCAACGCTTGTGTACGTGTAATGTCCAAAATAATAGCCAGTACGGTGGCATTTAAAGAAAAGAAACCTGAGCCTGAAGAGATAAACATTAGGCAGCCTGATGATCGCGGTCATGAGACTCTGAGCATTAATATTAATACTTTCATTTTTCTCAGAAAACTGTTTCTGTTTTTTGCTCTGTATTTCCTGTGTCACAAGTCCAAGGCAACATTTTGTTGGAATGAACACAAATGTTAACACAGTGTTCGTCCTCAAATGTGTGGATCTGTGATTGAAAGAGAAGCCATCAAGTAACAAGAGATTTCACGGCACAAGATTTTCCAGTTTTGCGAGTGCATCATGAGGAAGTCCTACTTTTATTATGAATATGTTTTCTGGTATTATGAATCTATATATTTTTTTCTGTGTGCATCTTTGCAGGTGTTTGGTTTCCTCAACATGTTTGTCTGGGCGGGCAACGCCTGGTTTGTGTACAAGGAGACCCGTTGGCACTCACAGAAGCTTTCCCCTCAACCCGCACCCGGAAGGCAACAGGTCCCTGCTCCCATCTAACATTCAATACAATACAGAGCAGCACACAGCCACATACAAACACTACACACACATAAATATGTATACGCCACGTATAGGACAGACACAGTAGGCCACATTTTTGAGCGGGAGCACGTCCACTCACTGAACGACCGCGTGTGAATGAAGACAAAAAGCGAATGCTCTGAAGAATATGATGGATAATTTGAAGTGAGTAGCCTACATTTCCGAGAGCAGTGCAAACTTCCCTAAAGGTTTCTTAAGCCTTCAGAGAGAAGGGAGAAAGTGTCACTTGTTGATTAGCATTTTGTTATTTCTTACTTTTTTACATGTTTCATATGCTAGATAGCAAGCAACACCAATGCAAATTACAGTATGTCGACTCCTTTTAAACGTGCCTTCTAACACCATTTCCTCCATGTTTTTTTTAATGCTTTAGTGAGCAGACACAATTGCACATGCTCCGAATTTCTAGAATACTGGTTGAATTAGATTTGTTTTTAATTATATGCTGATGAATGTAAGGTACTTTGAACTCATCTTTTTGTCTATGACATAAGAAGCAAGTTCATTCATGCACTCATTGACACTGACCTTGAAGTTGTTGAGCCATCTGTGTGTTAGACATGTGTTCATTCATTCTTTCAGTCATTTGCTCTCTCACAGTTAGCCCTTTTTTCCACCTAGTGGTGGCTAGCAGGTATGCAAAGACCAGCCAAATTGAAACTAGGAATTTATTCAGAAACCTAGATGTCCTCTTTTCAGGAGGTACACTGATGAGGTGAAATTCTGATCATGCATTGATTTTCCTTTAGTGAGACATATTTGTGTGATATGGAGGTGGGTTGTATTAAACCTTCAGACATTTTCTGACATACAGTGCATCACACTTATACGGAACTTAATTACACTTTTCAGATGTCCTTGGAAGCACAGTGAGAGTGTAAATCCATAAAGAATTAAAACTGCAAGCAGTGATGAACGGGCCCTCGCCCACACATGCTGCACGCCGGAAGCGCGGAAGTGTCGGCGACGCGCTCGATACGGACGCGAGGACGACCTCAGGCCTGGGCTCTTGCCAGGCGGGCGAAGTTTGGAGCGCGTGGGACAGCGCAGAGCGAAACTAGAAATTCCCGCGGAGATATTGAAAGTACAAGCCCCCCTTCTAAATCGGGGAAGAGAAAAAATCACGGCTGACCCCTGTGGTCCGAGAGACTTTACCGTAGAGCAACATGAGCTGTACATGTCTGACAAATGATAAGTCAATCGGAGTCAGGGGGAAAGGGGCGTGGCCTGGCAAACATAGCATCGGTGAATGACGTTTTTCGCATTTGTGGCGCCCCCTACGGGTTAACCTCGACAAGCTTAGAGGGACACGCTAGCACATGTCTTTTGCACGTATCCTGCAAGTTTCATGATGATAGGACCTACGGTCAATGAGTTATGGCCAACGTGTTATTAAGCTCCGCCACTGCGTAAACGTTTTAGTCAATGGCGGCCATGTTTTTGAACCTATCCTACTAATATTTTTCGGAGACGTGCGTCATAGTCCCCCGGGGCTTCGTGAGACATTTGGTGTTGATAGAGTAACACTTGAAAAAGTTGTGGATAAAACCCTTTTTTTCAGTTTATGCTAATTAGCCGAAAGCATTTCCAGGTTGACTCTTATGGTCCAAGAGGCTTTTTCGTAGAGCACCTTAAAATACACCTGTGTGAGAAATTTCAAGTCAATCGGACTTACGGTGTGCGGGGCGCGGCCTCTCGAACTTTCTTCAGTCGGGGCTTAACAGCGCCCCCTAGCGGAAATTAAAAAAAAATTCCTCGGAGCGAAATTGTAGAGCACCATGAGCTGTACATGTGCAATCAATATCAAGTCAATCGGAGTCGGGTGACTTTTGTGGCGCCCCCTATGGGTTAATCGCGATAAGCTTCGAGGGACATGCTAACACATGACTTCTGCACATACCCAGCAAGTTTGATGATGATAGGACCTACGGTTAAGGAGTTATGGCCAATTTGTGGATAGGCGGCGCCCCCTATGGGTTGGTCGCGATAAGCTTCGAGGGACATGCTACCACATGACTTCTGCACATACCCAGCAAGTTTGATGATGATAGGACCTACGGTTAAGGAGTTATGGCCAATTTGTGGATAGCCCCGCCCCTGTGGCGCCCCCTATGGGTTAATCGCGATAAGCTTCGAGATACATGCTACCACATGACTTCTGCACATACCCAGCAAGTTTGATGATGATCGGACCTATGGTTAAGGAGTTATGGCCAACGTGTTATTAAGCCCCGCCCCTGTGGCGCCCCCTATGGGTTCATCGCGATAAGCTTAGAGGGACATGCTACCACATGACTTCTGCGCATACCCAGCAAGTTTGATGATGATAGGACCTATGGTTAAGGAGTTATGGCCAACGTGTTATTAAGCCCCGCCCCTATTCACATATTTCACATTTAAAGACTTCCTGTTGATTTTGGGGCGGGGCTTCAAGAGGCTTTTTTGTGGGGCCTGCAAAGATACATTTGGGGTTGTAATTTGGTGCAGCTAGGTATAACACAGCCTGAGCTATGATGAATTGAAGTTTCATGAGGTGCGTATTTACGCGACACTTTGACCCCAAAAAGATCCCTGGTTCCGGGCTAACTTCCTGATCTTTTCGCAATTCCTTATCGGGCAAGGGTCTTTTTTATTTGAGAAGTGGTTTGACGTCCCTGGCGTGAAAACTCTAGGACCAGTTCGTCGAAATGCGAAAAGATGGTTTTGGCGGTTTTTGGCACTACATCCAACATGGCCGACTTCCTGTTGATTTTGGCCCTGGACATGAAATTGCATTTATGTGCGCCTTGGGCCATTACATGTTGTCCTGTAATTTCAGGCCTCTAGCCCAATTTTTGAGCATGCATTTCCAGAAAAACAGTTTTTGGCCATAGGGGGCGCTATTTTTGAGATCAAATCCTGAACCACTGATACATGAAAATTTTTTGCAGGTCTGATGGGTACGCCACATATTTTCAACTTATGCATGACGGGAAGGGGGTCAAAAGTGACTTTGTTGCGGCGGAATAAAAAGAATAAGAATAATTAAAACTGCGAGCAGTGATGACCGGGCCCTCGCACCTCCGTGCTGCTCGCCGTCCTGGCCGTCCTCGGCGCTCCGGGCGACCGCACAAGAGAATGTGCCTCTTCGGAGCGCGCGGCACAGCAATCCCTGTCGCCGGAAGCGCGGAAGTTGCCGCGACGTGCTTGATATGGATGCAAGGACGACCTCAGGCCTGGACTCTTACCAGGAAGGTGAAGTTTGCAGCACATGGGACATTGCAGAGCGAAATTACAGCGAAGCGTGATGTGTGCTTGTGTATGGTCATAACCGTGCGAAAGGCCGTGATTTGCAGTAAATAAACGTCCACATGTGTCTCCAAGTGTCTCTGTAGGCTATTCAGAAGGAAATGAAGCAAGTACACTAATAATAACATTAACTAATTATAGGTCCGCATCATAGAAGGCATATTGGCCTATAATAATGAAAAAACACCACCTATGTTTACAGTTGTGAAATATTTTGAATGAAATGCAAACCTCAGTTAATCATTTGCTCTTGTTTCTCTGTCCTGAGATTCACACAGACTGAGTTGTCTTGTTTAAATGTTACAAATTGAGCTAATAAACTGAACTTCAAATTTTTTTAAAGTTGCTGCAGAAGTTATCTCAGCTAATTTTATAATCTAACATCTAATTTGATATTAAGGTGATTGTATGCAGAATGCTCATGCCAGAAACAGTGTTTTTGTACGGATTAATACATAAATATTAGCAGGTTCTCAATAGTATTTCAATTTAGGGGGGGGGGGGGGCGAAAAAATGTCTGTCCCCTAGGGGGGGCATGACAGAAAATAATTGAGAACCACTGGGCTAAGAGAAGTCTTCAGTCCCTCTATTTGTAATGCAATACTGCCATCTAGTGGCAAGTTGAAAACACAATTTAAAATAGCAGACATTCTGTGGATAGAGGTGACAACTTGAAAATGATTTTTTTTGTAATTGTAGACTCTATATCAACATATATTGTGTTATAATATTTTCACTTACTGCAATGCTTCATAATTGAAAAGGTGTAATTTATCTTAGAGTGTTGTTAATGAAGAATGGATGAGTGAAGAATGATAGTCAGAGTGTCTTCCTGTTTTGTGGCACATAAAACAAGCTATGGCGAAAGCATCTCAGCTGATTGAACCAGCTTCCCGTGTTATCATGGTGGCTGTCTCCAGACCTCCCTGAGCTGCTTTGAGGTTGATTTGATAAAGTGTGTAGGACTTGAAGGTAAATAACTAGCATGCAATATTTACTTGACCCAGCAGTTGGCGCTCTCCCTTTTTCTTAATATTATTGTGTGGGCTTCCTCAGGCCTTGGGTCTCATTGACCATAAGAAATTTGGAGAAGATGAGACAGAGTATGGTGGAGTTAGGGCAACTTCCTGTTTTTTTGGCGAATATTTCAAAATAGAACACTTCCTGTTGATTTTGGGGCGTCAAGAGGCTCCTGTTAGAGAAATAAAGTCACATTACCCAACATAGCATGAAAGAGAAGTCTTCAGTCCCTCTATTTGTAATGCAATACTGCCATCTAGTGGGAGTAGGATGTGTAGGTAAATGATATCCAGCAGATGGCAGTCTTTTCCTACTTAATGTAGGAAGAGAGTGCCATCTGTATTCTAGTGAGCAACCAACTTCCTGTTTTTTTGGCGAATATTGCTAAATAGAACACTTCCTGTTGATTTTGGGGCGGGGCGTCAAGAGGCTTTTTTGTTCGTACTGGGATTGTACATTGCTGTATGAAATTGTGTGGTTCTAAGTACAACACAGCCTGAGCTATGATCAAGTAAAGGGTTCATGGCGTTCGTTTTTGAGGTTTTTTGGCGAATGAGGCTCCGGTGCTGCAAGACGGTTATTCCGATTAAAACAAGCTTTCGGGTATATCATCTTCCATGTCGGAGGACGTACCCTATCATATTTTTTTTTGCACAAAAAGTTGTTATGTGTGCACTTTACTCTGCAATCCTGCAGAGTAATGTGGAGTTCTGACGTTTGGCGCCATGTTGGCGAATATCGGCTCTCACCTCGTCATAGTTATTCGGAATCAAACAAAATTTTTTTTGGTATATCTTCCATGTCTTGTGAGTGTCCCTATTCTGGTCGTTTTGCTAAATATGTTCCTGCTAGGAGTTATTAATTTTTTAACTTTATGAGGATTTTCGAGTCAGAAATTCACATATTTCACTTAAAAAAAAATTCCTGTTGATTTTGGGGCGGGGCTTCAAGAGGCTTTTTTGTGGGGCCTGCAAAGATACATTTGGGGTATAAATTTGGTGCAGCTAGGTATAACACAGCATGAGTTATGATGAATTAAAGTTTCATGAGGTTCGTTAATTATGATGTTTACATCAACTTTGACCCCCAATAGCTCCCTGGTACTATGGACTTCTGGAAATCTTTCCGCAATCTAACATCGGGCAAGCGTTTTGAGTACTTGAGCAGTGGTTTGACGTCCCTGGCGTAAAAACTCTAGGAGCCTTTCGTCGAAATGCGAAATTATGGTTTGGGCGATTTTAGGCACTAAATCCAAAATGGCCGACTTCCTGTTGATTTTGGCTAATGACATACAATTGCATTCATGTGCGCCTTGGGCCATTACATGTTGTCCTAAAATTTCAGGCTTCTAGCCCAATTTTTGAGCATGCATTTCCTGAAAAACTGTTTGTGGCCATAGGGGGCGCTATTTTTGAGATCAAATCCTGAACCACTGATACATTGCAATTTTTTGCAGGTCTGATGGGTACGCAAAGTTTTTCAAGTTATGCATGACGGGAAGGGGGTGAAAAGTGCCAAAAATGACTAAAAATAATAATAAAAAGAAGAAGAATAAAAATCCTAGCGGTTTCAATAGGGCTTCGCACCGGTCGGTGCTCGGGCCCTAAAAATCGTACCGATTACAATAGGGCTTTCGCACATGTCTGTGCTCGGGCCCTAATAACTCCATTCAAATATACAACACATATTGCTGTCTGTGTGAGCACCGCCAAAACTTCACATCTTTCAGTTCCTCTCTGTACTTTTTAGTCTTTGCCAAGGTACTTTTTTTTCATTGTCTTATAAAAAAACTAGAAATGTGTTTTTTATCATTTTGAATGTAGTAGTGACTTCATTTTCATTCATTTGCACCACTGTTGAACTTTGCCAAAGTACTATTTTTTTTTACCTGTTTAAACTCATTCAAAATCTCCATGTGACGCTGTAACAGTTATTTTGTCACTGTTTGAACCAAGTCTATCTTGATTTTGTGATGTCTCCAAAAAAATCTTTCTTCATGGCACACCAAACAGTGAACTGATGTTTTTTTGTTTTGTTTTTTACTGTGTCTTGTTTTTCATTTTTAGTATATAAGATTATTTGAAGGAATTGTCTCATTTTATTTTCCATTTTTTCCCCTTTTGATATGATGAAAAAAATGAATGTGGGATGAACAACAAATGTGTTTGTGTGGCATACTGGTTATACCCCTCTGCACTCTTGTAATAATCATCCAACTCTAGCTTCAGGCATTGTCAATGATTCCTGTGCGTTTTAACCTGCCAAAATGTCTCCAAGAGAGAGACCTATGTTCACTCTGTGACATGCACAATTCCAATGTACCTTTGTTTTTTTTTTCAATAAAAATGAAAATTATTTTTCATCAATCACTATTGTGAATGTGAATCCATCTGCAAATGTACACACACTCAGACATGAACTTGATTGTGTGTCATTTTACAAAACCTCTATCCAACAGGCTTACACCTCTGAAAAAACGACATTACATTTTAGATTTTATTAGATATTAGAAATAGACAGAATTCTTATTGTTTGGGATTCAAGTGCTCAGGTGGGAAACACAACAACTTTGTTGATCAAAAATAATTAATTGTACCTTCATTTAACCTGGCAGGTCATTAAGAACACGTTCTTATTTACAAAGACAGCCTGGCAGAAGACAAAAGTATTTTGAGGGGAGGGGGGTTGCAGGCTAAAAAAAAGATTGGTCAAATGAGATGTTAAAAGGACAGCACACACCAAGATCATCTAAACACTTCAAACAGCTACACACAAACACACATTATTATAGTTGAAACATTAGAAGTAGTTGAAGCTTTTGTGACCCAAAAACATTATTGTGAAATAATACTCTTTGTTTCCTGGTTTGTCTTGTGGCCTCCTGTTGGGTCCTGTGGCCTCAATGATGACTGTGTTGCGGGAAACAAAACACAAGAGTGTGGTTGAGTCATGCTTAGGAGAATAAAAGAGAAGTGTGCTAAAGTGTGTGTGTGAGAGAGAGAGAGAAAGACAGGAAGGATTGCATTCAACCACGATGTGTGTGGACTGTGTATGACCTGATTTGACACATCAGTGTAAACTAATCAAACTCATATCCTCACCCTTCATTTGATGCTGCATGCCATTTCCTCTGTGTCTCCACCCCTCCCTATCTTTCTCACAATTGCCCTGAATCAGTTGAAAGGGACGACTGCACACTGCTTCATGTGGACACAGGCGTGTAGCCACTGGATTGTGGGACATGTGTTTGTACATGTGCAGGGGTGGACTGGCCATCTGGCATACCGGGCATCGTCCCGGTGGGCCGGCAGGCATTTTGGGCCGGGCCGGGTCCATAAAAAAAAAAAAAAAAAAAAAAAAAAAATTAAAATCTTTTTTTTTTTTTTTTTTTTGGACCCTGGGCTGTGTGACTCGGCCCGGCCAAGTCACACAGCCGAGGGCCGAGGTCCATTTCCTCTCGGGAGTGCCATGGACTTAAACATGTGCGTGCAGGCTGTCAACTTCACCTGAAAGTTAAATAAAACTTTGTCCCAGCACTCCCAGGCCATTATGAGTGGTTCTAGGCTGGGCCTGGCCCTATCACACACACAGCAGAGGGCATTCAACTTCTACTCAGTAATTATGAGCATCTGCCGATGGTCAGTTACGTTCAGGGCCGTCGGACTGCGGACAGACTTTGGGGGCCCAAGGCAGAGGGGGGCTGCACCCAAAAAATTAAAACTTATTTTTTAATTCTTTTTACTGGCTCAATATAGGCCCCTGGTCTTTGAAGGCCCAGAAAAAATGTATTTAGCGGAAAAAAAAAAGATATTAGGGGCCTTTCATTCGTCAGTACATTTTTGTTATCTTTTAAATAACATTGTTCGGGGATACGAAGATCAGGGGCCTATATTGGGCCATTAAAAAATACAAACGAAGGGAAAAAATTCCCGAAGCTGACTGGATTTTTTAAACATGTACATTTCTTCTTTCTGCTTTTTGGTCATTCTGTGTCTATAAATTATTCCAGAAAATAGTACTAAATAGCTTAAATAGCAAACAGTTGATTTAGCCTTAGTTTTCTCCTCAAAGTGCACCAGATTGATGAATTTTACTTTAACATTTAAAAAAAAATCTTCCGGGGGAGCATTCCCCCGGACCCCCCTAGAAGGTTCAGGGTCCACGACACAGTCTCCCAAATTCCTGTGAGAAACACTGTGTGTGTGCATGGTTATTAAGAGTCATTAGACCAGGGGTTGTGTTCAAGTACGCGTACTGATTTGGTCATTCATCAATAGAAACATTGTGTTGTTATCTGGCTCAGAGAGGGACCAGTCACTCATACGTTTTGGACTATAGACAAACATAGCTTTTACATGTTTGTATTGTAAGACCGCCTCTCAGACAGCCCATCAGGACTTCCTGTATAGGGGCCCAGAATTTGGTGCAACGCCCCTGCCTCCGAATATCGTATAAATAATCATGGTGGGCTGCCATGGCCAAAAATGCCAGGGCCGATTTTTTGTCCCAGTCCACCCCTGTACATGTGTCATGTGTTTGAGAGAGTTCTTCCACCACCAATATTCTCGAGGAAACAGTGAGACTTATAGGTTATATTTTCTATTTTATTGGACCACAGGTCATGTCTAGATTTGTTGGCACTATCATTCAAGTATTCCATATTGTGTGTGCAACTGTGCGCTGGACATTTTTTTTTATTACACAGCCTAGGCTCTGTAAATGGGTATGTAAACAAAGGGGGCCCACCGTAGCCAGCAACATGCCCTTTGACAGAGCCTATGTGTATTAACACTACAATCTAATTTCACCACACACAGTACAGTGGTGGATCTGGAGAGAGATATTCACTGATTTTGACAAAGTGATTTTGACAACAACGTTGGATTTTAGTCAATAATTGCAGAGACATTTTATTGACAGTGAGTTCCTTAAAAAAGGAAGGAACCACCCATGTGTCATGTCATCTTCATCCGGCCTTACTTTGCACTGGGAAATGCAGGTTCCATTTTCAGCCACAAGAGGTCAATGTAGGGCCATGAGCTTGACCTGCGAGCTGCTTTGAACATCCTTGGATTTATGACAATGGGAATTCTGACACATTTAATCAACAGTTTCCTCCATTAAATTCTTATGGATGCATGATGCAAATGAAACTTCCCCATAACTGTAATGATTGACCGACCTCTGCATCTCTCCCACTTAAAATAGGCTATTTCCTAGTTATTGTAAAAGCTGAGGAATTATAGAACTAATTCCAATATAGCCTACAATTAAAATCCAACTATAGCTACATTTTGCCGGGGAAATCTTGTGTCTCTTTTCAAGACCCCGGTCGTGTTGAGTGGGGATTTATTATTATTATTATTATTATTATTATTATTATTATTATTATTATTATTATTATTATTATTATTATTATTATAGTAGTAGTAGTAGTAGTAGTAGTAGTAGTAGTAGTAGTAGTAGTAGTAGTAGTAGTAGTATTAGTAGTAGTAGTAGTAGTAGTAGTAGTAGTAGTATTATATATATTTTTTTGCAGTGGCCTCTAACCTCAGTTCTGCACAAGGCTGCCAAACCATTCACACCTTTTTGGGCCGTCGATAAATCTAATTTATTTTGGGATGCAAATAAAAACAATGCCACGGTAACGATGCAGCTGTCACCTTACAATAAAATCCGAGCCACTCACACCACAATGTGAGATAGTGGAGGGGTGTTAGGGTTATTCATAGTTCTGACCTCATCTTTCCAAAATCCATTACAGTCTATAGGCTACTTTGCAACTACCTGGCAAGCTCAGGCGTGGTACTTTTTTATGATGAAGCAGAGAGAAGATATGAATCAAGTATTAGTAGAACTACATTGTTCAAGGTTCAGACAAGGGCCGGTGGCTATAACCTTAACAAGTAGGCTACATCCACATGTTCCCTTCTGCCAGGTCTAATATAACTCCCTTCTTTTGATATTTAAAAAAAAAACGTTTTCTACATTTGAAGAGAATAGACGTAGCCTGACATCCTTTTTGAGATAGGCTAACGTTTTAACAACTGAAACGGTTAGGGTTATAGGCCATTGATAAACACCAGATAGGCCTACAGGCCATTTTTATTTATAGGCCTATGCTACAAATAAAAACATATGTAGCCTATTATGTGTGCTAATGCAACCTAATGTAACCGTCCTATAGGGACAAACCTGTGCAGTGTGTACATAGGCTTTGGACTGAACCATCATAGCCTACTGAACTTTTGAACTCATTGAGCAAGCTGTCCCTATCCGTCGCTCAACTTCTCAAAATCCGACGGATGTCGAGCGGAGCCGAAGCTCGCCGACGTCTACGTCAGCATATCTCGTTCATTCGTTTTTCGCCTGCTACGTGCGAAGGAGAGCGAAAGAGAGAGAGAGAGAGAAAACGGCTGTGAGCAAAGCAACAAGAAGGAAGAGCAATGGCGACACTGAATCGCCAAACGCCAAGTCTGGATACCTTCTTTTGCGAGCCTTGGTCTTCCTTCGTCCGAGCGACTAAATTACGTTTTGTTGACAGTAAGTTCGCGCGTGCGGCAGCGCTGTTGTTTTTGCGGACAAAGTGTCGGGAAGTGCGTGGTCCAACTGTCTGTGATTGAGTTGAGTGAGCCCCCCCCCCCCCATGCATGGTCTGTCTGTCTGTCAAAGCGCAACAAAGTAACTGTCAAAAAATGATTACAACCATGTGAAATGTTAATAGGCTGCTTTTAACAGTCGTGCACGAGCAGGGCGAGCGAAGCTAACTGTTACCGTGCAGAGTTTGTAGTGCTGGCGCGTGCCGTCATGTCGCCCTCAACTGTCCAGCTGTAAGTTTGTTAGCTTTGACAGCTTCACTTGATTTAGGACGCCAGCTCGCGCGCGCTAGCAGGCTAATGCTAACCCAATAGCCAGCGTCGAGAGCAGCATGGCTCCGCGCATGGCCCCCCCAAAGTTTGTTGTCAATTGCCCCCGCCCCCCTGCGTGTTTTGTAAGTGGCTTTTGTGTTTTTATATTCAAACGCAGACTCGTCCTTGGATAACCGCGACCAAGCGCTTTACTGCCTCGGTGAAGGGAAGCTCAGCAAACAAGGTAAGGAAGTTACGCTGGTTAGAGTCACGTACACGGTTTGTTATTGTTGTGTTTTGTACATGCTCTGCTGCAGCATCTCAACGTCTTCACCAAAAAAGCACTTTCAACGATGGGCTACATTAATGCTACATGCAAACTTCTAAATGCATACTTTAGAAATGTTTTTTATTTCCATGTTGTACGTAGGCTATAAGGAAGTAGCTTTTGTCAGATGGTGAACACTATAAAAATTAAATAACAATAAACAAAGGAGACCATGTTATAAGTAGTACTGTATAAGTCTCAATTCATATTTATGTTTAATTTACATGCACTTGTGTATGCATTATATTATGGCACGTTGTCATATTTCTTGTTCATAGAGCCTTATAGCCTATTAAGTAATTTCTGTTATATGGTTTACTGTTATGTTATTTGTTTTTTGCTTATGTTGTTGTACAGACTTTTTTGAGGAATTGTTTTGTGTCAATTTGGGCTATAATACATTTTGAATAGTTAAAAGGAGTGTGCAGGAGTGATCAAATCCCTTATCATGGTGGGCTTCAAACTCAAATGAAACATTGGAATTACAAACATCATTAATCAATGCATTTGATGTATGCAAAATTGTGTTAAATGCTCACAATCATTTCCCAAATCGCTTGTTTGGCTGACCAACGATGCTTAAAGCCAAATGTATTGACAATGAAAAACATCAGCTAATGCAAACTATATCTCAATATGTTGCCAGGCCAACATTATCAGCAGCAGTCAGGTACTGGTATATTGTATATGGTCTATATAAATATATGAATAATACTTAAATTTCCCTAAAGTCTGCCCTATGTATTCTGTCGCATCTGGGCTTTTGTGCATGGACACAGTTATATGTGTCAGTGTATGTGGGGTGCCCCCATACAGTAAGTGGGGCCCCCCCTCCCCAAGGGAAAGAGGCAGAGGAGTTCCTCCACACCTCACCACGTATAAAAAATAACCCTAAGAGAACGAGCTACACACACTTACACCGCTGAGTCACCATCTTTAAAAAGTTTTGAGCGTGCTGCAGCCCTCGTAGGAAGACACTGACTGACGCACGCACACACACACACACACATGCACACAGCAGGGGAAACTCTTCACCCCCACATCAGCCATTCCCTCCCTCCCTCCCTCTCACCCACACATACACTCTCACTCACTCACATGCCTCGTCTTCCTCACCGACAGCCAAACATGAGCGGCGTTTTTGGAATTGCTGATCTGTTGGCAATATGATGCCAAGGCCTGCTGAGAGTCATATTCACACACACACACACACACATAGATACAGACAGACCGACAGATGTACACAAGCCTTGGATACACGTCTTAAGGTCAGACAGTGCAGGTGAATAGAGTCACATTCTCAACTTATAGATATCATCGTGAAACTTTGCCAGTTCATTAATATGTTAAAACAATACTTTTTTGTATTGCAATTATTTCAGAACTGTTTGAGTACTTATTCAGTTTCGGCAAACTGATTACGCTACATTTTCCTCTTTAAAAACGCATAGAAAAATAAATAACATAACAGCCAGAGACAATATCTTTATTTTGACAACATATTAGTGTCCAAAGTTTTACATGACAGATTTTGGATAAAGCCTTTTTTTTTTTTTTTTTTTTTTTTTTTAATAAAATATAAACAATACTATGTACAGTCTTAATAATGTCAGCATGCTCTTAGAGACAAAATGTGTCATACATCAAACAATTAACAACATATGAACAAATCCTTCAGTAATAACTTAACACTTATATTGAGAAATTGGCCGTTAAATATGGTTGCAAAGCAGAAATATACAGATGCAAACAGACAGGATTTAGTCAAATAAACCTGTACATTTTGGACCTTTTTTATTTACTCTAGTATAAAACAATGTTTTTGCCTGGAGTTTCTCACATTTAAATGCTGTATTTGTAGAAATGTGTTTCTAGCAGAGAGTTGTAGTAGTAGTAGTAGTGTCACTGTGATTCATTATATATTTGTATATCATGTGTTTCCTCACTTGACTCTCAAGTGTGCACACATATTTGTAGGTGGCAATTCCTAGCTGGCAGTAATTGGTGCACTTTGCTGCAGGACTTAATTGGTATCTCTCTTACTCTCCCTCTCTCTCTCTTTCTCTCTTTCTCTCTCTCTCCCCTCTCCTCTCTCTCTTTCTCTCTTTCTTTCTCTCTCTCTTACTCTCTTCCCCTCACACACAAACACACAGTGCAGCAGACGATGACAACCAACACCTACTTAGCCCGGGCTAGACATGCAGCCACCATCATCATCTTACTACTAATAGGCAGTGCTGTAACGCTGCTATTTGCACGTTTACCACCGCCTCTAGTAGACCAAACACAATACAGGAACACAAGAGAGCAAACTCAGGCTTCGGCCCAATATTACAGTTTGCCGTTCATGAGCTGTTTCCTCTGGTTGTTTCTTGTTTGATGCCTTTTCATCTGAGGATTCAAAACAAGTCTCTCAGTTATCTCACTAGTCCAGTCAAAATTAGTCATTTAGTAGAAGGGGGAACTGTGATCTGCATGTACATGTTTTGAGCTGAAATTAGTCATGTTACCCCTGTCCACTCTTCATTATACGTTAATAGAAAAGTATGCAGTTCTTGTTGCGAATGCTGTAGTGAGGGTGATTCGAGATACACATTTCCATTACAAAAAGGATTAAAGCAGAACATTGTGAAGTCTGAATACAAAATCTGAGCTTTAACAATTTGTCACAAATGAATTGTCAATGTCAACTTTTTTGCTGTTTGTCTGTCTTCATTTTATGTGGTGAAGATCTTTGGCTTTTGGACAATGAGAGCAAATAAGGTTCTGACTGGTGTAGTTCTGACTGAGTTTTGTAGACAAAACAATGAATGACACGCTGTCTGTACAGCTTTATTGCTATTGTAAACAGGTTTACTTTCAGGAAAAACCTCTGCCACCTAGTTGGATACAAACCGAACATTCTTAATCCACCTATTCAGAAAACGCCCTGAGGCTGTGTTCATACAAGATCCTAGCTTGTAGCCTGGAGTCTGCAACATTAGCTGCCAGCCAAACGCTGGTAAGGTTGTTTACTCTTGCAAACATTTTGGTGCGGCACCAATAATGATCTGGTACGCCTGTTCAAAAAAACAAGTTATGTTGATGCTGCTATGGCCTGTGTCCTCTATTGAACTATCCCCAAGGTTTTCCCTTACTTGGTTGATTGTACGCCATTTACAAGTTGCTCTTTCTTTGTTACGGTTTCATTATTACTTCGGTATTAGTCAGCCAAAAAAACAAACATCTTTTTTTTCTAGGGTTGAGTAACTGTTCTTTTTCTTCTCGTGTTGACAGTCACTGCTTTCAAAGCCTTTTGTTTAAGGCTAAGCTTTATTTCAGTTGTCACCAAAACCCTAACTCTCCAATGGGAAGTCAATTTATTGACTAAATGTAATCAAACTCCATTTGTACAAAGCTCCAAACATGCTTATTCACCAGTGACTAATGTGTTTGTAGTTCATTTTCTGGCCTGTCAGTCATTTGGCAGCCTGTGGCAGTTGGCATGAGAGAGAGACACACACAATTCTGCAGAAATAGGCTAAACACTTAGTTTGCATTTGGCTTGGCAGAGGCGGAGGAAATGGCATTCTTTCTCTTTTTCCCACCCTAGTACCCCACTAAAGTCATTTTCTGTTACCGGAAACATTACAATATGCCAGACACCAAATATTTCCCATCGTTATTTTGTTTTTTTTGTTTTTTGGCTTGGCCTTTCTGATACTTTTAACAACTAGAACATGGGCTCATTTCCTTTTTGAGAACGGTCACAGGAAAGACACACACTGTGGTGAAGCTGATCAACCGTTTTGAACAGTAACCACTTGGCAGGCTGAGCTTTACCTCCAGGCTCTGCTTTTCAACTGCTCACATTACTAAAGTTATTTATCCTCACCACTAAAACAACCTGTTGACGACAAGGAGGACATTTCAAAGTTTCATTTCAAATGCGGCCACACCTTTTCCACACGTGTTTGTATTGTAGCTCGGATCTGGCTACTTAGTTAAGACAAAAACAAACACTGATGGTTTATTTTCTAGTGAGGGGGGTAAGCAGTGTTTCGATCAGAAAACATGGGAGGCATGCTAAGAAAGGTGACCATGGAGGGAGAATTAACCTCCTCTTCTGTAGCGATGTGGTGAACTTTGGCAAAGCATCTGCTTTGCAGCTAGCTGCACGGCGTCCATCTGTAGTGTCATTAATGATGTATAATAGATCTTCAGTCAGTGTCAACATAAATCAGAAGTAAGGAAATCTGTCTACCAGTGATCATGACAGCCTCAGTGTGTGTGTGTGTGGCGTGGAACCCCTTCATGTATGAGCGATGAAGCCAACACTGACCTTTTACAGTATTCACTCACTCACTCTCACTCACTCACTCACTGGGTACTACTTAGCATGTATGCCAGCCTCTTTGGCATCAAGATAACATGAAACTTCCCAGCAATGCAGGGTCATGATGACACACACGTACAATGTGACACATTCTCAGACTTTTCCCCAGTGAGCTCACACACACACACACACACACACACACACACACACACACACACACACACACACACACACACACACACACACACACACACACACACCACACACACACTCACTCTCTCACTATGCCTGTCTGTTCAGTGATGGTGTCCATGCGTTTGCGTGTCAGTGGGGAATTATGTGTATAATGTCACATGCTGTTGATAATTGTGTGTTGACTTGTGAGGGCAGTATCTCAGAGACAGTTTTGCAAGAAGACGTTGTATTTCTTTTTTAACTGATTGTTATTTGTTCTACTCTGTGTGTGTGTTCTCTTCAGAGATGCTTGTCTACAGCCAGTTCCCAGCACTGGAGGATTTTTGTCTTGTTGTCTGCCATGTCTGCAATCAGGTGGTCACTCCTCAGGGCATCCTCACACACTATGGTAAGACACTCACTCTCTCACTCACACTTCTCACTCTCACTCTCTCACACTCACACTCTCTCACACACCATACACGCAAGCAAGCAAGCAGATCTCCTCTGGGCATAGTGCCACACAGAAACCTTCGGGCATAACCACTGTACACTTCACTGTCTGAGACACACACACGCACACCACACACTCACATACACGCACATGATCACAGTCACCTCAAGGCACAGAGCCATTAGGATAAAACAATTAAACTATTAATCTATTAATCCCTGCAGGGCATGTTTAGACACAAAGTATACCTGCACGTTATTCTCCACACAAACAAACACACCTTGGTGTTGCCTCCTCATAACTAGTGAACACTTAATCCTTTACAGACTAATGAAGCACATGTAGCATTGTGCACATGTTTTTTTTTAATTCAAGTAATACGTATATGACAAAGACAATTATTAGAATAGCCATATGTGCTATTAACATATTGCTTTGAAAATTGGCTGAAATGTTTAATATTCCTACGAGCATAAGGGAAGATTTGACAGTCTGATGGGTTAATCCTCAAGCTTAACTGAATTTAATGCTGCAGTTCATGAGCAGGATTGTCCCCAAAAAAGGTATTAAAAATAAGCAAAATCATTAATTTTCCAACAGGAAAACGTTTAGAAAGTAGCTGGTACATACCAGCTACTTTCTAAACATTTGTTGTTTGAGTGGTGGCACTGTTGAAACAGGCTTTCATTAGCCCTCCTCCCTGTCCCTGTCTACCTCTTGTGTTTGTTTCTGATATTGTGGCTCCACTGAGCTCACTCGCATCTGCCCGCGAGCTGTGCTGCTGCTGCTTCCTTCTGTCTGTGGCACGTGCACCAGCCTGAGCCGTCTGTTTGAGTGTGGGGGGGGGGGGGGCGGAGCATTGGTCATACTTCATCAACACGCACACACTTCTCACTGAGAGTAGAGAGTGCAGTTGCATGGATACACATTCTCACTTTCTGTGTCTCAGCACAAAGAGAGAGGTCAGTGGTACTGTGAGACACACTCTCACTCACTCCTGGCGCTTGTTGTTTTGTCCCTGTTTTAAACTTTTTTTGGCAGTGTTTCTGCCTGCGGACAGAGTCGGGTAACAATGGGTCTCAAACACTGTTGTGCATCCACGCACGCACGCACGCACACGCGCACATGCACATATGCACAAACGGGAATCTCCTGAGACTTCCCCACATAATAAAATGACCTCCGAGCCATAGTATGATAACAATCGGCCATTGCAGTGGACCAGCAGGCCAAGTCTCATGCTAACTAGAGTATAATGTGTATTTAAATAACTTTCATCATAATTCTATGTGTATAATCATTTTAACTGCAAGTGCCGTGACCTATAAGTCCAGCCAGTACAGTTCACTCATTTCCTCCATTCTTAGATTTGATGCATTATATACACACACATGTACTTTGTCATGACATGAGACATTCTCTTCCTGACCTCTGCCCAGTGGATTGCCTCTAGGACTGGGAATCTGTCAGGATTGTCTTATGATGTCCTTTGCATTTCCTCCCATTGTCGCAAATTCCCATAATTCCACTCTAATTTCCCTCACAAGTATAGCTGCGCCATTGTTCCCATGCCGGGGGATTCTACTTTAAATGTTGCACTTGTATTCATCCCAGTTGCCTTGTATTCATCTTTGTGTGTGTATCCATTCCATCATGGGATTTGCTTCTATGCGCTTGACCTGAGCAATCCAATCAGCTCTGGGATCTTAACTGAAATGCATGCATGCACAAACTTACACAGAGGAGGAGGAGGAGAATGCCAGAAAGCCTGGAGGGGGCCAGGGCCTCAGAGTTATACACGCCCAGTTTGCTGCTCATGAGTTTACTGTGTGCGCCAGGAGTAGATACAGGACACAATGGAAGTTAGGAGGACGGTCTGTGCTGGATGGATGTTGTAATAAAAGCCACATTACAGTGTTATTTGCATCAGAAACACTGTACTAAACAGAGATGTTATGTTTTGCACATGTAGGCCCTGAACCCCATGAAAAGCTAGATATGAACTCAACTGGTGTGTGGGACGGGAGAATTAGTTCCAGTGATGTTTTACTTAGACGTGTGTGTGTGTGTGTGTGTGTGTGTGTGTGTGTGTGAGTTAGGGCTGTGTTAAAAAAATCAATATGTCGATATATCGCAATGTTTAGTTTTCCGATATCAGTATTGATTTCCAGCTAAAAAAAATCGATTTTTCTTTTCACATTAATTCTTTTTTAGTTTTTTGGCTTTTCAAGGCTTTATTGACAGTGCAGAGAGACAGAGATGACATGAGGCAGAGAGGGAATGAAATGCAGAGAACTGACCACGGGTCAGATTCGAACCCTGGGTCTGCTGTGAGGCCTTAGCCTCTAGGATACTGACTATTGAAGTTATATTAATGTTGTTTAGAAGAATACTTAGAATTCACTGTGTCCTTATACATTTATGTTCCTTGTATTCTGTGACAATAAGGAATAACTTGTTGTGCATGCATATGTACCTTATTACATATGTTCAGAGACACTAAAGCTCACTCAGTGCGTTTACATGCAGACTCATAATCGGGTAACTAAACGAATAAGACTTCAACAGGACTTTTAAACTGCATGTAAACACCTTTATCCGATCTACTTCGCACACAAATCGGCACAATAACGGACAAGAGAAGTCGGATAAGAACACCTAGATAACTCGTTCATTGTCAGCATTCTCTCTGCATGTATACAGGGATGGGATATCGCATATCGGACTTCTCGTTCTGTGCTTGTGTACCTGCGCGTTATAGGCTACACCATGGGTTATTGCCGGAAGGGAACCGGACGTGGATCTATAACCACTTGTTGAAAGCATGTTTGAAAGGGCTACAGTGCCACCTAGCATAGTGGAGACAGCCATGCATCGGACATTTATCCGATTCCTGCAAGGCCATGTATACTCAGACAAGTGACACGGTCCGTTCGACTGTCTAGTTCGATATATGTCTTAATCCAATCTAGTTGTCCCATGGAAACACACTGACTGATGCATTTTCATTTTCAGTGTGTCCTGTCCTGTTAGTGGAAAAGTGAATTGCATTTGTTATTTTGATGGCAGCTGCAGCAGTGTTTGATAATTTGCCATAACCAATAAAAAAGGGAAAATAAGTTTTGAATTAAATAATTTTTGACTCAATTGTCCGTGCAATTATCAATATGTTGTGCTGTTAGGCAACAAGGCAACTTGTTTGTGGAATAGCGCAATATACCAGTGTATCGTATCGCATCGCGAAGTCCTTGGCCATACCCTGTGTGTGTGTGTGTGTGTGTGTATCAGCACTCCACGTCGTGTTCATATAATTCAGCCAGTTCCTCCACATTCTCTCATCTATTACCATTCCTTCTCTGCACTGGCCTGCTGCGTGAGTAAGTTGAGTGCACAATGAAAGGTTCATGTTGTTACTGTGTGTGTGTGTGTTCTCTCTCTCTTTTCTCTGCTCTGCTCGCCTTCCAACTGTTCCTCTGTATTTGTAGATTGATAGAGCTCTGAGGCAGGAAGAGAAACATAACATCCTCACTTTACTTTCGCTTTCATTTCACTCCCGACTTCACAAGTCTCTGGGCGTCCGGGTTTTCTTGTGTGACAGGGTGTGTGTGTGTGTGTTTGTGTCTGTCTGAGCTGTGGAATAATCTTTCATTTGCCCATGGCTTAACCACAGACCCTCTGCCTCCTTTCATTACTGGTGATGTTGCTCATTCCGCCGTTGTGTTGTTGTTGTTGTTGTACGCAGCCTGGCTGTGTGTGTGAACCATTAGCTGAGTCTTGGGCCAATTAAAATCCCAGCTGCTGCTACCGTAAATCAGATGTAGTTTTCTTTGCTCTTTTCTTTTGCACTTCAGTTTGTATGGAGACTTTACCTTTTTCAAATACATACAGAGGGAAGATGTGTTTACAGGTCATGGGTGAAGGCAGATTGAGCTCTAATGCTGATATAAAAAAAATCCTCAGTTTCCTTTCACTTTTATTTCACTGTTCAAGTGGTTGGGCTGCTCAGTGTTTTGTTGCAGATGTGTGTGTGTGTGTGTGTGTGTGTGTGTGCGCGCGTGCGTGCGCGCGCACACGCACACGCAAGGGCTGTGGTGTAAGCCGTTAATTTCACATGATGTTTTTTCTGCAGTTGGCAAGTTTTGCCCTCAACCACATACCCCCTGCTTCGTTTTGGACAACCTGCAACAGTGAGCGGTCCTACCTGCAGCATAACTACACATTGCGTTTTTTTTAATCACGTGATTTTGATATATATCACTTCTTTTTTGTGTGAATGTATTTAAAGATGTTTTTTAAATGCTGGGGAATGTAGTTAGGAATGTCCAGGACAGGTCAAAGTGCCAGGTGAACTTTCCCCTTGGGACTGCTGCAACTTTGATGAAGCTCCTCTTTGCGTTGTTACTTAGAGCATTAACTACACACTGCCACTTTGTAATTGAACATCTACTCTTAAATCCCCCTGCTATAATATCAATTGCACAGTGAGCAATCAATACTTGTCAAGCTATTGTTTAACTGAAAAGGCGTTGCACTTATTGGCAGCATTACCAAACTAAGAGCAGGTATCACATTATTTGCTTGTATTTCCCCAAACATATTATTCGTTGTTAGTCTTATTTTTCACTTACATTAACAAAAGAAGGATTTCCAGTATTACCTGTACTGCCAGAATGCCAAAACAGCCAGTCTAGTTCCCTTTGCTTCAGTGCTTTTAGATCATCTGAATGACTGCAAATCTTCATAGATTATTTTTAAATAACTTTCCTCCTCGTGTGTGTGTGTGTGTGTGCTTTCACTCTCTCACCTCTCTCTCACTCTCATCTCTCAACTCTCTCTCCTCTATATATATACTCTCTCTATCTCTCTCTTTTGTCTCTCTCTCTCTCCTTGCTCCTCTGTCAATGTAAACAAACCCAGCTGAGCTCTGGGAGCCTCCGCTTCCTCATCACTCACAGGATGAGTCAGCAGCCAATCGACAACCAGCTGGGCTCTCAGCATCGCCATAACAACAGGCAGGCAGGCAGGCAGGCAGCAGGAGAGCCTTGTAGTGAGGGGCGCCCTTGTGGTCGAGTGGCTTACTGACCTTGCCTGGGCAGCCGTCCATGTATTGTAAATCAGCACGGTTAGCTCCAAACCGGCTGCTTACTAACAAGTATACACATAATATCTGAGTCTTTTTTTGGAGGGGGGAATAAGTTGTCCATCTTTCATTATATCGCACTGCACATACGGGTTTACTGTTGTTAGCCAATAGTTTAAGCTGCTTGTAATTATTTTCTTCTGTTTTGAATTTATTGTCCCAATAGTTACCTTAACTCTTATGTTTGCTATCGTTTTGTATCTTTCTTATGCACTCTTTCAGCAAGGACTTCTTTCTCAAATCTTTTTTGGAACATATAAAAAGTTAGTTTTCTCTTGTGTTCAATAAAAGAAAATGAAGAGGAATCCAAAGAAAACAGAACATGCAACTAAAGCTTAAACAGCGTATCAAGTTCCACCCATAAAGTCACAAAGTACTGAGTGTATTAGACTCGGCCAAGTAACCAAAAGGGCACGTCTCATATCATATTTCTTCAGATTTATTATTTACCTTATCCATGCCTGGAAAAAAATCTGTGATATGAAACAAAAAAATAATAAGCACAGCTCTGTACACACATACAGTACAGAAAAAAGTACATGCATGCACAGTTCTCCCTGTCCATTTGGACTTATGTGTTCAATTATGTGAAATAATGTGCGCTTTCAATGTGTGAAATTGTAGCTGTTGTAGCTGCATACCTGCAACTGTGCGTCTGGACTTTGAGCCTGCTGCTCTCAATACAGCTGCGTCTGCCTCCACTGGCCTATTTACACACCTGCCGCGCACACACACACGCACACACACGCACACACACACCATCACACAAACTATAATAAAAAATTACACTCATACAAAGTATTCTGATATACACACGCAGCATGCAGAAACGTACACACTCGCAGATAAACACAATACTTATAGCCTTCACCTTGGTCCAAAAACACACATACACTTGTTCATTCCTGATGTGGTATCATACCCACGCACACACCTGTTATACGTGTGCATGCGTTGGCTTAATCTCTCCAATACACACTCTGCACACACCGTCCACAGGCACCCGCTGCACACTTTCATGTGCACACTGAGCAAACACACGGGGTTGCTCAGTCCGGCTGCTCTGCCCTTTTGTTCCACCATGCTGTTGTCAGTAGACTACTACTACTACTACACTCATTAACCGGGTTGTACAACATTGTGACACACACACACAACACAGAATCCATTATGCTCATTATTGAGTAAAGTAAAGCATGACAGGCTATTAGGATTTGGTTTCACACTAGGGACATTATATTCACCTCAAACAAATAGCACGATACCCTTGTATTATGCCGGTGAGGCTTGTATGTTGTGTGTGAGAGAGAGTGTGGTTGTAATAGGAGGGGAGGGTTAATTTGTTTGTTTGACCGTGGCTCATAATAAATGTCACACTCTGTCAAATATTTTTAAGGCAAGGCAGATGAAAGATGTTTGCGGACGGACACTTGAGTTTGTTTCTTTACTGTCAATCTGTGTAACTGATGATTGTATGTGGCTGTGCACATACTGTAAGTGTACAATTCCATACTAGCGTGCTTTCCTTTTGATGATTGTTGATGGCTGAACATTATCCCTTTAGCAACAGTATTTGTGCTCATGTCTCCAAAGTTACTGGACTTTTATAATACACACACACACACACACACACACACACACACACACACACCCTTTTTTAACTGTATCAGCCTAGATTTTCTGCAGTACCTGTGCTTCACTCTTAAGGTAAAGTTCATAATCCCACTGCAGTCTTACATTTTGGATTTGCATTCTCTATAATGCAGCAGACAGGAAATTCAGCAAACCACAAGGCTGGGTCTCACTCGATAACATCTGCTTTTCATAAAACATTAAGTACCTTTACACCATTTTTTTTTAAGCAATTCAAATGACTGTATCGCTCTGTGTGCACTGTACAGTGTGTCCCCCCCCCCCCCCTCTTTCTCTGAACATATTCACCCCTCTGTTTCCATCCAGGTAGCTGGGGTGTAGATTCCCTGTGAGACAGTCAGAGAGTGACAGACTGTCCGGGACCACAACCCCCCGCCCCCCTCCATTCCCTCCCCACCCTTCTCCCACAAAGACATGCATAGCAAAAACCGTAAGTGTACGCTCCTCTTGTCTCATTACATTTCTCCCCCCCACCCTCCTGTGGCCTCATGATTTATTCCCCTCTACATTCCCTCTCTTCCTCTCTGCGCCCCTCTCACTTGTTCATTCTGATCACATCTGGGTCAAAAAAGGTATTTGTAATCGTTGCTCTACTTTGGGCTTCACATGATAACGGATCGGTGGACTTTTATCACACAAGGACACTTCATATGCTGTCAGGCATTGTTGCTAATTAGAGAGAAGTACACTTCATTTATAAGTAAATACTTAATGTGGAAAGGTGCTTGCACAGATTTTTTTTCTCCTGCGTTGCAACACAGCCATCTGGCACCATAGCAGGGGTTTGCATAAAAAGCATGTTTGTGTAATCACACCACACTACATTACACACTAGACTTGGATGCTAATAAGATGCAAATCTGATTTGAAAAACCAAGATCCAACAAGTACCCACCAGCAATGCATGGTCTTAATAGTAGGAGGGTGTCCAAGTGTTTTTTGTGCATTTCATGCATCTACTTGACCGTACACCTAAGATCCTTGTCTCTTGTTCTGCCTTGTAGAGAAGCGCCACATGTCCCCCGTCCCCTCCCAGAAGCCCCTGGTCCCCATGAAGCCCAAAGTGCCTGCAGTGGCCCCAGTCCTGGCTCCCAGTCCTGGGGACACGCGGGCCTTCAGGGTCCCTAAAGAATTCCCTCTCTCCCGCTTCGGCAAGGCTCCAATCGCTGTCTACCCGCCAAAGGGGACACGGAACAAGACATGGTAGGCACACCATTTTTTTTTATGATGATGATGACTTTCTTATCCCTTCACATCCCTTCAACATTTAAGCAGATTTTGCATGCTGCTTTTGCTGTTCCCAAATCATTTAGTCAATGCCTCATTTCCACTGAGCAGCACAGTTGCGGTTGGTACGGTATGGTTTGATATGGAACAGTATACCTAGGTCTGTCTTGCGTTTCCACTGCCGACAGCACCCTTACTTGGTAGGCGGGGTATATGACCACTGGCAACAGCCACGCCAGGGTCGTTTAAGCGTCTTTTCTATTGCATGGTACCAGCTACAGTATTTTAGTCGGCTCCCCCTTTTTTGGTTTTCCCACTATTAAAAGTATTGTAACATCATACCAGCGGGACACAGTGTAGCCCGGCAATAAATTCAATGAAGAGGAAGACGCAGACATTTTTCTCAAAACACAAAATATTCACTCTCGCCGAGGTGACTACACATGGCGGTTTATCTCTCGCACAAAATAATGATTCTGTCGACCTATCAACTAACTGCAGTGCGATGTAACTGCACCCTCTTGGTACCCTTTGTGACTGCTTGGTACCCCAATGAAAACGTGCCGACAAAATACGTACGTACATTGTACGTACAGTACTTTTGTCGGTCAGACATTTTGTCCAACTTTCCATCTGGAAACCCAAATAAATGTGTACCGTACCAAAGGAACTGTACGCTCAGTGGGAACACAAGCTCACAAGTATGCATTTTACCTAACGGTCTTCCCTATTCTCTCTTCCAGTGTATCCCTTCCGGTGGTAAGCCTGGAGAAGATGCCGTGCCTGAGCCGGGCCAACTCGGCGTCACTGGTCCATCTCACCTCCTCTTCCTCCTCCTCCTCCCTCAAACATCTGTCCCTCACCCCCCCGGCCTCCCAGCGGTCGGGGGAGAAGCTGATGAACGGCCGTGGCACCGGCAGTGCTCCGTCCACACCGCACTCTGCCACACCCCCACCCCGCTCCTGCTGTGGACAGACGGCCCAGTCCGGCACGCTCTCCGCTGGATAGAAGGCCTTCGTCTACCCCTCTCCTTCCACGCTGGACCGCAAACCCTCCCCGGCACCCTCACCGTCTAAACGCACTGCGGCTCTAATGCCTCCAGCGCCGTCGCCTTCTGACAAGAAGCAACAAAACGGGACTAAGACTCCCCCAGGTCGCAGAAGAGACTCTCAGGTCAGTTTTAAAGGTTGTGTCTGTATTGATACAGGTGAAATCCTGCTGCGTGCATGTTTTTTTTTTTTTCAATTTAAAGCTGTAGTGTGTGGATTTTTCATATGGATGAATGTCGGTTACATTGAAGTCGTTGCCAAATTAGTTGAAGTCATTTTTTGTCGGTAACAAACTATTTCTGTATCTTCTAGGCTACAAACAGTCATTTACTGGAAGAGTTTAATATTTCTGGCTTTGCTCTTTTTTTAATTACATCTTTAAACAAGAATTTCTACATGCATGTGCTCAGACACTCCCTGTTTCTCATCTTCGTTTTCTTTTGGAACTCTTCCAGCCTGAATGTTTGTTTGGCTGCAGACAGCACAGATCAGTGGTGGAGTGGTGTTTTGGAATAGGAGTCTGGGGGGGACTGTCTTTTTATTTGTTTGACTTTTTTTCTCCATCCTCTCACTATTCTCTCCATCTGTCTTCTTTATTCTCCTCCCATCTACATTTAAAATCTCATCTCAAATTCCAATTTCGATATTTGTTTTTACTTTTTCAACATTGACACACACACACACGTTTGAAAGCGCACTTTGTAACTTTGGGTGTCAGAAAACAGTTCCGAGGTATACTCTCATAACTGAACAAACAAACTTTCTTTATCTTATCCTGATATAATTATTAGTTATTAACTGAAAAGTTACTGTTTCACTTTATTGTTAACAGCAGCAGGGCCCACATTGGTTAACAAGCATTTTTCTAGTCTTGCGTTTGGTTCCACTGATTTAAAATAATTAAGTAAATGTGTTGTAATCTTTTCAAGATAGACATGCATACAACTGCAAATGTAGCAAAGCGAAACTGCATAGTGCACCTTTTTTAACCTAGCGGTCATCATTTGTGATTCTTCAGAGATTTGGTTGTTGGTGTTATTTCTCTATCAAGCTCTTTTCTCCCCACTTTCTCTTAATCTCATTCCTGCTGTGCTCCCTAGCCTCTGATTTACACCCTCTTAACTCTCCAGCGCGGTCCACTGCCAAAAAAGCTCCTCGTCTTCTTGAGAGATTTTCCCCCACCTTCTGCGCGTTATCTCTCAATTTTTTTTCTTCCAATATCTTACGCTCCACCTCCTGCCTTGTTTCTGTCACACTCCTACTGTGGCCTCCATTTCTTTCTTCCTACACACTCTTCTTCTTTCATCTGGTTCTTCTGCTTTTCTGTCTCTCTCAACTTTCCCTTATTTTTCAAAGTTGATATAAGCCTGTTGTGAGTTGTTTACATCTGACTGAATGTTTGTTGTTGTACATTGGCGTGTTTTTTTTCACTGGTATCCTTCTGTGCTGCTTCATTCTGCAAACACAAAAAGATTACAGGGATTATAGGAAAGGCCGCCACTAGATTATCACAGCCCCCTCTTGACAGTAGCACTGTGGATGATAACCTTCTGACTGAAAATAGTTGTTTATGTCAGTCGGCTAGTTTGTGTAGGGCAACAAAGGTCTCTTTGTTTTTCCGAGCAGAAACGTTTGCATTGGGTTCTAGCATAGACAATTCCCGTAACTTTCTTTCCTTTCAACTACATTTGTTTCAACATTCCCCATTTAATTCGGGGTGTAGATCAATTGCAATACGCTGTGGGAATTGGTTGATTTTAAGGTATTAATGTTTGAAAAAAGAGAATAATTTTTATTTCTGCATTGTTTTCGGCATTTTTTTTTTAATGCTTTTATTGATAGTGTAGAGACAGAGTTGAAATGGGGCAGAGAGAGGAGTGACATGCAGAGAGCGACCGTGGGCTGGAATCGAACCCGGTCCGCTGCTGGTGGAGGCCCATGGGGGGGGACGCACTACCAACTGAGCCAAGGGCGCCCCCTTTTCTGCATTGTTTTCAATTAAAAAACCTGTGGTGTCATTATGACCAAGAAAATATTCACAAGATAAAATACATTAAACATTTTTTTAGGTATTATGTTATACGACTCTTAACAAAAAGAAGTACAGGAATCTTTCCCCATTCTGAAGTAACTTTTGTAGAAAGCAGTGTGTAAGTGAAGGATTCTGTTACACATAGTAAGTCGCAGAAATTAGTAGCAAATTTTCTCATAAGGTCACACAGACTAGCGATGTTACATTATAGTTGCCTTGATCCACCAGATAAATAATTGAACAAAGGTTAAGTGAGTGAACGTCTCAAATGAATGCACTTGTGGTACTAGAAAGATAACAATTCTCAGCAAATCTGTTTGGATACTTGAAAGGTTAAAAAAAAAAATAGAAATAAACAATGGCTTTTTGTGTGTGTGTGTGTGTGTGTGTGTGTGTGTGTGTGTGTGTGTGTGTGTGTGTGTGTGTTGTGTGTGTGTGTGTGTGTGTGTGTGTGTGTGTGGTTTTCCATGTTTTAACAGGGCGAGTGTTTGATCCTAACAAGCACTGCGGAGTCCAGGACCCCGAGACTAAACGATCCTGCACGCGGTCTCTCACCTGCAAGGTAACTCAAAAATACACACACACACACTCTCCACTCTCCCGCCGTTTGAACCAGAAAAAGCAGCTTTTGTTTGTCTATGCGAGCAATAATAGTTAAAGTTGGTCTAGCATGGCTACCTTAGGACAACACAGCTTTGACCCCGGCTCCGTCTGCCCCTCCTTTGATAAGCCTGAACTTAACATGTTTTGGTTGATGTGTGGTAGCACTAGCAGACAGTGCTGAAGCATTATCTCCTGACGAGGTAATTATAGGTGTTGGATGAGGCTACAGCATCTCTCAGCAGTAAAAGTCAAGTTTTACTGCCCTTAAATTACTCCTTACAGCTTTACTAATCAGCTTATTAAGTAATTGAAGATGAGGAAGGCTAGTGTGTTGAGTTTATGCAGACTGCTTGGTGAGAATAATCTCTTGTCTCTTCGGTATCTTTTTTCCCTTTTTACATAGTTTGTTTATTTTCTTTAAACATTTAAATAAAACATTCTAAACATTCTAATAATTTTTTACAAAACTCACTGTTGAAATTGTGATCCCACCAGTATAAACCAAGACTTCAATGGAGTCCAGTCAATTTATTTATATAGCCCAATAACCCCCCCCCCCTCCCCCCCCCATGGTAAAACCAGGATGGGCAGATATGCAGGAGATGAATAGAAGAGACGGACCTTCACCCTGGTTCTAAAAAGTTTGAAAGGTTGAAAAGATCGTAAGAACCTCCTGAAGCTTGAGAGCTGTTTTTCCAAGGGCACTGAAATGACTGTAGATAAATTGTTCCAGTCAGGATATTTATGAGTATATTAGCTGCACCGTCCAGGCCGGAAAGGCTTTTGATGAGACCCCCACCCTCAATATGACCTTTGAGTGAGGACAGGGGGGAAAAAGATTCCCCTTCAAAATGCACTAACTTTTCTAACCAGTATTTTCATTTTCATTAGTGTCGCATACTTTTTTTAGAGGGCTATTGGAAAACCAAATGTTTGATGGCTGGATGCATTCCAGAGTAGTTTGGAAGGGCAGACAAGCTCGCCATGCACAGGCAATATTTACCCACGAGAGTCTGGTGTGAGTTGGATAGCAGCATGTTGCAGGGATTAGGCAAACTCTCCTGAAACCAGAGACATGTGGTTCAAGCCCCTGTTAGTGCAACCACTATTCATGCCAACTGGGCCTGAGTCACACTATTCACAGATCAATAAGTTACCTCAAATTTAAAGGTGGAATCAGCAATTCTGGAGAATGTTTGTTGTCAAAATCATTTTTTGTCAAAATCTGTAAACACTCTCAGATACCTGTCCCTACTGTGTGGGCGCTGAAAAGAATTCCAGTGTTAATACACATGCTAGGCTCTGTCAACGGGTATGTTGCACGCTACGGTGGGCCCCCTTTGTTTACATACCCTATGTTAGCATGCCAGTTTGCAGAGCCTAGGCTGTGTATTAACACTGGATTATCAGATCGTGAGGAGATATTCAAGGCTTTTGACTAAGTGAATTTGACAGTCAGTGTTCTCCAGAATCGCTGACTCCACCTTTATTGCTTATTTAGTTCACAGAAGGGCGAGTATTAAATAGTTTATAAGCATTTCTTCTTCTGTGTTTTTTTTCCCGCCTGTGACAGACTCACTCTTTATCCAACCGCCGTGCTGTCCTCGGCAGAAATAACCATTTCGACGTCCTCCTGGCCGAGCACAAAGGCCGCGCCAAAACAACAGCAACAGCCAAGGAGACAGAGAAAGACAAGGACGCAACGCAGGGAAGGAAAGAAGGCAGCAGCAGCAAGAGTGTCACGTCACAGGAGACTCCATCTCCCAGCAGGCCTCACTGCCCAAACGGACGACACCTATCCACGCTGAAGCTACGGCTGGCAAATGCACACATACCCAGGTAGGACAGTCGATATTAATTCATTATTAAAAGTCAATATCATTTGCGAATAATTAATTTAACATATTCACAGAGGGGAAAACATTTCATACCGTATAAATCCAGGTTGTTTTCAAAGTAAAATATATTTTGTTATATACCATACATTATTAAAATCCTCAAAATTAGCCATTGGACTTCACCTTAACCAAAGTTCTAAGGGTCTTTTAAAATGACGATTGATTTTTAATTAAATATTAAGAAGAAAAATGTTTTTCTCAACATTTTTTTTTTTTTTTAATGAGTGCGCTGACCCCCATCTCTATAAGGTAGCACACTAACTATGCCTAAGTACCCCATACAACCCTACTTCAAAAACACTGAAGTATTCCTTTAAAGTGGACACTTGAACATAATACCTAATGATTTTAATGAGTAACTTTTATCTGTAGTTTACCAGCAAATTATCTTAGATTATGCCTAAAAACCCACCACAGTTCAGCTGCACTGGGCCCCAGAAAAATTATGGGAGATCCTTGTCTGTTCATGTTGTGTCCACCAGGGGGTGCTGTAAACAAGAGTGGCTGAAAGTAGTATTATAGTAACAGAATTGAAAATGTGCCCTTGTGAAAGTATGACGAGAATTTCCATTTCCTCTTTTCTATTTTGAAGATGATCCTCTGTTCTGAAGAGGAAGTGTTTTTTTGATTTTGTTACTGTGGAAAAACAATGAGCAGATAGATACAAAGCTTCTGTGCTGTAAAGGCTTTTTTTCCGCTTGTTTTTCATCTTTTTATATTTATTCACCACTCTCTAATACTAGCATGTCCACCCCAGGGTCCTAGGTTCCACCACCTCCAGTCCTTTGCCCCCACCACCACCGGCCCCTAACCCAGAGTCGGCTGCCCACAGCTGGGTGACGGCAGGAGGAGACGGCGGTGGTCGACTTTCCAGTGACGAGGGAGACGTTGAGACTCCAGACAACAGTGCTGACAGACCGGCCTTTCACTACTCCAATCACCACCCACAGCCTTTAGG
The DNA here is from genome assembly GCA_026122265.1 of Ammodytes dubius. Classification (NCBI taxonomy): domain Eukaryota; kingdom Metazoa; phylum Chordata; class Actinopteri; order Uranoscopiformes; family Ammodytidae; genus Ammodytes; species Ammodytes dubius. The sequence continues at coordinate 10,145,693 of CM047526.1, forward strand.
GGTAAATACCATGTCTACTGCCAGACCATTTTTTTATGGTCCATAACCTTGAATGTTTTCATTGCAAAAAAAAATGTTGAATATTGATGTCAGTTTGTTGATTGAGCAGTGGTAAAAAGTGGTCTTTACGTTTACTATTTTTGTATTGAGTTTCCTTTCCTGTCAAATTGACCACCTCCAGTGCATAGTTAAAACCGCTATCTGCAAACATGCATAGAGAAGCTATGGTTCAGAATCCGGGTCAAGATCAAATAAGGTGAACACAGGAAGGATGCATGGCTCCAATTCCTGTCTTAATTCATTTCGATGAAATAGTCAGTGACATTGAAGTCTGAGCTGCCCATTCTCATAAGTCAAGCCTTCTATTGCAAGCTAAATATTATGAATATATTTAGCTTAGGAGATTGTCAGGTTTGCAGCTTTTTTTGTTTTTTTTAAATTTGTGAAGTTCCCGAGTAGATTTCAGTTTTGCTCATGTTAAATGACCTTCCATACCAGTCAGTCTTACTTTGGTATTTTCCACTCTCCGCTTTGATTTTCTTGGTAATCTGTTGTTTTCTCTCCATTTTTCAGTTTCTGCCATTTGATGCTTCTATCTCTCCACATCCTGCTCTCTGCACCCACATCTCACTTCCTCTCTTTCTCTCTCTCTCTCACTCACTTTTTTCTTTTTTTCCAGAGCTTCATCTGCCTGTCTCTTTTCTTTTTTACCTCTCTATGTACCTTCCGTCTTATGTGCCTTCTTCTCCCTCTCTTTTCTCCCTCTAGTTTTGCGTCTTCAGCAGCAGGCTAATGGGCCGTGGTCACTACGTGTTTGACCGGCGGTGGGACAGGATGAGACTGGCACTCCAGAACACTGTGGAGAAACACCTCAACTCACAGATGTGGAGGTGAGTGCGCATAATGTAAATGTACTGTTGTTTAATTGAGTGGACGAGCTTTTTCACACACATGAAATTATCGATTTCCAAGCCACTGTGTTAAACCTCTGACTGGACTCCACTCCATACTCACTTTTTCATTGTTTGCACTTTTGCAACTTTTCACCAACACATATTTTAAGTGCACCCACTATTACACTTTCAGGGTTAACCGTTTTGTCAATTACCATATCCACAGGTAATTCCTTGTTTAATTTTGAAAATTATTGTGACCGGAGTAAAAGCCTAGAAAAATGTTTCATTTAACGACAAAGGCAAATGTTTTCACACCAATTTATGATACGTATTCTAGAATCTAGATTATTATGAAAAATTTGGTTGCACTCCACAGTTTTAGGCGCATCTGTGACTAAAATAGTGACACTCTGGAGCCCTGCTGTATGTTTTGATTTCACCAGTAAAACACCTACAAAAAAGATGTACTGTCACTGTGATCAGCTCTCAATATGCAATGTGTTTTTCAACATGTTTATTGAAGGAAAATGTAATTAAATTTGGTCTCGATACAGTGTTTTTAGTGTCACTTGTGAATGAAATCAAACGGATTCCAGGCAATTGAAGGTTAGAAGGTAGCAGAGGGAACAACACAAATTCTAAATGGAAAAAATTAAAAACCATGATAGGTCTGCAAGCACGTGTTGATTTTAAAATCAACTTCATTTGTGCATTTCTCATTCAAAAAAACCCTCTTCCCTGTTTTCAGGAAGGTGCCCATGGCTGCTGAGAGCCACCTCTCCTCCTCCTCCTCTGCTTCCTCCCCCTTCCCTTCGCAGCGGACTCCCTCTCCGTCCTCCCTCACTCCTCCTCTCCTCCCTTCCCCTTCCCTTCCCACTCTCTCTCCTACGCGCCACCTTCCCTCACTCGCTCTCCAGCGCAGTGGGGACGTTAAGCATTGGAGACGCAGCGCAGCCCTTCGCCCCGGTCTCGGCGCTGGGCAGAGCACGCAACGGCGCGCACAGAGCCAGCCGCCCGTCAGCCAAAGACTCTTCGGACTCTGCAGTGGGATTTAAGAGGAGGAAAAACTCTTCTTCCTCGTCATCCTTTTCTTCTACTTCCTTGTTGACTGTGGATAATAATCACAAGGGGAACTGCAGCAGCTATCATTCAGCAACATTACAAGGTTCGCTTGGGCAGCAGCAGCAGCAACGGCCAGGAGAAAGGGAGCAGGGCGAGGGGGAGCAGCAACAGACAAGACTGGCTGTCCAGAGCCGATGGGACGCCACAATTGAGCCACAATTCACAAAACAGGTGGGTTCAGTGCTGTTTTAAAGTTTAGACTTTAGTCTTAAGCCCATTTCACACTTTTTTTCTGTCTGCTCTGTCCCTCCTTGTGCTTTATTGTAAAATGTTCAGTTGCCTTTGCTCTTCATATTTACGCACTTCATACTCTGCTTGTCTCCCCCTCCACTGTTTATTATTATAATTTGACTTGTACGTATTCATTTTAATATGCCTGTGTACCTTGTAAAGCACTTTGTAACAGCTTGTTTTCAAGAAATGACAGGAAACGTACATACTTGTACCTCAAGTCTGTTTATTTAAAAGATATTGCTGATGATTCAGCGTAATGACATTTTTTTTGCCCTCAGATTAAACGCTATTATCTTAATGTTTATATAGGACATTTTGGCTGAAGCCAGGGCTCGAGACAACAACACTACACAGTACAGTATGTGGAGAAACACATGAGTGGGTGATTTATTGAGAGTAGAGCACTGTGTAAGCAGGGCCGCCTTAATGCACGGGCTTACCTGGGCTGAAGCCCCAGGGCCTACGAAGATCAGGGGCCTATCAAAAAAAATATAATATATATATATTTTGAGTTGAGCCATTAAAAACAAACGAATAATTCAAAGAGAGAAGCAGCTTTAGGATAAGGGATATTTAAAAAAAAAAAAAAATGAATGCAGACTGACTGGATTTTTTAAACCTGTATATTTTGTTTCTGCTTTTTGGTATTTCTGTGTCCCAAATTATTCCAGAAAATCGCTCACATAAGGACACAGTTGATTTAGCCTTAGTTTTCTTCTCAAAGTTGCACCAATATTGATGCATTTTACTTTTAAAGGTTCAACTGTTTGGTTACTAAAAGTCATTAGACCAGGAAGGGGTTTAAGTACATGTTACCTTAAGTGATTTTGTATTTCATCAATAGAGATATTGTGGTGTAGACAAACATGGCTTTAACGCTTCTGTATTGTAAGACCGCCGCCCCGGGGGGGGCCTAAGAAACCTCTCAGCCCCAGGGCCTAGTGGCAGGTTGAGGCAGGCCTGTGTGTAAGTGGACTGTGGCAGCAGTTTCGAGGCTTCGATGACAGGTGTTTGGCTTCCCTCTGGACTATACATGACCATAAAATCTGTTCTGATGATTTTCTAGCAGTCCAAGTAGACCTAACTGTACATTGAAAATTGAAGTTTGCGAGTGTGTCACTAACTGCAATCCTCCTCATTTCCAGTCGGGAACTTAGCACGTCGAGCAGTATACCTTACTCACCTGCCTCTGCCCCAGCTCCCCCCTCCTACGGGGGAGGAGCAGAGGGCAGGAAGAGGAGGAGTCCCGCCTCTATCAAGGGGAAAGCCAGCAAACTGAGCAGGCCGGCCCGCTTGGAGAGCCTCTTTGGAAATGGGAGCGACAGCGGAGGGATACTGGCGTCGGGACCCGAGTCCCCGAGACAGGCAGGTGTTTCATAATTCTTTGGATGAAAAGGGACAGCCCCTACTGGTGGAAAAAGCAGCTTAAAGGTGCACTATGTAACTTTGGGTTTGTCAGAGAAGTGAACTTTTTCGAAGGTATATTTTTAGAACTGACTATACAAACTTTCTTAAGAGTAAAATTAGATCCCTGGAACACTGTTTGAAGTTGGAAAGCTACCTGGAAAGTTTTGGTTTCACTGTTGTTGTTTACAGCAGCAGGGCCCACAGGTGGCGTGCAAACATATTTCTAGTCTTACGTTTGGTTCCATGTCCCTTCAAATAATTTAGGCCTTGATTTATGATGATAAAATATTCAATACTAAGAATTACATGTAGAGAAAATATGTTTTGTAAACTTACGGCAAGCACTGCACGTGTAAACAAATCCCCCTCCCCTGAAACTGCATAGTGCAACTTTTAAACACATTTTACATTTGTTATTATAATTTTTGAAAACTTTTGTTAAAAGTTGCTTGACCCATAGTAAACGAAAGCCAGTTCATTTGTCTCTGTCTCCCTCTCCCTGCAGGCCAAGTAGCGACACTGTCAGAAACCTGTTCCATGGACTGAATGTCGGGCAGCTGTGCAGGCCACCACCGTTTGTGACCTTTTGACCTCACCACACAGAGCACCAATCCAGACCAGGGGCTTTCATCTCGGCCGGTGTCACCCCCTATTTAGCCAATGACGGTTGAGTTGACCCTGCCGCGTACCACACAGTCGGCCTGGCAGTCACTTCCGCTCTCGCGCCTCTAATTACAGAGCCTTTTTACCATGCATCACTGTGGTCGATGCCTTTCAGAACAAGACAGTGGAATTATCCAAAACAACTTCATCCTCTGAAAAGGGAATATGCCTCACATACGTTTTCAAGGAATTGTTAATAACACCAACATAGTACAATGTTTGGGGAAATACTTTATTTTTGTTTAAACAATCAGTTTCGCTTTCTGGTTGTTGTGACCATTTTCCTTGGCTGCTGCGTCCGGTCAGCTGACAAGGGAAGATGTCTGTGACTGATTCTTGGAGTTCGATGGTTGAAGGGCCTACTGACACACGACTACTGTAGGACTTTGCATCCAGCTGTGTCACCTTAAATTGCCTCCCCTCTGCCCCTCTTTCTCTTGATTTCAGCCTTTCCTTTTTTTATCAAAGATGGAAGAGCAAACAGTAATTTCAGTTGGGTTTTATCCAGCTTTTCTCTTCCTTTTGCTGTATTTCTCTCCCATCTTTCCTTCTCAATCCCAGCATGCTCGTGTTCAAAGTGCACTTAACTGCCCTTGCTTCCCCATGCTTCCTTCTTCACTGACTCCAGAGCAGTCTCCAGCAGTGCCATGCAAGGACCTGTTCACACAAGGGAACTCAAAAGCATTGTATTTCAATATAGGAAGAAATCCGATTTTATTTGAAGATTGTTTTTTTTTTCTCCTCTCTTCGTTCCGTTTATAATTGTTGCAAGAAACACAAACTCCTGTCTGTGTGTCAGGACTTGCATCCAAAAAGGAATTATTACTACGGTGTTGGATCTTTTTTCTCTTTTTTTGTATTATAATTTATCGTTCCTAAATGATTTTCTAACTGACCGTCAAGGTTTGTGAGACAGATACTTTTTTTGAGCAGAAAAACATATATTTCTATGGCATTTTGAAGAAATGTTGAAAGTATTATGATAGTTCATATTGTTGAAGATTTGTACATATCTGTTTATTATTTTTGTATTTATTAATAATTGTCCCCTTTTTACTAAATATGAGCTAAAGAGAGGGAGTATTTTAGCCCTCATGCCTTTTTCTGTGTTTGACCGTTTTGAGGGGATTGGCCTGGTTTCTCATCATCAGAACTGGTTCATTAGCATCTTTTTAAGTTATTATACCAATTCATATTTAACTAGAACCAAAAAATTAGCTTTGACGGTGTCTGTTGTGTATGCCACCTGTGGTCCATTCTAAAAAAAAATTCTTATATATAGTAAATCTTAGAATACATCTTATAGTGATTTTGTTTATTTTCTCAAGATCTTTTCTGGAGCTGTTTCCACCACCTCCTGCAAATGATGTGCTTTAAAAAAAAATAGTATTTGCTGCATTGAGCGGCTCCTGTATTTTCACACTCAAATGTACACAAAGGTGTCTGCCTGCTGTGTTTTCTTTTTTTAGTCTACTACACTACATACTCAAATCCTGCATAGAATTAGCATTTTGTTTGAAAATGGGACAGCGCTGGCCGCATTCATCAGCAGATGGAGTTTACTCAGTTGCCATGGAGATGGCTCAGGTGTCCTCACATGACCTGAGTACTCCAGTGAAAAAAGTCATTCAGCACTTTGCCCAGACTTCATCCTCTTCAGATGTTCAGGCCCGTGCCCCATTGACAACTCTAGAGAGTTTACAGTCTGTTCCTACACCACTATTTATTTACATCTCTAAAAGCAACCCTGTCCCACTGCACAAGGAACGCATGCTAATGAACCAAAGTTGATTTTTGTGAAACCATGCCCGGGGTTGGTATTTTCCTAAAAAGAAATAGGGCCCCAAATTCCTGTTTGCCTGTGGTTCCGACCTTTTTTTTTTTTTTTTCATACCTCTTTTTAATGCACAATGTAAACCTATTGCTTTATTTTTTTAACTCTCTATCTTCCAGGACCCTATTGGTCTGTTCTCCGTTGTGTCTGTTCAAAATGCCTTCACTTACTCCTCAGCTGCACTCATCTCTCTACCACTAGAAATCTACAGGATGCACACACGCAGCATCAAACGTACACGACAAGTGCTGATTGAAGAGACCGCACTTGGGTATTATAGGGAAATGTCATGAGTCGAGCTTTAACTGAGGATGTCATATTAATGATATTCATATATTTAATGAAACGTGAGGTGATTTAACTTGAAGTGGTATGTCAAATGAACAAGCTGTAAAGCCTGTCCATTGTTGCTGATCAAGCCAAAAGTAACTGAACTAATGTTGATTGGCTCTTGCTCTCACCTGGTACTAGCCAACTGCTTCAAGTGGAAACAACTAGGATTAATTCGTTTTTCTTTTCTTTTCTTTTTTTCTTCTCCAAATCCTCTAAGCACTAATGATGAATGAATTGTACATACTCAGTTATATTGGTGTTATGCTTTTTCCCAAGTGCTTCCCATGATGACACTCAATTCAGAGATCATCTAAAGCCTCTCGGCATCAGTTTAGCGACACCGGATAAGTTGTCTTTTTATTTTTACGGTAGATGATAGATTTATCAGTTCACTGGTTAACATGCCTAGAATAACATTATAAACAAGCCTTTTTATTTCCTAGTGCAAAGCAACATACCAACAGATCTACAAGTGCATATTGATGTGTTTATATGTTGGTGAAATGGCTGAAACCATGGTGTAGGTAGGAATTTATGTTCAGGCAAACAAGATTTCCCCTCCTCAGTATTTTCCTTGCGTGAATCTACAGATCAAAGATGACGATTTTAGCACAAAGATGTTTTTTGTGGGGAAATGCCACCCACCCTAATGTTTATTCTAATAGAAAGGAGAAGTTAAAGTCTGTTGCAGCTAAAATCAAGAAAAGCGCTCATGGATGTTGATTTCAGAGCAGTTGTACAATATAATGTGTTTTTTTTTTCTGCTGTTCAATTTAATGGAGGTATTTACAGTTTATTTTAATTTGTTTAAACCTCCCGCCCCCTTCTCTCTATTTTGCACTTTGTCATGATGCCCAGATCTTTAATCAACTTCTATTTATATAGAGAAAAAAATCTATATATATTTGTAAAAAGGTATTTTTCCTGACAACAAGAGTGAAAGAAGATGAGTATATTCTCGGTGAGTTGGCCCCTCCCCCAAGCCAGCGCACTGTTGTTCGTTGTGTCTGATTCCAAACTGTCGTGAATGTTGAATGTCTTTTCTGAAATTGCCTTGTTAGAGGAGTTGGGAGGTTTATTTTCAGTCTCTCTGCAGTCGGATCAGAAAATGGATTTCCCATCAAAACAACTTACTGAACACTTGCTGTAAAAAAACAAAACAAAACAAAAGGTCTTATATCCAAGCTTTTATTAAATGATTTGAAAGTGGATGTTGTGTCATTTCGTAAATCGAAGAGGCGGGCGGCTTTGGGATTGGCAGGATAGTCCCGCTGATTGACTGACTGTTTGTTTTGTTGTACTCCCATTATTGCAACTGTCTTCTGAATGTTTTTCTGTCGAAGCAGCTTATGATTGTTGGCTGTCAGTGTTTCACAAAGGAACTTCAATGATATAGTTTCTGCGTACACATTTTACCACATGCCTCTGTAATTGCTGTTTTCATTGCTGACTTTTGTTTAGAGGATCGCTCCCCCCCACCTCCCCCCCTCCTCCCCAGCATCATGGTTCCAATGATGGCGATGCTGCAGGTCAGTCAGTCCACTCACCACCTTACAACACTACAAGGGTTCGTACCAATCCTCAAACAGGTCTTAAAAGGCATTGAAACCCAATTCACAAATGCCTCTTGCATTACTGTCACGCAGATCAGCATTGTGTTATCCGATATGGTCACGTCTCTGGGACACTGTTTTTGGCCTTGAGTTGTGTATTTAAAATTATCTGAAATAAAATAGACGTACCAAACAAAACAAGAAACATATTTGAAGTATGAGGTAGATCTTTTTTTTCACTGGACCAAAAAAAAAGTCATATCTATGCAGAAATATGCCTAACCCAAAGTAATTGATGTCATGTTTCTCCAGTTACTGTAAAAATGCTCTTTGTTCTCATTCCGTAGTGGCATTAAACAAGGCTTAAACAGTCTTAAATCTAACTTTCCTTAAGCTTTAGGAACCCTGATACAGTATTGACTTGATATGTTTTTAACTTGTGTTTATAGTGTGATCTAACAAGAAAAGGGCAGGATGTTTAATGGGGACTTGATAGCACAAAAGCACTATTTGCTTCTCTTGACAGTTGACACTAGCTCAGCAGGCAAATCACCAAGCAAATTTTTGCGGAGCACATAATGAGTGTGCATAACAAGCGAACTGTGGGGAGTCCCTATTGGCACCTACAGGAGCTGAGCTAATTCTTTATTCCGTACCTCATCAACCGTTAAAACACTGCTCATTCGTTACAAGTAGGCCTTCAGTCTTTGAATAACAGCATTGGGTTCAGACAGACTCCTGTCTTGGTACAAATTTCAACATTTTTGAGCACGTTCCTGAATCCCTGACCAGTCTTGAAGTCGGACTTGGCAGTTCTGGAGAACGCTTGTTGTAAAAATCACTTTCAGTCAAACTTGGTGAATATTTCTTCGCAATCTGTTACCTCGACTGTGTGTGTGGCTACGCTGAAAAAACTATGTAAATACACAGCCTAGGCTCTGTAAAGTATGTAAACAAAGGGGTCCACTGTAGCTAGCAACATGCCCGTTTACAGAGACTAGGCTGTGTATTAACACTGGACCCCCCACCCCAACCCAGTGCACAAACAGTAAGGATAGGTAGCGAGGAGATTTTCACAGATTTGGATAAGGGATTTTGACAACAAATGTTCCCCAGAATCGCTGACTCCACCCTTAACTGGTGACATAGCAAATTCCCTTTCGACCTCCAAAGATGTTATGACAATTTCCCTTTAGTAATTGACGTCATAGACAAAATCCCCTTTTGATAAAGGTTATCTGACGAGAGCCATATTTTCCTTTGGTGACCTTGTACCGCCCTACTCCTTGTACCGTTATTTTATATTGTTATTATTGGGCCACAGAGACATCACCTCTCCTCTGACCGGTCATTCAACAAACCCCCCCACTCCATTTGATAAAGGACCCATCTTGTTGTTTTACTCTATTCAAAGAAGTCAGGGAAATGTAAAGAATGCATTTTTTTGCAAAGAAACTAACAGTGAGCATTCAACGCATTCCTTCTGTGCATCTTGACTTGCAGGCCCGGGCCCCCCCGAAGATATGTCTTCAACTCGAGGAATGTCCTTCCTCTGTCGACGCGCACAATCAATTTTATATCCACTTAATTGCTTTTTTACAGTTTTGCTGCTTCTTTTTCTGGATCAAGACCCTCAAGAAGTGAAGGCAGTGTGTGTCTTGTGGTTGAGCTTACAGGTCATTCATTCACTAGGCTAATTGGCTAAAGAGAAAAATCAATTACACTGGACATTAACCATTCGAATAAAGGCTGGTTTTAGTTTTGATTTTTTTACTGATAAAGTTGATGTGAATTTGAAACTCAAGGAAAATAGTTTTGATTCCTGTCTTCTGCATTTAAATTGTCATCTGCTATATATTTGATATATATTTAAAAAAAAAGATAAAATAATTAATACAAGCTAAATGGTATGATTGTATATCTTGGGATTCAGAAACCCAAAATCCTTATAGGCAAAAAAATGTTGGCATGATTTTATCTCTCTTTGATGAAATGACAGCTATGACTGAGATTTGTCTTCTGTTCGGTTCAGGCCTGGCAAGTGTTCCTTTTCACTGCTATGGAGGACAGCTAATTTGTCCTCAAGTCTGGGTCAGACCCCCCAGAGAGAAGTGACAACAGACTGAGTTGAAAAAAAACAATGAACAGAAGTGATAGCAGCAAACCACCAAAAGAGGGCACAATACTTTTCCCACATTCCCTCATTTTATTTATTAGGCCTACTAGTGAAATAAAAACCTTTAATCGATAGTGCGTAACTTCTGACGCCCCCATGAGGAATTCTGAGTAATTACAACAACAGTGTCTGCACTTCTACAGAGATGAGAGTTCGATGACTGTGCATGGATTTTACACCTTCCAAAAAAACGTCCAGGTTATTACTTAGCAGAAGAATCATCAACTGAAACATTTCTTTGGCGTTCTTGGGATTTTTGTGAGCTCCTGTGCCAGTGTCATAGAATGACACCGGTTTGTAAACGCTGCCATACTGAGAAATACAGAATCTTGTAGCGCTGATAGACTTCATCAACTTTGAATTCATTTGGCAAATGGTTTGAATGTAGGCCTAACTGACATTCATATATGAAAAAGTTAAGTTTACTATCACTAGCTATAGCATTATCAACAGTAAGCTTGTGGTTATACTACACACCAAGTAAAGCTCTAACAGCAAAACTGTTTTGTTGTTGAAGCTGTAGAATGTATTTCTTTTTTCAAAAGTAAGTCTTCACTTTATTCTTGTCCTGAATTGTTTCAAGGAGTTTAAGATTCCCTCTAAAAATGAGATTTTTCAGATCAGCTGTTGCATAAACATTCTAACCCCTAACCTCAAATCCCTGGGTCTGCTGTTAAGAGATCTGTGCGATTTGCAGATCATTGTTACGGATTCAGAGTTTAATCTAAACATTGTTTCATGACGGCTGCGATGAGTTACCTGGATAACTTACAGTACTCGCACATTAGTCCATGTTCCAAGTTTTACTTTTAAAAAAAAGTATAACTCTGAAAACCCTCTTGGAACAGGCTCCCAGACTATAAACATATGTTTATAGTCCAGTAGGTTGTGTGAAAAATGACAAGAGTATAGGCTGCAAACCATTAGCCATTTGATTTGATTTTATTATTAAAATTCACATTTTTTCCACAATGTCCATAGTTCAATGAGTGCAGACGGCAGGCCATTTGGGCTTTTTTCATGCTAATTCTCTTATCTGAGAAAAGGGAGATGGCATGTTACAAAGGTCAGAAAAGAAAACAGGGTCTCCAGTCAGCATGGGAGGGAAGAAAAGTTAAATTACACATGAAAGCAAAGTCGCAAAGTCACACTGTCTGGGGGCCCAATCTCCATGGTTGAAGTTTGCATCTGAGTTAATTATAATTTTTTCCAACAAGAAAAGTTAGCTATAGCATTTTTTCATGAACAACACACTTCAATGTTGCTTATATGCCCCAAAGACATGCTGTATATTGTAACCTAAGCTATACGTGTATATATACACGTTTAGCTTAGTTTAGTTTTAGATTGATGCTAAATAGGGTTATGTTTGCGTAATATCAGAAATACAGAGGCCAGTTTCAATGCCACTTTAAAACTGAACAGCAATGAAGCAGTGGCTGTAATACTGCTCTCCTGAACTCTCTTACTGCTCTCTAGACAAACGGCTTCATCCAATTAGATTAATCTGAGCATGACATCCAGCAGGCGTTTTTTTTTCTCTTCTCTACCTGCTGCTGCTGCATTTGTCTGGGATGTTTCTACATTAATGAACTGAAATGACAGAGACGTTACAAACCACATTCCCAACAACATTGACACCTTGTGGTCAGTTGCCTCTTAACACAACCTCATCAAAAATCTCATCAGCCACATCTGTCGGACCAGAAGCACTCTGGGAAGAATTACAGTGCAGAACGAAAGCTCTTAACCCCCAAAGGAGAGGAAGAGTTCTTATTTAGTCTTCATTTGTTGGGATACTCCTGCTGCTGGGGTGGATTACTGCACAGTTCATCTGCTGGATTCATAAACACAGCACATGGGAGTATAAGTAATGTTTAAAGGTGGAGTCAGTGATTCTGGAGAATGCTTGTTGTCAAAATCAGATGAATATGTCCTCACGATCTGCTATGTGTGTGCGCTGACATTTTTTTCTCTGTATTATTAACACACAGCCTAGGCTCTGTAAACGGCCATGTTGCTATCAATGCTGGCCCCCGTTTGTTTACATACCCTTTGTTTGCATTCCAATTTACAGAGCCCTAGGCTTGTGCGTTGAGATATTCGCTGATTTTGACCAAAAGGGATTTTGACAAGCGTTCTCCTGAATTGCTGACTCCACCTTTATTGAAAACGGAACTTTCATTTTCTACAAATGGTGAGAAAGTTGACCACAAATCTGCCTTACGCCGCACGTTCGGCGATTATCATTAATGTTTGCTCCTATTTGAAAGCCCAAGAAGGGGAAAAACAAATGATTTTTGTCGAAACTTGTCTTTCTACTAAGTAGTAGATCGTATAGAATCAATTTGTACCAGTCTCTAGCATCTTCAGTCCCTCCAAACAAGGCCCACCTTCAGCCTGTGATAAGATTATAAACAGGCTCTATTTAAATAACTTCATTATTTGCCATGATGCCCAGAAAAAAAGTGTCCAAACATGTCACTAGGTGGTGTGATAAATGCAGCCTGCATGTAATTGAGAAGATAAAAGCTCAGTGCTCCATTCGGGCGACGTCCATGAATGCCGAGGAGTTTCTCCCCCCATTGCAAACAGCATTCTTATGATAATGGAATAATGCTGGTGCTTTAGTTAATTGTGTATAGGCGATAGTGGTGGGCACCTTTTGTTGAGAGCTCTTGTGAGCCCAAAGGAAAGAGCTGGCAGGGATTATAACTCTTATAGAACTTCTTTAATTCCCCCCCAAAGGCCACAGTTTTTACCCTCTCTGCATTCAATGAGTTGAGTGTTTTTCTTTTATTTGGTTTTGAGAATTTGTTTTAGCAGGATGTGTTTAGGATAGGTGGTGTGTTTTTCTTACTGCTTTACTCATTAATTTCTCTTTTAGTCATTAAATGCTGCCCAGATTAAATATTTTTTCCAAATAGCTCAAGATGTTGAGATCTTTTTACAAAGGTGTGTTAAATGTCAACATTTCATCATGTTCTGGGCATAGCAGGATAGCAACTCAGTGAGTCTAAGTTACTGTTAAATTAACTATGCTAATTTAGACTACTCTAATTCAATCGGTAACTGCATGGTTCCAATTACAGTCTAATGGGGCAATACTCTATCTACTGTGTTTATTCATTTTTAAGCAACTTATAGCTGATTGTTTTCTCATTAAAATGAGTGGTACCAGGTATGGTTTAACAGATTCTTGCCTCAGATCCTTTTGATGGCCTACGCCGAATGCTCAGGAAACCCTGCTGTCCAGAATCAATGTTAATGGTCCCACATAGTCAAATAGCTTAGCACACTACAGGAAGTATAAGAAAGAAGTAATACAGTTTAATATAGATACACTGTAAGATGTACGATAAGATATGAAAATTGTTTTGGCTCCAGACCACCGTCAAAGTACTGGTAACAACTACTGCACAACACTAGCCAGGCAGACACTCCTATGCTACTGTAGGCAGAATACAGTAGGCCCTGTACTTTTAAAATTAAGCCTAGTTAGTCCAATTAAACAACAAAATAATACGGTTATATGACTATTCAATAAGCCTATAATGTAATTATATTAGTAGGCTGTTCTTTAGTAGTCTACTTGTGTAACTTATTCCACAGAGTTTTGAGAAGTTGTCCATCTATGTCCTTTTTTACACTGGGGCAACAACACAGTAGCCTTGCACTGATGCACTAGGCCTAATAAAAGTTGTATGCTTTATTATTATTATTTTACCACTTCCTGTTATCAAGCCAACTGTCAAGTCACTGAAAAAAATAACCCTTTTCTCTTTTATGGAATAAGTCAAATACCTATACTACTCACCACCACCTGCATAGACTCACTTGCACAATCACCAGACATGTAACAGTTTGAGCCAGGTGCCACTAATTAACTTTACAAATGTGATATTTTAATATGCAGCCATGTTGTTCTATGGTCTCCTTGACATAATTTGAAGTTTAAGTTGGTATAGTCTGCTGAACAACCTGGGAAAAAGGTAAATATTTCCTTTTTTCAGTATGAAAATATTATTTTCCAAGAAGCTTAACTGAACTTCAATATGGCTTGACGAGTGTAAAGCTAACCTCGCTGTGTTTTTTTTAACCTAACGTTATTAGCTGTTGCAGTTAAGCTAGCTAGCTTTGGGGAGAAAGGCACAATGTTGAAATGTGTATCCTAAATAACTCACACCTGTCATTTTAATAAGATAGAATATCACGACAAAAAATGGCTTATTCTTCGTGGTTAGTATCCTGGGTTGGTAATAGGCAAGTTAAAAGTTGAAAAAAGTTATTGTGAATACAAGTAAGTTGACATTAATTACTTCGCTAACACTAGGCTACTTCTGCTACTTACTATTTAGCTACTGTTTACATTAGCACGTTAGCAGAAAGGCTAGCCAGCTAATTAGACCGTTTTTAATACAATAAGCCACTTATTTATCCATTTACCTTTTCCAAATTACAAAAAATAAATATGTTTTTGAAAGCGTTTACGTTTGTAAGCAAGGGAACTGTTTGACCACAGTGTGAACTTGTCTAAACACTAAATAATAATCAATGGCAATCACAATTGGGTAACATTAATCTGTTTTGTCCGTTATTGATTGACACAATGGTAGGCCTACTTATTGGCCTTCCATAGGCTACTCTTATTTCTATAATAAACACTGTAAACAGCATTGTGACGAGATGAATGTGTTATCAGTAGCTGCCAGGGTCCTAGTAGGGACTTCAGTGGGTCTCCATCCAAATAAAGGACAGTTTATTAACACCCATTTCCGCATACTCATTTGCACAGTAGAGTGGGTGATGCGAGGCACGTTAAATATAATATTTCTGCTCTGTGATATATGGAGACGCGGGGTAATAAACTTCCAAATGTGGTTCCCCCCAGAGACATCTAATGTAGGTCCAATGTGTCTACTTGTGAATCCTCTTTTTGGAGAAGATTATGACCCTGGATTATCGCCTATAATAGGCCTACACAAAATGTAGGCTAGATAGGCCTATATTTTTTTTATTATTAATGGATGCATTTTAACGTTGGTCAAAATTATTTCCTTAATATCACTTTTTTTAGTCAATGTTTCTGATCGTTACTCTGGCAAATGATTCGGTGTTTTATTCAATCGGAGATAAGAAAAAAATTGTTAAGTGTTTAAGTGTTTAGTTTTGGGTGGGTGTACCCTCCCCTGCTTTAGTTTGAGTTTGCGTCGTGGACTCTCGTGGAGAGCTCCGTGTCTGCGCGTTTTGGGGGATAAATTCGCTCAACAGCCCTGGCAGTTGGTTAAAAGCTGGAAAATGATGAAGCTTTACTTAATTAACAGAGTCAAATCGTTCTTTTTTCTGCTACGTCGCGCTGAATGACACATTTCCACAGGAATTGGACGTAGAGGGTGCACCTTTGCGCAGAGACTGGTCTAGTGCTGAGAGGCTCCTCTGGGTGCACAAAGGCAGCGGCTACACACACGAACTTGTTCAGAGTGAACCGGGGACGCTGGGAGGCGAAATAAACAATCTCCAGACTCGAAGACGCCACGTTTACCTATCCAAACACACGATTCAAACACCCTTTCAACAAATACAAGGTAAGGCATTGTTTTTGATCCGTTTCAGCGGGAGTGGAGCGCTGCGGAGCGGGTTAAAACCTCCTTCGCTTTGGCTTCCCGAGCATGGTTGTTTTTGCAGAAAATGGCGTCATCGCCCTCTTGTTTCTGCCTGGCCGCGGCGGGGAGAGGAATAGTTTCAGAGAGTTGTAGCAGCCCGTACGTGTCGCGTTTACACAATCGAATACGAAATCACCTACATCAATGTGTTTTATTCAACAATAAACCGTCAAAATGTCGGATAGCTTACGGTTTCGCTCGGTAGAAGGACGCGCAAAGATGGAAGGGTCACCGGTTCTGTGCGCCAAGCTGCCTCTTGGAAAAGGTGGCACGGAGCCGCAAAACGCAGCGTTTAACATTCATGATAAAGCCGTACTAACCGGCTCTAGTCTAATCCAAATGACCTAGGGTGGTTTAATGGTTTCACCAGAGTGCTGATGGACGTATTTATGGGAGTACTGTACCTCATCTTTGTGTGTATTTTATTCGGGTTAGCTCGTCTTTACGCTGCACTCCCCTGCCATGCTGCAATCGTTACGAGGGGCCTCTCTTACGGTTTGAAAAGTGCATTTGTACTTGGCTTTTCCTTTGATCAAGTCAAGCTGCCCCTTTGTTACTCAAATTAGTGGCGTTTTAGTCTGACAATATAACCGTGTAAAAAGAGATTTTCGGGGATAATGGGGGCGATGCAAATCGTGCCATGAGAGCGGAGACAGTCCTGCGCTCTGGTTCGCTGCTTGCGAGACGAGGACAGTCTAAATGAGATGAAAAAATAAAAGTCTTTTGGACGAATCATATAGTTTGCACAAAACTGGGGAAGTCCGGCGCTGCGCAATGATTGTGCTGCTGCTTTGCGCATAGCACAGTGGCAGCTGGTGTAACCGCCGCCACCATTTCGCCGCGATATTTTTTTGTGTGTGTTGGCCAACCTTTTGTAAATAGTTGGGGGACTCTTGGATAAAAGAGCACAATAGTATGCATGCGGGCCCTTTATGGCCTGTGAATGCGGTCCTAAGTCCCACTCCGGCTGTCCTGTCGTTCCCCGTCAGCTACGTGCATGCGTCCTAGCACTGGCCACTACACATCCACCATAGCGAGGCCACTCGGTTCCCTGTGTTATGCTGTGCTTGGTTCCTCCTGTGACCAAAAGTCGAAGACTCATCGTGTGCTGAGTGTTATCGTGCAGGCCATCACGACCAAATCGAAACAATGACAAAACATCAGCCATGGAGACTGCACATCGCTCCCTCCGTGCACATTTTTATTAAGTTTCCTGAGTTATGCAACCGCATCCCCGTAGAGCGAACTGCTCATCCGCCTTTATTTACCCGGCCGTCACCCATCATCGGATGGATATTTCTGTGTGTAATATATGTTGAATTGGACCAGTTCCCGCAGCGACGACACTGATTGAGGAAGATATGTCATTTGCAAATCACCCAGTGCCATTTGCGTCACAGCCCGCGGCCTCGCACGCCCATGGGGGGCGATGGAGTTGCAAATGGAGACTGTGTGTGTGTGTATGAGTGTGTGCTGACGCTGCCCCAGCTGAAAGGGAACCAATAGACACGGACCCGGGCGGCAACAATCGCTGTGCGCTTCCACTCTCCTGGAGTAGACCGACTTCGGATTCTATACCAACATGAAAGATCGCGCAGTTTATTCGGGATGGTTTAGGTTTCTTTCGCCCTGCCTGGGATGCGTAAGTGGATGCGTGCACTCACGCTGGCTAAACCTGCTCTGGGAATCGACAGGCCAGGCGGAGAGGACTGTATATCCGTCCGGTCCTTCCCTCATGGTGCTCGGTGCATGTGGCTATTGTGGAGTCGCTCATGTGTGGATAAATGTCTCTCCACTGGATCGTGATTATATGACCGTAAAACCTTGAGTAACAGCGCAGAGAATAAGGTTGGATTATGCTTCGGACACCGGATACACATCAGCTTCCTATGTGTTACATCCATAGCGCGCCACGCGTTTCTGGTATGAAGATGAGCAGGGCGTTTTTTCATATCCAGGAACGTTATATTTGTTGCTGTTGCGCCTTTGGGCACTGCGCATGGTTTCATCCACCAGAGCTCAGAGAACTTGTTCACGAGGCAGAAAGTTGGGAAATGCCCAACCAAGAGAGTGCAGATTCAGTTCCCATGGAAATAATTCCGAGGGTAATGTTGTATAGGAAAGATCTTATTTATATGTTATCAATTATACTAATCATTGGTAACATGTATGTATGATAACATAACCCTTCTATGATATGATCTAACGAAGACCAAAGTAAACATTTTAAGTTGTATGTGGCTAAGCTTAAACTATATGTTTGCATTTTTTTTAAGACAGTATCAAATTCATGCACTTTGTGAAAAGCTGTCGATGCTGTAGTGTTTCAAACGCTATTACAGGTGGAGTTAGGTTAAGGTATTCTAACGTTTCACCTGAGGCCTGAGTCAGACTATTTTTTGGTCTTTGATAATTTAAGATTCAAATTATGTTCATTTGTGCAACCTCAAATTTGTATAGCTTTTATTTAAGTATGATTGTTTTTTAGTATTTTGCATTGCATGTAACTGAGAACTTAAGTCTTAGTTCAGATGTAGAGATAATTCTACTGTACAGGTGTTGTAAAGTGCATGAATCATTTCTGATTCACCCCCTCTAAAAACTATAACAGAGAACATGACTCACAAAAGAATAAAGAGAGATGGCCGGTCTAACCTTGAGGAGGAATACGAATGGGTAAATAGGACATGTGTGCAGATAGCAAAGTGGGTTATGAGGAACTAAATTAAAATGGAAAGAAAGATTGGCCTACAGATGACCAAATTACCCTGCATATTTCAAATGCTTTACATTTGTTGTTCCATTCATAAACATTGTATTATTTCCATTACTTGCAAGTCATTTGACTGCCTCAATTGACCTCCCATTATCTCATGAGACTTAGGGTTATACCAACCTTTCATCATTATAGCAGCAGCCAATATTGCCTGGCACTGAAACTCCCTGATGAAGTTTC
Source organism: Ammodytes dubius (assembly GCA_026122265.1). Lineage (NCBI taxonomy): Eukaryota > Metazoa > Chordata > Actinopteri > Uranoscopiformes > Ammodytidae > Ammodytes > Ammodytes dubius. The sequence goes on from CM047526.1 coordinate 10,164,530, forward strand.
CCTGGTATCATAGGTTTCTAACAGAGTGCACTGCAACAGTTTAATGATGTCACTGTATGATTCAGTTGAATGATGTAGTGCTGCTGTATTCTGTCACTGAGTCTGCTCATCAAAACAATGCACAAGTTAAGTTGGTCTATATGGCAAGCAGAGAGACATACGTTTAGGTATCCAATCAATTAGGCAATTAGAAAGTCAGTGTCAGTCAGTCAATTAGTAAGTTGACTAAAGTAGTAAGGCTGTTAGTCAGTCTTATTGCCTGGAGGCAGCAGTCGGATATTTTGAGATCCCACAATAACAGTTTGTTAGTGGTGAAGGTGAGCAGTGTGAATTTCCCGCACAGCCAGACCTGTCACAAAGGCCTAGCTACTTTCTGCCTATTGTGACGGAACATGCTCCGACCACCTGGACAATATCATTACAGTGTTAATAGTGGGATTCTTCTTTGATTCTTGGATATTGCAGGTTATGCTGATTTTTTTTGTTGCTTTATTTCATGTGCTTAATTGTATATTTACCTGTGATCTCAGAGGCTTGAGTTCAGAGATCATATGCTGCACATTCACACCTGGCTTGAAAATGCCCATAATGCACCTCCCATTGCTATATTTATTTAAATCTGTGTCAGAGTTTATCTTCCACACTCTTCTGCTGCATCACTTTATGTTGCTTTGACTCAAGACCACAAAATGTACAGTGCAGAATCACCTTTCCTATCTGTTTTTTTACGATTCAATAAGTCCCAATTTAACTAAATCCAACTGTCCTGCCACTGAGTGTGTTCTGACTCGATTGGGTGATTACATTTATCACAGAAGAACAAGTGGAGCTTATTGCAGAGCAACAGCACATTTCTATAGTAAACCTTGTTGATGAAACCTGGTGAGGAAATGAAAGCTGGTGGAGGCAGGGTGGCATTTCTTCTAGAATTTTGGATACCGTGGAGTTGTATGTGTGTACAACTCTGGAGGTGTGTGTGTACACCTGTCATGTATTTCCCCATTTGTGGAGTCATTTGTGCAGAGAATGATTTGTTGCCACTTGCCACATTTATTCATGACTGGCGTTTTCCTTATATAGTTTTGATATTTCCAAACTTACGACCAACTGGTGTGTGTTTGGATGTGAGAGCGCTTGTGTGTTCATTAGCAAATGTCCCATAGGACAAAGTTAATATAGTGTTCTCCCATTGAAGACTTTCCTCAAGTGGTCGACTCCACCCATATCATGCTTATTATTTATTTTTGCAGTTTAAAAATTATATTAGTCAGCATGCTGTCAGAGAGAGAACTGGGATAGTGAGACCTTCTGCGAAAACATGAGGTGGCCAGTTGTTTTGATACAAGTTTTAAAATGCCCACGTTTGGAAACAGCTCCTATTTTTGAATTTCCTTTATGTATGTACTATATATATTATATTTATGTATGTACTAATATATATATATATATATATATATACATATATATATATATATATATATATATATAGTACATACATAAATACATATATATATATATATAGTACATACATAAATATAATATATATAGTACATACATAAAGGAAAATTCAAAAATAGGAGCTGTTTCCAAACGTGGGCATTTTAAAACTTGTATCAAAACAACTGGCCACCAGTTATATATATACTAGAGCTTTCGCGCGCGCCGTTGCGCGCGCTCAACCCCTAGTGGATCGGGAGTTTGATTCAGTTTCCATGTATTGTCTTCGCAAATACGTATAACGGAATCTATAGCAACTCCTCTCAGTGTACCGGAAAAATTAAGTGTGAGATTAAAGCACAAAATAATTAAGTTGACCCAACCACACATAAGTGAACTGGTAACATTGTTGTATTGCACTATATTCACAGGGTAGTATCACTTAGCTGTGAGGCTGTAGTTACAGTTCAGTTATTTTACAGCACATGAATATAAATGCTTCAGGAGTCTAGAGGCGCATGTTGTGCAAGTTCAAATGTGACAATGAGTACAAAAGGATAAAATAAGGTATGATGAAATAAGTAATATATACAATAAATAAAGTCTAAGTAGTGCAAAAGGTAAGACAGAACAAAATGGTACAAATTAATTAAATACATTAAAATGGGGAACATTATTTACAATATGTGCAATATGAAATTTAAAGTGTACAATAAAAGGTAATTTCAATATGCAGAGTGTAAATGGGTCCAAAGTCCAGAGTTCCTGGGGGCAGATGGGAGCGAAGGGAGAGAGTTGAGCTTCCTGACAGCATGGTGGAAAGAGCTGTTTACCATGGTGGAGTTGGCCCAGAGGCTCTGGTACCTTCTTCTCGATGGCAGGAGGCTGAAGAGGCTGTGTGAGGGGTGGCCGGGGTCTCCCACAATGATGGTTGCTCTGTGGGTGAGGCGGGTTCAGTAGATGTCCTGGAGTGGCTTCTTTTTTTTTGTAGAAGGTGTGGATCTGGCTCAAGGGTGCAACTGTTTCCTCTTGGCAGCTTGTGTCCCTTTAAGGGCCTTCCACATTTTTGGCAGCTCCTAGCAGGTGATGGGTTCTTGTCCCATGCATAACACATTTTTGCGGTTATTATTACTTTGATTTGTGATGGGAGCATGTTCTTTTGTGATAATGATAATTAAACATGTTCAATGTCTGTTACACTTTGCAATATTGTTAATGAAAGGGGAAAACATTAAATAACCTCAAATAATATTTACCATGTTAGTGTCAGGGCGGCAGTTGATAAGAAGATCAGCTCCAAGTGTGGTTGTGTGTTCTGCAGCATTGATGTTAGTGGCTGGGGACAGCAATGAGCTGTGTAGTAATTAGAATTAGAAAGAAAGAGATGGTGTGTGAGAAGGAGCGTCACTGTTTAGACACAATTTAGGCAAAGCAAAGCAATGTTATGGTATGGTGGGAAGGTATCAACGACCCATAACGACATATTGTAACAAATTGCTAAGTGGATAATGTAATATCATTTTGCACATAATGTTCCAACGTATTACATTGTGGTTCACCTATTACATTATGAAGTAAGCAAAATATGTTTTTCTAATAGTGTAATTGATTTATTACATTATAAACCAAATGAATGTATGGATTAAAGGGGTAATGTACAATGTTAAGTGTAGTATGTATTAAAAGGCATGGCTCATAGTGTGCATACAGAAAAACACATTGGTTTTAGGTCATTCTTCTGGTCGAAAACAAAAAAAATGTTATTCTGTTTCATGGTTGACACATGTAACTTTCAATGTTTAGGAATGTAAGCTATCTTTTACAGTGTGCACAAACATTACATTTTAAACTGTTTACTATCCATCTGTGCTGGTGAATTGTTAATTGTTTTCATTAAGACAGTAATCTGATATTTTGTCACAGTATTTAGTGAGGCCTCAGTTCAAATATGTGCGACATTTGTGTATGACAACTTTCAGCAGAGAATTTCAGGAAAAGCTATATTGAAAAGTGCTTTTAATGCATACAGCACTTGTTTAATCCATACCTGATTTCAATGTAAGGAAAGCAGTACAGTATTAGGGGAATAATCTTTTGCTTGCTTTGTAATGTAAATAGTGAGCCAAAATGTAATTGGTGGATGCACCCAAATTACAGGGATTTTCTGTGCCTTTCTGTAGGAAGGCCTTATGACATATGTATGAGATATTCACAGAGTATCAGAGATGTGATGTAGGCACTGTCTACATTTATTCAGAGCACAGGCCTCATTAAGTTTAAGCGCTCTGAGGGAGAGAAGAGCACTATATATATATATATAAATGTATTATTATATTATTAAACATTTAACCCTGTTTAAAAACACATGCAGACTTACCTCCTAAATACTACTGTGGGAAGCAGCAAATGGGTGTGGGGGGGGGGGCAGTATTGGGCAGCAGCCACTGTAGGAAAATGTGGCAACAACTGTGGATTAGTTGAAAAGTCAAATGAAAGCAGTTTTTCTTACTATAGCCATATCAGCCATTTGCCTCAGCAGGAATCACAGTCCGTAAACAACAATATGACAGACACCCCCCTGACCCTTAGCTCATCTGAGGAAAAACTCCCAGCAAAATAGATGTCACTTGTACAGAACGAAAATAATTATAACAGACAGCTGCTTCTGAAACTGATACAGTGTGCATTTACAGAAGCAAAATGTAAATAAATAGCAACAATGGGCAAAGCAAGAAATGGTAGGTTAACTGTCACAACAGCTAATAAGGCAGCAACATAACTGTAGTGAATTAAAGCACGGCTTGTGTGTTGGAGACGGAGAAGGGGGAGGGGAGGTGGGGGGGCTTCAAAACAGTATAGCTGTAGGCCAGGAGTGAGACAGAAGTAAGGCTACAAATGACCGACGCTGTAGGAGGAGAGTCATTTAAAACATAGAAGAAATACAAATCACTGACTTTAAAAAATGAAACAGTTATTGGGAACGGGGAGTGTGGGGGAGGAGGGCATGTAACGCGCGACTACAACAGGATTGAACAAATATATCCGAGCCGAGGAGAGTAAGTTTAAAATAAATAAAAAGTTCAAAATAAATAAAAAGTTTAGCAGCAAAGTGTAGCCTATAGGCAGCTCTTATTGCAACTTCTTCTGAGCGGCAGCAGCGTAGGCTATACAGCGGCAGACTTTCCGACAGTTCTGGGGAGCGGGGAGTGTGGGGGAGGGGTCATAAAACGCGCGACTACAAAAGTTTAGCAGCAAAGTGTAGCCTATAGCCAGCTCTTACAAAGTTTGCTCTTACCTGAGAGAGTGCAGCGGCTGGGCCGTTATATTGAGCAGCAGGTGAGGGAGCCGGCAGGAGAGCGGCTGGGCCGTTATCTTGCTTGTAGCGGTAGCGGGTCTCGCCGAGAGTGCAGCCTTCTGAACTGCAGCAGGTGAGGGAAGCCGGCAGGTAGCGGGTTTCGCCGGTCGCTGGGCCGTTCACACCCCCCCCCCCCCCCCCCCCCCCCCCCCCGACGTTTCCCCCTCCCTCTCCCCTCCCCTGCGCCTCCCCCTCCCCTGCGCACATGCGCACTGCGTAAGTGTTGCAAGTCTTACCGACACCCTCCCCGTTTCCCCCCCCCCCCCCCGACGTTTCCCCCTCCCTCTCCCCCTCCCCTGCGCCTCCCCCTCCCCTGCGCACATGCGCACTTACGCGCCTCCCCCTCCCCTGCGCACATGCGCACTGCGTAAGTGTTGCAAGTCTTACCGACACGGCTCCTATTATAGGAGTAAGATATATATATATATATATATATATATATATATATATATATATATATATATATATATATATATATATATATATAGGATTACTTTTAGGATTACTTTTTTTAAATGAGCTTCATAAGATGGAGCTCTGGATATGCAACTTTATCCTTTCACTTTTTGTGACAGGTTTTTGTATGTGAAGTTGGAAGTTATGTGTGCTTTAAAGGATTTGTTTTAATGTACCATCTACTATCTGCATCTTGTCATCTTGTCATTTTGTCATAATATGGCAGCAGTGAGAAGATGACAAAGTACAACAGAATGTCCTAGAGTGCTAATACTAGGAGAGGCCATATGAGGCCAGAGCCACAGAACATCAACTCTACACTTCAGTAATACTGAGTGTAGAAATGGTATATTTTAAGCAGAGGGGAACCCTGTTGGTAAGCTGCATCATTTTTCCCATTCTATCCTGTGCTCGGGTGATATCACTGCTAGTATCTGCCAGCAGTCAGCATCATGTCAGTGAGTGTGGAGTTCCTTCATTAGAAGGAAGTCCTGTCAGTCCCCCTCCACACAGCCATCGGAAATGACTATGAGAAGCCAGTGATTATTGGAGGCACACACCTATTGGCCCTGGAAACACACAGACATTTAACCCTAAACATAGCATACAGTATGTGCATGCACTCACCACTAACATGACTAATAGGCTGAAGTACTTTGAATGGGTAGACAGACAGCAGAGAAGCTGCGGCTTCACAGAAAAGAAAGTTCTGCTCTTCTGATATGGATTTACCTCATTTGTTTCCTTTGATAGGGCAAATCAGGACTTGTCCTCCCAACATACGAAAATAAGAAATGTTCCCAAAAATGAATTACTTTGGCACATTTTTTTTCAGGCTGGCATAAACAAAATTAACCAGGTAATATCATTGGAGTTTGAACATATTTGCTTATATAATAAATATAAGTAAATATCACTAGCTGTATTAATGAAATGCTAATCCATGGATGTAGCATTGTATTGAGAAGGGGTTGATACTTTTCAATTACCAGGTATACAGGATTTGTTCAGGGAATTGTTGCATACCAGAAGAGAAGATACGGCTATTTGATTTGTTGTTAGAAATGTTAGTCAGAGTGTCTCCAGTATTTTGGTGACATCCCAACTCACCCATTCATTTCTAATAGAGGCTTAAATTCTTCACCTTTTTCTGTAGTATTAGCCATTTTACAGCCTTCCACTGATTATCAACAGTTGTTATCAAGTTTTATGATGAGGAGGAAGGGTAGACATGACCTTTTGAGACTTTTTTTATTCATTGATCTTTTGCAATGAGTCTTTCAGCATGTGTAGAGCAGGAGATAATGTTGTGGTCCATCATGGGACATCCTGAACAATATCATTTTGTGTTTTTTTTCTTTCTTTAAACAAGAAAAGGACACCAATGTGCACTCTTTTCAAGCATTAAACAGTCCTCAGAAAGCTTTGGCATAGTTTGACCTTTTTAATTTACATAGAATAACTTAAATAACATTGCAAAGAAATAGAATGTAACTTTAAATGTCTTAGCAGTCAACATAAGAAGCTAGCCTGGTGAGACCCGGCTAATAAGAAGCATCCAGTTGTAAGCAGAGAGTGCAGTGTGGATTAGGAGGTTAGACCATATGGATGCAACCAATCAGTGAGCCCAGGATACCTTCGCTCTCATTACCTGAGTCAGAACAGGAGTCACTACCTCACAACCACGTCTGTCTGTTGCCACAGTAACAGGAATGTCCCTTGTGTTAGTGTGTGAGAGTACTATTGGCATGTGTGTGGCTGGATGTGTTTGTTTTCAACCACTTTTACTGCATGTATCTTTTTCAAAAGTGAGCAAAGAAAGTGTTGTGTATGTGTTCTAAGGCGTGTTTCCACCCTGGGCTTTGTAAGCAACGGACGGCACCCGAAGACCACTGCCTTTCAGCTTTTAATGAAATGCTTCTCAACAAAGTAATAAGGCTGCTGTTGGTCTTGCTTTGGGATTTGCAACCTTATTGGCACTGTGGCACACTCAAATAAGAGTTGAAATCCCAAGAAAAAAAATAGTTGCTGGTGCTGATTACCAGGAAAAAAAAGGTACTGTAGAATCATGTACTGTTAATGAAGCAAGTACAGTTAAAATGTTGCTTGATTGTGAGAATTTCCTCATGCTGCCAATACAGAGTTATTTGGCTTTATGCAACAACCACTTGTACACACAGATTTGTTCTTAATTTGTATGCACAAGGGATTTAAGAGAATGTTTGGCATACTATGTTATTGAAAAATGAAGTTGTCCATCACTTTTAATTCAAGTAAAGTATAAAAAGGGGAAAACAGGTGTTTGAAACAGAAGAAATATAATGAAAAGATATTGATGAATTTAGAGGATTTTATGGAACTGAAATTAATTTACAATCTCCCAAGACCTTAAAGGAATACTTCACCCATACGGAACCAGTGTTCTATCATTATAAAATCACTATTATAATATAATGAATGAGGTTTTTCTTTCCTCAGTCTTCCCTCAGTCTTCCCTTGGCCCAGCTGTCCTGTTAATCCTGACCCTTACTGTGATGTCACAAGAAGGAAAATGTAGGGTTAGTCAGTGAGACCATAAAACACTCTTTCTGCCTTTTCTCAGGCTAGGATGATCAGATTTTAGAAAATGTTGCACATTTATACTACATAGGATCTCCGAGTTCAATACACCTTCATATTCCAACCGGTGAAGTGGGTCTTTAATATATACTGTACATAAATATGTGTAATATATTACATTTTTAAGTTGACATAAAATTCCCTTCAACAGCTGCTCTGGGTATTTCATGCAGGTCGTTGTCCTTTATACTCTCTGTTGCACTTGACAGTGTAAATCCCCTTGTGTAGGCCATAATACAGTATATCTCAGGTCCCATGACGAACCCTAATTTGGACGGACAGTGTTGCTTTTTGAATGTTGTTTTCTTGAGTGTTATGTCATGCAGCCTTTGTCTGTTGATTTCTGTCAGTGTAATACAGTAGCTCAGCTTTAGTGAGAAGTTTTTCATCCTCAAAGTCTCAGTATGTCTTCAATTTCTGATTCATACATTCCCTATACCTTCTTATTGCTATTCAGGATGACATGGTGCTAGAATGCATCCCAGCATGCATTAGGTGAAGTGCTGAGAAACACCCTCAACATGTCATCAGGGGCCACAGAGCTTAAAGAAAACAACTCAACTCAAGCTCACACTCACAAGTAAGACCAACATATTCACTAGAGCGGGACGAAAAGACCACGCAAAGTACACACATAAATACAGATTCATACTTTGAGAAGAGATGAAGTGAAGAGAGATATATCTCCACTTAGTGTGAAGTTTATCATCACCTTTAAATGAGGTGGCTTCCTGTAGTTTCGTAGTCAGTAGGGTAGACTGTCCTAATTTACCATTAGCGTTAATGGCCAGTGTTAATCTCCCTCTCTCCCTGATATAAATAGAGCCTGCAAAGGTGCATATGCATTAATATGTCTGCTCCTAATTTCGCTAGAGTATATCTTATTTTTATCTTTATTATTCTGTTTTGAAATTAATCATGTCTTTTTAAATACAGAAGAATCCCATAAAGCAACACCTGTGCTTAACAATAATAGTGCAGTAAGAAAGTCCCTTAATAGTACTCCGCCTGTAGACTCTCTCTTGTTTCTTCATCTTTGTCACCCAATGCAGCAGGTTTCGGCTCCATCACTGCACGTAGTCCCTGCTCTCATGTTATTGCATCCTCGCTACTCAAAGAATCATGTTTAATATGTCAAACCTGAGTGTGAAAGAAAAATGGGAGTTGTTATGTTTGAAAGAGTTGTTATGTTTGAAAGCATCGGGAAATTTCTAAAATTATAAATTCAGGATCAAACTATACAGTTTAAAGTCTGATTTTAACTCAGATTTGTGTACACAGTGTACTAGGTTTGCACACTTATTCGTATAAAGAATTGTGATCTTTAGTCGTATATCTATGCGAATCTATCCTCATTTCAAAATGATTAATATTATCTCGCTCATGTTCCCTTATGCATTAAAGTCATGCTGAATGTTCACTTGGGAACAATTCCAGCTGCTATAGAAATGACAATTAGCTACACAATGTAAAACAAAACAAGCTATTTATAAATCATTCACACAAACAACTCAATAGATGTCCTAACTTGGCAGTATTCTTCCTTGAAGCCTCATTATCTTGATAATATAGACTCGTGTCTTTTTAAGTGGGTGCTAGGTTAGATTTATTTTTACAACTTTACATGCTATGGTTTTAGTGTGTATGTGGCAGTCAATGTTTTTGTTGAAAAAAACAAGAATTGTATAAGTGAAAATCGTAATGTAAATTCTTAAGGAGACAAATTGTGGTTCACATTTAAGGGAGAATGTGCAGTCCTACAGTGTACTCCGATATGCGCAAGCCATGAACACAGTCTGTTTTTTCAACAATCATAATAATATCAGACATGATGGTTTTATGTGTAATCTTAGAAAATATAGTTGATCTACCAGAGGAACATGTTTTTATTTGACTTTGACTGTGCTTGCAAAGACCTGTGTGTTTTCAGATCCACCTGTGATTGATTTTTTAATTGTCTTTAGTATGGAAACATATGGTTGTTCCAACATGATAGACATACACATACTGTATAACTTGGACTTAAACATCAGATCCAGCCATTAGAGAATGTACGTAAACTCTGGATCCAATCATAGGAACCATGTCTTCTTCACATTCAATTGTTGATGTCATGTCCTCACATGACTAACTGAACTGTTGATAGAAAATTAAGTGAATTAAGTTACATAGTACTGCTAATCACATCCTTTGTGTGAAGACATAATGCTGTGTTGGGGCAACCCCTCCGTGAGCCCTTGTGTGTGTGCATGTGTGGTTGGTTGCCCTGTACTCTGTGACATGTCTTTTGGAGACATCAAAGAATACAAAACTTTTCAACTAAAAAAAAACATTTTTACTCTGAGCTTTGACGCCCTCTGCTGGAGTTCCAGTGGAACTAATCCACCCAAGTGGGAATATGCCTACTATGCCCTGTGCGTATGACATTGGCTGGATCATGGACACGTTTAAGTTCCCTGTTACACTTTCTTTTCACTGTCAGGGTCACTGTCATGTAACTTCACTGTAGGTCTAGGCTAAAGCTCAGCAACCATGACTTTAAAAGAGACAATGATTCCATTTCAGTCTGATTTTAAATTTTCATATTATTTTCTATATATTGATATAGGGTATGTGATTATTTCTACTATTAGTAAATGCAGAAACTACTTCATGATAGTTCAGTTTATCACAAAATCAAATAATTGAACTTATGTAGGCTATGTCGATAGGAGGCCTAAAAGGGATGTCACTTAATTGAATGAAAAAAAAAACAATACAATCCTTTTGTCATATAAAGATTTCTGTTTTACAAGCCAAAGCTGAGTCAATGTATAAACCAGTGGAACTGAGCATCAACGTGATGGCAGGTGCATGTGGCCGAGTCGGACCAAACTGTTATAACTTAGACCGCCACTAGAGGCAGCAATGAAATGTTATCTCAGCATTGATCCTGTAACATAATTAACATATCAAGTAAAGCATACCTGTTTTGATTGATTAGTAGTGATTTGCTTATGCTTAATGATTTGGGGCTCATAGACTACTTTTCATATCAAGATGTTGAACCTTGATTTATTTCCTATATTGAACATCATTTTGTTTATATTACTAGAGTAATCTACCAGAAATAAGATGGATAATATACATGGATGGGAAAATAGGCCTAATAACACCTACTAGATATTATTTGAGTACTTCATATATGCATATGTGTGTGTATATATAATTCATGGGTGGGTTTGTATGTATGTATTTATGTATGTCTACAACTAATTATTTACCTGTCATAGTATCCACATATACATACAGTGACATTATTCAAAGCACTATAAGGTCCTTTGGGAATGGCCTATACATCCATTAGTATGAACTATGTTAGAAACTCCAGCGCACTATTTGAAATTCATGCAAGGAAAGGGTGGCGACTAGAGTAATGGTGCCGGTAATATGGTCTTAATTGTCCTTCCAGAATATGCGAAGCAGCAGAATTAGCATTGTGGGAAACTATTACTGTGACCTTAAAATATTCAATTCTGTGTTATATTTAGATCCGCTTTGTTGCCTAGTGGTTTGTTAGAACAGCCAGTAAACACTACAAAAATAAGGTAGTTAGATTTGGCGGATGTCCAGAAATATTAGTTTAAAAGCAAACTGTGTGTAGTTGTATTGCAGCTACATGTAATGTACAGTTCTAGACAGTTCTTGGCAACAGTTTAGTTGTTGCAGATAACAGCAGGCTATAACGTGTACATCCATTATCAAACATTAAGAAAAGGTGCAGGGAAGACACATGAAAAGCCTCTGTATTTCTTCTCCTTAGCGTTCCTTGGCTCATGTGTTGTGTTGTTTGCAGGTTACAGGTGTGTGCCCTAGTGAACGTGTGGTGCAGCAGGCCAGGCTTGGCAGCATGGGGAAGGCCCAGAAGTCAAGGAAGAGCTCCCAATGTCACCGCAGACAGGTACTGGAAAAACAACCTCCACCAGTGAAACCTGTCATTTCAAAAGCTGCCATCATGTAATGGTCAAATTTGTGACACAAAAACTAATTTGATCCTCAGCTGACAAGTATACAGTATATTCCACTTAAAGCCGTTGAAAAATATTTACAAAGCCCCATTTGACTGGCCATATACCAGTTTACTATACACTATGCTCTTCTTGAAATATGAAACCACCAATGTATAACCACCAAACATTTCCCACCTAAATTACAATAGGTGCTCAAGGATTATACTTAGTCCTGGCCAAATAACATTTCCCACTGAATACCTCCATTCATCTTTATTTTAGTCCAGAACTAGACTGAATCCCGTCTTTTAAACCAGCCTTTTAATATTTTATTTATTCATGCTAATAAGCAATAAGATGAAAGCCATAGTAATAATAAGATGAGTTCTCTCATCATGTTCAAGGAAGCACCTCAGAGATAGTAGTTGCTCTTTGAATGTTCTTTGTTTTCGGAAGGATAATAATTAGAGTCTTTCATAATAATAGTTATTATGTTTTTCGACAAAGGATCTTAATGAAACTAACAGATTAGATCATATTTCGAAGTACGCTATGTTCCGATATGATCATGTTAAAATGAATCATGTTAAATGTCAAGATTAATAATGGTAATATGACAATGGTGAAGCGGATACAACTTATTACTTGAATTTTAATCGACCAATTCATTACTAAAAAAAACTTTATATAAAAATTGTTGTTTTAGCTGATGGTCATTTATGATCATCAAAGGGACAATTAGACACTTTCATAAACATTTAAAAGTGGCTCGTTAGGAGGTTTAAAATAGGACTGAGAGTCAAGATGTAGATTTTGTAGACCTGGGTGTGGGTGTGCATGCATGTGATCCAGTGTCAAAGTGGCCCAATGGTCCTGTGGTAATGTGCCTGAACGGTGGAGTAATTTATCCCTCTTCAAGGGCAGTGGGGACACGAGGAATGAGAGAGACACACACAGACAGAGAGGGGAAATTAGGATGAATTGGTGGGTGGGAGAAGAGGAAAGATTGGGGATTTAAAAAGAAAGGAGGTCTGGTCAAGACAGACAGCTACACACGCTCAAGGGTTACTATGGAGTCACTTATCTGCTGAAGGGTGGCCGCACTTGACAAGGTTAATGTCCCCCCATAGAATCCCTGGATGTTTAGGAGACATGACAGACACACACACAGCCACACGCACACACACTTTCTCTCTCGCCTGCTGCGACCCGTCATTCTGCCCCATTATATGCATTTTCTTAAAAGGGTGAAGACTGATTTTATTAGTAATGGGCACTATTTCTCTGTTGGATTAATGCAAGTATTTATGTTTAATCAAGTTTTATCTTTAAAAGTGTGATATGGTTAAATATTTTAACTACAGTATATTGTCCGGTCTTTATATCTTTCCTTAAGACACAATTTATTAAATATTAATATTTCTTACCTTGACCCAGTCCATTCGTAATATGAAGAAACTGTAGCAGATAGCAAGGGCTGCCGCTCCCCCCCCCCCCCCCCCACACCACCACACCACAGGTTTGACCCAGGGACACTACAAATATTGTACTGAAAGCAAAACATAGTCTGCTCCGTCGTCACCTTTTTTGTTTCATTATTGATGAAGATGCAGTAATCACATACAAATCAGAATTTCTGTTTTGTCCTTGCACAAGGTGCAACGGAAGTGGGGATCATTTCACATAGTGCATTATATTAATAATTGTTATCCTTGTATTGTTATAGTATCCTCCCTTTTCAGTAGTTATGTTAACCCAGGTTAATGTGTTGTTTTGGTCCCACAGACTGGTGGTCAGGCAGAGATGGAGGAAGGCCCTGTGCAGTCAGACAGTCAGCCTCTGCCTCAGGAGCAGCCAGGAGAAGGAGAGCAGCCCTCAGATCAAGTCCAGCCCCAGCCCCAGCCCTCTGCTCCAGTGGAGGAGCCGTCGGAACTGTCTCAGACCAGAAGGAAAGTCCAATGGACCCCAGGAAGAGGAAGACTTGTCTTCACAGTCTCAGACCAAGCCTCTGTGGAAGCCCATTCCCCCTCTGGTGCCCGAGCCCCACGACGGAGACAAATACAGGGACCAGAGCTGCCAGACTGAGGAGAGCGCTGCAGGCAGTCACGGTGGGTAAAGTTTTCTTTCCTCTGCACTTCCTGCTGCTTTGATTTATCCACCCACAGGCCAAAACTGGCTTCACTGCCAGAGCATCGGAGCATGGCTGGCCACGTAGTCCAAATACCATCCAATGGAAAACAAACAAAGGTGCTCTGATTTCAGCACTGCTGGTTAGCTAAAGGTGTCAAACATTCATGAACTTTATTTATTACATCAGCTTTAGTATAACTATTTTAATGTTTCAATGGCAGAATAAGAACTGAGTCGGAGGCCTGTAAATATAGAAATGTTGACGTAAATAGGTATGTAGGTAACCACTTGATCCACAGAAATGTAATGGCTGACCTTAAGCTACAATTATCTGTTTGCTCAGGTACACATAGTCCTGAAACCACGGCAACATTTTTTGTTTTTTACTCAGACGACTGCTAGTGTGTTTTACTCTGAAGCCGAGCTAAACCATTCACATTGCATTATAAATTGTTTCCTTCCTTCTTTTCTTTTGGTTTGGCATCCCACAATGCTCTCTGCTTTTCTTTCACCTTAGCTTTCTTCCTTCCCACAACGCGTTCCTCAAAAACCCATGTAGATGTCTTGATTCAAATGTAAATCCTGCGACTGAGAGTTAATTTTCCAAATGTGCTGCTGAGGAGTCTCACCGCGGTAAAAGGAAGCTGTTTACTGCACTGAGCTTTCTGATTGGTTGATCTTTGACCCTCTAGCAGAGGGGAGGGGCGTGGAGGTCGGCGGGTCGCTGACCTGCCTCGCTGGGATTATAGCAGCTCGCCCGGGAGAGGTGTGGGGGGATGGGGAGGAGGAAAACACATTCTGACACACATCAATATATTATCCCTTCTCTGTCTGTCTGTCCAACATGCTCACACAGTTGTCATTCACACACAAGCTCTCTGTCTGTCTGTGTGTGATGTGTCAGTTTGTTTGCAGGTCTTTTTGCCTTCTCTCTCTTCCCTCTGTCAGTTCTCACTTCAACCACACAACACCACACACACACACACACACCACACACACAACACGCACACACCCCACGCATACATCTGCCACCTTGCACTACTTTTCCTATAGTATGGTTTTGTGTGTAGGGCCAACAAATGCTTTAATGAGCAAGGTCTGCACTTCTAGTCTTGTTTTTTGGTCTTGAAGTAATCTTGGTTAAAAATTGTAAAAAAAGTGAAATATTGTCTGGATAAAAACACAACCGACACAAAATATCATTACATTTACGTATGTGTTGCTATAAATTAAGAAAAGACAACATTGTCTTCTTTTCAGCGGCGTTGCTTGGCTTAACATAAATTATAGTTTGGGGGCTGTAATTGAAGTGCGTGCGTCAGACTGAACAACTACTTGATATTTGTCACAGCTTGAAAGATTGACAAGGTTTCATTTGGAGCTTTGTCCCCGTCATCACTGTTACACAATGTTCCTTTTGATACTGCAAAAATGATATTCTCCCTGTCACCTTCTTCTTTGAGATATTAAACTTTAGTTTTTGAGGTAATGAGAGGGTGTGTGGTGGTATTTGTGAATGTAATTGGTCTGCTATTTGTGACTGTTTATTACCCAGCTCTGTTTGTATCATATCCAAGAAAAAGTTAAGATAGTATTGAAGGAAATGATTTACTTGTTGAAATTAAAAAATGCATGAAAACAGGTAGAATGAGGGCACTTTACCTGCCTGCAATCCATCTCAGTAGCCCGTTGTAGGTCATCGAGCCACAGTCAGCTTGCATCAATAATGCAGGAACCAGAGCCCCACTTCTGCTATGCTATATTTGATGCCAAATACAGCGGAGGAATACAGTTGTTCGGCAGTAATATCAATGACTAAAATAACACCAAGAAGGCATATTTGCTCATTTTGTCCTGCTTCTTCTGTTGCAGGCACACCTGTGTTTTGTATGTGCTGTGTTACGACATGTGTGCCGTCTGTTCTCTGCAGTGTTAGTTTTGTTTAACCGGTTTTATTTAGAAATTGACCCCACACAGATTTTGAAGGTAACATGAATCTCACACAATATATTGTGCTTAATTGAACAGGTTGTGTTTGTGACTGACTGACAGTTGAGCTTGGGTTGTACTAGTAGGGGTTGTATAAAATTCCTAGATTAACAAAAGCCCAAAGCAAACAGAAGTGGGAAGGGTAAAAGGTGATGTCCTAAGTGCCGTTTCAGTGTTATTGTGGCAATTGAATGATTCAAAGTGAAATGAAGTGAGAATGGTATGAAAGCAGATCAGTAAATCAAGCAAGTCATCACCTCCGTACCAGCATCAATATTGCTGCTCTCCAGCTGACCCTGCACTACCTTGTGATTGAGCAGAAGAGAAACCTTTACCAATACACATCAATACATTTGCTGCTGGACACTCTCCTGCTTTGGCTGATGAAGCTGCACTGTGTTACACCCAGGCTAGAGAATCAGATGCTGTACTGGCTCTGAACACTGTTGGACTAAGCAGCACAACTCAAGCGTGCCTCTCTGCATGTTTGCCAACCGTCCTACTTGATCTGTAGACCTCTGACCGAACATCACCGTCTGATTGAATTTGTTAGAAATGTTTTCCTTCCTTAATGATATAATGAAATTGGATAGATGACTCGCTCTTTCGTCTTCATTCGTGTGTATGTGTGCGTGTACATCAAAAGGTAATGAGGTCAGGTCAGTGAATTAATGGCCCATAAACAGACCTCATTGTCTGACTGTTATTGTGTGTTTGTGTTTGTGTAAGCACCCTGCCATATAATTTGTGTCTTTAGCAGTCCCCAGAATTCCCAGGTGGTGGTGTATTTCTCAAAGATTGTCATACTCAGGTGTAATTATATGCTGGATTTGATGAAATGCCATGTCTCTCTCTGTCTCTCTCTCTCTCTCTGTCTCTCTCTCTCTCTATGTCTCTCTCTCTCTCTCTCTGTCTCTCTCTCTCTCTCTGTCTGTCTCTCTCTCTCTCTCATCTCTCTCTCTCTCTCTCTCTCTCTCTTCTCTCTCTCTCTCTCTGTCTCTCTCTCTCTCTATGTCTCTCTCTCTCTCTCTCTCTCTGTCTCTGTCTCTCTAGATGACTGTGTGGAGCCTGGAGATCCTCCACTGCTCCAGCAGCCGCTGCAGACCTCCAAGTCTGGAATTCAGCAGATAATTGAATGCTTCCGTTCAGGTTTGTGTCTGCATTTTCTTATTATAAATTCATATTTTAAATATATTATTACTTATGCACAGCACAAATGTTTTTCCTGATGACAGAAATGAGACAGCGGCTTGACTATAGCTCAGATTGCTTGTGATTCATCCGATAAGTGCACTTGCCTGTGTGGCTTTATCCCTTACAATATTTAAAACAGAAGCGCAACGAAATATACTAAGTAATGTATTTTATGGAAAGCATTTTTTTTATTAGAGAATAATGATAGCAGTGTGTCAGCAGCAGTCTATCACTATAGTACTCCCTCTAGCTGATACACAATGACATCTTTCCAGTGGTTTATTGGGTCCAAAGCCTTTCCTGTAAAACTGTCGTAGAAAATGCTTACTTTGCAGTAAGAGAAGCTTAACCAGCAGTAAACTTTATAAGCTCCAATGTCTACAATTCCTGTGATATACAAGAGTTGTCGAAGTATGGAAAGCAGAACATAGCAATTTGGAACGGTTTCCTTTTCTTGTTGCCTACAAGAATTTGTGTTGAGCCAGCCATGTTGGGTTTAGCTTGAAAAAAAAACATGGCGTTTGTAAATATAGCAATAGATGCTAAGGGCATACACTCTTAAAGAGGAAAAATACATGCAGGAAACACAACAATGTCTAACCAACGTGTGTGTTGCATTCACACAAATTAGAGTAAAAGGACAGAAAAAAGGAAACAATACATTCTGCCACTTAGACAGAGGAGTTTGTTTTTTTGCTACACATGAGTCAGATACCCAACAAAGCCCTGAACACTTCCGCATGAACACATTGAAATGTAATTGAACATATGAGTCAGAGTGCTGACGATGATGACAGAGAATAAGGTAGCAGTGCCAGTGACGCAAGAGTGGCACTTGATGTGAATACAATCATCAGCCTTTTAAAATGTCAATTATATTCAAATTGGAATGATGCAAATTCTCCCTACAGGACATACAAGAATTTATCAGCTTTTTTAACATTTTTATTTAACTATTGTTTTCCCCTATTTTATGAACAACATTTCTGCAGATTGAATCTCATCTTGTTTTTACAATGTGTAGTATTTTATATCATCCTGAAACTGGGCTCTTCACTAATACACAACATTACAGACTCGACTAGACAATAATTGTGTCTACTCTATGGGCAGAGCATGCCTTTCGTGACAAGCCCTCTTTGCAACGCTACCTTGATTAAGGGTTTAATGACATTTTTCAATATCCTGCACAGGCGTGCGGTATATGTCTTTTTAAGTAGCCATGACATTACTGGGAGTAATCATCACCGCTTTGCTTTGGCTTGCAGGCACCAGCCAGCTGAAACACATGCTGCTGAGGGAGGTGGACACCATCTTCGAGTGTAAACTGTGTCGCAGTCTGTTCAGAGGCCTGCCCAACCTCATCACACACAAAGAGTACTACTGCCTGTCACGGCTGCCCGAACCCGACGGTGAGTGACGCAACACACATCAGCATGCAGCCCAGGCATACACATAAAAGCACCTAGAATACCTACACATACTACATTAAGAAGCTTAGCCATGCTCTCACAATCCTACAAATCAAAGCACAGAACATAAAAGATAAGAAACTTGCTCAAAAAAAGAAATACTAAAATCAGTAGGCAGAACAGGTCAAACTCAGACTTCAAGAACCAGGGCCAGTTCTTGTGTGCATGCTGAGGACATGCAAATGTTAACGTGTACAGATCACACAGACTTCACGAACAAGGCAGGTATCAAACTGAGCTGAGCTAGTAGGTACTCATACACAGCTAGTTGAGACACAGAACTAGGCACAGAAGCATTGATTACTTCAAGTGTCTCCTAAAGCTTCTCCACAGTCTGCTGTCACATTCTCTCACTCCAAGGTTTCTCCTCTGTCTTTGACACCATCTGTCTCCTTCTCATTATCCACTTCTTATCTCCTATGTCTATACACAGCACTCCCTCATTCCTTTACACACACATTCACACAGACTCGACTCACATGCACAGTGTGACTTGTTATCTATCAATCATGTCTTATTCAAAGTGCACTTTCTCCTCTGCTCTCCTCTCACTAAGGAAATTGACTTTGATCTAGCAGCATTTGCGTTTCATCTACTTCTCATTAGTTACAGTATGTGTCCATGTCTCCCTTCTTTTGCTGCTTAGAAGTAGTAGGAGACTCAGGGAAAGGATGGAGCCTAGGAAACATTCAAGTCATTTCTTTGTTACCCAACTATCGTCTCCTCTCATCCTAAAAGATAATTCAATCTCAACACACCCGGTCGATTATGTTTTTTTATCAGTTTAATCCACCGTGATCAGGCTGTCCTAATAAAGAACTTTGTTTAATCACAATCTTCTTTTCCTCTGCTTATTGTCTTAATGAAGTTGTTCCTTGCACTTCCATTTTTCCCAATCAAGATTTCATTACCAGGAGCTTAAAGTGTATTGTATTCTTATTTTGATAAATGACTTAAATTGGTGTCTGTTTTTTACTGGCCATTAATTGTGTTGTGTTACTGGAAAAACAAAGTGGTTTTCTTTTAGTCGCTCAATTCTTAACAGTCTCCAGTGTTGACTTGTGTTCTGTTTAAAATCATTTGATTCCCCTCTTTGTCCCTTCAGCTCCTGTCGTAACGAAACTTGTTCATTTACTTAGAGAGACATATCTAAATCTTTTTTTGGCTTTAGAGAAGCAAAGTGATTTTAATGCACTAAAAGAAAATGTCTTGCAGCACTAGACCGTCATCTTTTCTGTACATAATGGGCTTAGGCAAATCCACCAACGTTATATTTTTCTGTATTAAGTGTTTTTCCCATTTTGCCTTCTTTGAGGGCATTCATTTTAAACCTTTTCAGTAATGCTAAATACATTTGAAGAGAAGGGGGGATTGGTGAGATGATTTCTGGTATTTATCTGATGCCCATGCACACTTTGCCACAAGAAGTAGGCGGGCTGGCATTCAGTGTCTCGCTCAAAAGCATTTTGAGCCACAACATAAGCTTCTGATGCACATCCTTTGGCTGTTCAGTCATTTTCTCATTTTTCACAGCTTAACAGGTGTCTGTACATACATACAGTATATACGTATAATAAGGGTGGCCGTTTATCAGTTAAAGTCTTTACATTTCAGCTCCTATCTGATCTCAAGATTATATGAACTTTTTCTAAGTTGCTTTCTAGAGTTGAAGTAGTGGGGTTCTAAAGACACTTTGTGCCCTCTTCCACAACCTTTAAAGTTTTGTTTTTTAATGAAAAAAAAACGTTTTTATCGAACCCTCTGTTAGGATACTTAAACAGTGCTGAGTTTAGAGTGTCTACCCTATCCACTGAGTATAAACTAACTCATTGTGTACGCAATGTGTGTTGGCTGTTGTACCTAGTGTCATCCTGCTCTTGCTAAAGTGAAACTTACAAAGTCTATGTAAGTCTATATGTGTCATTCCTATATTAAATATCAAACATCTTGTAAGACTAGGTCCAATTTGGGGCGCTCCGGTGGCATAGTGGATAGAGCGCGTACCATATTGGCTCCGGCCTTTGTTGTAGTGGTTGCGGGTTCAAATCCGACCCGAGGACCCTTACTGCATGTCATCCCCCCTCTCTCTCTGTCTCCCCATTTCAACTCTGTACTATCTAATAAAGCTTGAAAATGCCAATTAATAATCTTTAAAAAAAGGTCCAATTTGCTGGTTGTTGGTAAAACACCGACCAACTACAATGCTGTGGCAAGCTAACGTAAGCTATGGTGTATCAGCAGAAAATAAACATTATTTAACATTAGCTTCATCATGTTGCCTACAACAACTGACAGAGAACTGACAAACATTCACTGTCTAAGCTCCTCCATTTTTCAAACACTGTTCCATTGTTCACATGTGAAAACACTCGTTGGGTGTCACTGGTCAGGAGCTCAATGATGGTTTCATTCAAAGATAATATTGCTGATTGGTTGATGGGATTGTTCTCTTCCAGGTCCGCCGGGTGACGACAGACAGAGTGTAGCCATGAAGGATTTATTGGACGCCATATATCCGAGAGCTGAGCGGCCCGACTATGTTGTTCGACTGGAGCCCATTCAGACCACTAGCAAGGCCGTGTTCCAGTACCTCACCACAGAGGAGGAGCTGGCTAGGTATCCCTCACACACACCCAGGTAGGTTGTCGCTGCTGATGGATTCTACAGCTCTCTTTCTTTTCAAAGGCATTTGGTTAGTTGTTCACAGTTGTGTACAGTGTTGACTCTGTGGGAATGGGATTTTAGGCAACTCCCAGCTTTCCCGTTGCTTTCTGAACCATTTCGCTCAATGTGGTTCACAGCGCCAGAGAAAGTCCAGTTGCATGGGAAGGAGAACAAGTTGAGGGTGGGGACAACAACTTGGCCAGCCAGCCAGGAGACAGCCACAGCAGCCCAGGAGCGAGGAGATGGGAGGCTGACGAGGAGGCTAAAGAGGAGCAGCCCCCGCCGGAAGACGAGGGCTCCACTAGCGGGGTAGGTGACTGGACTAAAATGCTAAATGATGATCTAATTTCCCCACGCTGCCTTGCTTATCATAGTCAGCTTAATGCTCTCTTCTCCATCCTCTCCGTCCCTGCCCAGGTTGACGACGTGACCATCTCCTGTTGTCTTTGCGGTCAGGACTTCAACTCACGCCGGAGCATCAGGCGCCACTGCCGCAAGATGCACCAGAGCAAACTGAAGAGCTCCGAAAGTTCACAGAGACACGTACAGTTCCCACAAGCCTGCTCTCTATGGTAAAAGGTAAACTTACTTACTTATATTATTGGCACTGGTTTCCAACCTTGTGGATAGGACCATAACAAAAAAGGTCGACCTATTCTGACATTTGAGCCCAAAACATAATGGTCACGCTGATGATATTTCTCTGCTTAGCTGAATAGTCGGTACTTGGTTCTATGCATGGACATTGGACGTGGAGGCTTTGCAAATGTTGGTTAAATAAAAGTAAAGAAGAGAAGATGACAAGCTTAATGTTTGTTCAGCATAATACATAAATAAATGTTTTTTTAGAAACATATTGAATAATATTCATGTTGTTGTGTTTTTTGTTGGAGGACGGCCAAGGACTCTGAACACACCGACTGGTAAATCCTGCCCGGTGTGCTTCAAAAGCTTTGCTACTAAAGCCAATGTACGCCGTCACTTTGACGAGGTGCACCGCGGTCTACGGAGGGACACCATCACGCCTAGCATCGCCTCGCGGCCCGGCCAGCCCTTCAATCTGGAGGTCACCCCCCCAGGAAGAGCAACAGTTCCTCTCCAACACGTGCCCCTCCCACCCCCAACCCCAAGCCCACCCCACAACCCCTAAAACCACGCCTTCAAACCAAAGCCAGTCCAAACCTCAGAGTCAGCCTCCAGCCTCTACACAGGTCAACCCGGCCTCAAGTCGCTGCACGCTCTGCAAGAGGAACTACAGCTCTCAGGTTGGTTTGGTGACCTACAAGCAGCTTCAGGATTTTCTAGCCTCTGGTTTATTAAAAGTCTCACTTTCGGCAGCAAGAGGTCTAAAGCTGGTCTTGTTGTTAGCATTTTCTTTTCTTAAGTGAGTTGTGGGTATACATATATAATCAGAAAATATGTGAATAATCATGTTTTTTTCTATTGGTATCAATAAAAAGTATGAATTGATCTTTAATCTTGTTTTCTGTTTGTTTCAGCTCATGTTGAAGAGACACATGCGTATTGTCCACAAAATATACAGCATGAAAAGTAACAAGTCTGCTACCACATCAACCCCCTCTACTGCAGCTAGTGCTCCTAACAGCAGCAGCAGCGCTAACTTAACCCCAAGCAACAATTCCGAGTGAAAGAGGAAGCAGTGGAACCCTCGGACGAAGACAACGACGAGGACATTGACAGTAGCCCGGCCCCGTCTCCTAGCGACAGCACTGTCACAGCTAAAGGTTTCTCTGTGGCACACAACAGCATGAAGGTGAAGGAGGAGGCCCCGCCCAGCCCAAAGATCGACCTCGTCCTTATCTACATCCTCCTCACGTGGGGCCAAACGCTATCATGCCCACCAAAACGCCCAAACTGTCTGTGGGCTTTGACTTCAAGCAGCTCTTCTGCAAACTGTGCAAGCGTCAGTTCAGCTCGCGCCAGAACTTGACCAAGCACATCGAGCTGCACACGGACGGCAACGACATCTTCATCAAGTTCTACCGCTGCCCGCTCTGTCGCTACGAGTCACGCCGCAAACGGGACGTCCTGCGCACGTGACCGTGGTCCACAAGAAGAACTCCTCATACCTGGCCAAGATCATGCCCAAACTGGAGAGCAGGGCTGTGAAGAGGCTGGCCGAGGCCGTCCTCAGCAGTAACAACACTCCTACTACCAAGAGGACAGGCAGCATCCCCAAAGAGGAAGTCAACGGACGGCACGCTTCTTCCTCGTCCCCCTCTCCTTCACCTCCTGTCACTCGCAAACAAGATGTCTCCACAGCTGCTGCTCCAACCACACCAGCCTCCTCTTCCTCCTCTTCCTCCGCTCCACCTCCCCCTGTCACGCGGAAGCAGCAGGACCTCTCATCCTCTCCAGCGCTTAGCCCGTCCCCTCCGCTCACCCGTAAGCAGGAGAGACAGCAGAGCCACCAGCATCGGCCCGTCAGCCCCCCGCTGACACGCCGCAGTGAGAAACACACACACCTACGCAACTCCTCGTCCTCCAGCAGCCAGACCCCACACACCCGCCGCCATGACGCCCCGACAGAGAGCAGCCCGACAGGCTCCACAGAGGTCAGAGTCACCAAGAACTTCTCCCTCCATGCCTGTGACCAATGGGACGGGCCTTTGCCAAGAAGGTAGTGGATTTTTTAATTGCAGATATAAATCATTCTCCTTTTTAAAGACACACTTTGTAGAATGGAAACATTCAACTTGAAAAGAACAAAAAAGGTCTTCACCGGTAAAAAGTCCAGTATCATTATACACTTTTAGATGTGCAGTTAATTTTTTTAAACACACTGGTTAAGCTGAGCAATCATTCCGTAGATATACCACCATCAATTGAATATTCTAGATGTTGTTCCTCTCTTCTATTTGCTTTGTTGTTCAACTTTCCTCTTCGTAGCAATTAAGCGTCTGAAAAGACTTCTAAGAGAAATAAATCTATGTTAAACAACTATCAGGACTGAACATGTTCAAAGTGAAACTGATAATGTGCTATAAATGATAAATTAGCGTGATTATCTTGCGTTTGTTGCTGCAGTACTTTGCCATACCTCTGGCCTGAGAGAGCAGAACCATTAGTCGATTTTGATTGGTGGATCTACACAATAGCATTATGCAACTATAGCAAAATACACTTACATTTGCCTGGGTTCATTGTTCATTGTTTTTCTGAAGTTATATGGGCTAAAAAAAATCTAATTAAAATCAAATAAGAAAACAACCTGTAGATGTATGCTTATATTCAAGTTGAATTCCATGTAATGAAACCTTTAGCATGTATTCACAGACCGTGTGTACGTAGTTGTTGAATGATCTTCTCTTTACTTTGTGTCGTCAGCTGTACCTGGAGTCTCACAAGCGAAGTCATCGTAACGCAGCGACAGCAGCAGCCAACAGGAGGAAAGGAGTCAGCACCCGCTCCAAATCTCTGGTCTGGTGAAACACACACACACATTGTAAGAATACACAGGGTTTACTTACTGTACGTGAACCCACATATTCACAAACTAAACAAAAAACCCTGCAGTCTTGTGTTAACTCGACCACATCTGTGTATGAGTTTCCTTTAGCGACGAGAGGTGTGTTTGTGTAGAGACAGCATTCCCCAAGGCAACGACAACAAAGCACAATCATTCTCTAGGCTTTATATTGATCTCTCAGCACATTGGCCAGCTGTTTCCTACATTCTTCCTCTCATTTATTTCTCTGTGCACAACCCTGTTCATTAGAAAATCTTGCCCTTGTCTGTTTGTTTTCCTCCACCTTGCTTATTCATTGCCTCTTTCTTTCCTCCTTTTTCTACCCTCACTCTGTTCCCTTCTTTCTTTTGTTCTCCTCTTTCCTCATCACTCTTCTCCTTCTTCTTCTCTCTATCTGCCCACAGTCCTCTGGGGATAACGGACGAGCGAGCCACTATTAACGAGGAACCAATCAAATCGTCAATTGGAAGAATAACGGACTAAGTGGAGCGAGATGAAGGAAACAAACAAAAAGGAACAATGGACCAAGATGGAGACGTAAAGTACGAAAGGATTTCCACCTTTGGCTTTTGAACCAAATATATTGTTGGAATCTGACATTGTTTGTACAGTTACATTATGAAGCCAGCCAGCGTGCTGGACAGTGGCGCTGCTATCCACATAGAGACTATAGTGACTAGAAGATTTACTACTACTGTATATATCTGTATTTACCTACAACGGTATGTACATAGAGATCCATATGCAGATGACTGATTTGTACCTCTTTGCTCTCGTGAATGGCCTTTAGCAAAAGGATGAAGGTAGACTATAGAAGTGTGAGTGCATGTACAAGTGTGTGTGTGTGTGTGTGTTTGTGTGTGTGTGTGGTGTGTGTGTGTGTGTGTGTGTGAAAGAGAGGGAACCAGAACTGGACCGTGACCCCCACTGGAAACAATTATTATTATTATTGTTCTTTTTTTTTTTTTTTATACCCTTGCCGTCTTACACCAATGTAGGAAGATGGAGATCTATTTGGTTCCTAGGATGTAAGCATTTCAAATCAGTTAATATTTAACTATTCAGTATTTAATGCCCTAAATAGTGTATAAAACAATTTCATTTTCATTCCATTGTCCCACTGGCAGTAAGAGCACCGTTGTGTTCTGTCTCTCTCGAACAGAGAGAAGTTTGGATTTTCTTTAGAATGCTAGCTGCTTGCCTTACAGTTGCCCTTTATCTTGTCATGTAAATAATGCTACTGAGAAGCAAAGCCATCAGAACACCAGTAGTATTACCAGAAATGATCATTGACTACTGGGTTTGGTCAAAGTACAGGAAAAAGTCTATTTTGAAGTTTACCTTACAGATTGTGTGTATTTATTTTTTAAAACCTCTTCTATCAATTCCCAGTGATCATTTGTGTTTTCATAGAGCACATTGTTGTTATCTGCCTTTTTCTTGTTGTATTAATTTGTGAAGGGTGATTCCTATACTTTGACCGTCTCCTGTTTTACCTCCATATATTAGCCAGCTTCTTATTCCCAGCAATAGCCAGGTTATTAGAAAAACATCGCGCTATGTGAACAAGGTTCAGTAACACTACAGTCTGTGAACTGACAGTTTTGTTCTGAAACGAGGCATTTAGGGAAAATTTGAAACCTTTAGCCACAAAATACCTTAACTGTGATGTTATAAAACAGTGCAAGGTAATAAAATACATAACTTCATTAACTACATTTTCTTCCTAATATGAATTATTATTTAACACATCAGATGAAACTGTTAATTCATAGGTGTGTTACCACAGGCAAAACTATCAAATTAACACTATAATTCATCCCCTTCATTGTTAATGACTTGTGAAAACCTCCAATTTGCAGATAACAGGAAAGATGTGACTGCGTATATTTCTAAGAAATGTTGATGTTACCAATAACAACCATACTGATTTAGCTATTGGAAACCATTAACTGGAAGAATTTATTTTTCTATGTTTTGTGAAATATGGTTGCATGTCACTGGGTGATAAACCTCTTTCTTTCACTAACCAGTCCTGACAAAGTGTTACTCTTAAGCACATCAAACTCATCGCTTCAATGATATTATCCGCTCTAGAAATCTGTCCTCAAACCCAGAGTGCAGTAGTGTAGCATCACAGCAATGTGGATGCCAGAGATGTATTGCAATGCCAGTCATGACTCAACTGTAGTGCCTAAGCAGCAGGTGTAACACATTCCAATTGACACCGGCTGTTTGGAAATGTACAGTTTCTGGTGCTAATCCTGGTCATAACGGGATGTGGGAGCTGGACACATGAGGAAACAAGTAGCTACATGCCCCAGGAAACTAAACAGATACATTCTAAAAACCTAAAGTTTACATTAAACTTTTTGTTTCATTAAAAATCAAAATGCAGGGTCTCATTAAGAATAAACTTTGAACTTTTCTTTAACCATAGTGTGTAAGTTATACAGTATGTCATCTCTTATTTTGGGACAAAGTGCTGCATCAGTTCCATTCAAAATGTGCTTTTATTTCATCAAACTGCATTTGCTTTAGGACAACAACAGTACCCAAAGGGTAGTCTTTGAAACACTGGCACATGAGGTAGGGAGGAAAAAGGATTGAGGAAGACCAAACGTAGATATGTCTTAATGTTAAAACAGAAAAGCCATGAAATGGAACAACCAGAGGACAAGAAAGACCAAACTTTTATTTTTCTAAGTGAAAACGCTAATGCAGCAAGTTCTTGAAAATCTGTATATATGGAGTCCACCTACACGGATGGTATAAATAGTTCTAATAGTCACAATAGATATCGATATGTATTAACTGTTGGTAGACCATATGCTTTAAACATGTCTGAATTGTTACTACTCTGTCACCTTTTAATACTGAGGCAAGTTTGTGTTGTTCCACCTAGTAGTTGTCTTTTTGTTTCCCATTCCTTTTTGAAGGAGGTTTCTGTTGGAATGTGTTGAGAAGAGAACAAGAGTCAAACCTCAACAGACACTTAGAACTTTACCTTTTTCTTCTTTTAATCTTGTCATCATCAGTTGTAATATGTTATTAAGCTCGCCTTCTAGAGAACCCGAGAAGAGTTAGAGAAGCCTTTCAAATGTGACAAGAATGTTAAAACCAACCACTTAATGAATAAAAATGTACTTCTTCAAACCTCAGAGTGGAGTTCTGTATGGCATCCTTTTCCCCCACCCTTCCTAGGATATGAGTCATGTACTTCCATCAATCATGTTTGTTTACTGCAATTGCAGAGAGAAGATTTTATTTGCCTCCACAGGAATTGCTTCTTTGGTCATTTGCATTTTCACTTACTTTCTTCAGAATGCTGTTTCCACATTATGTCCTGTGCATTTCTTTTGACTTTTCTTAGAGTGATACAAATGTGTATGTTGGTGACGTCAAATGAGAGACAGTTTTTCAGCACAAATTGACACACAAAGAAAAGCAAAGTGCTGGATATATTTGGGTAATATGAGTAAACAGCTTAAAACACACTTTCGTATAAACTAAATGTCTGATTTGAAAGCACCATGTTTACTGTGGGTTGGAGAATGACAATGTCTTCATGGGTTATTTTTGCCTTGACTTTGGGACTGACAATGCGTAACAGAAAGCCTAAGTCACAAACTGCGGTGTGAGAAAAATTATCAACTCAAATGTCCACTACCACCTCTTTACTTTCATTCCACACGAGTTTGTTTTTCAGACATTCGCCAGGAATGAAAACCGACTTCATACATTACGTGGTTTAATCTAAAGTAATTTATCATAATTTGTGGTCATATTATTATTATATGTAAATTCGCAGCAACTACGACCGTCACATTAATGAAATGCATGTTAAGTGCATGACATTAAAATGGCCAATTTTCAAATCCTTATTATTTTTACCTGGACAGTTCCTATACACACTAACTCCCACCTGCATTTTTTTTTCTGCCGCAGTGACGCTGCTTTTGCCACGAGATGGCGCCATTGCTCCGCTCCTCAGTGAAGCCAGACATTGGGCAGGTTGAGCACATCTTCCACGTTTGTTGTCACATAAGCGAACACTCGGGGTCCGCGTCGGTTCACCTGGTTTCTCACTCCACACACGCGGCTTATCAAATTGTTATTACACAGCAGATGGGATGCGGTTCATTTGTTTAATTCCATTCGCCACAGAGAACCACGGTGCTATGATTTTACAAGGTGGTGGGGGAATCAATGGGCGCAGTAAAAATGGATTGAAGTTGAGGGCAATTAAGAGTGTGGCACGACGCCTGAATGACCATATTTTGATGACTTATTAACGTGTTCAAATAAGCAGAGCCCCTCTATTGTGGAAACTATCGATCCGATTGATCTGTAATAAACTTAATTGAACGGATGATGGTCTCTGCTGGACGACAGTGGTGCAATTAGGCGATGATTTGGTGTGCACGGGTTACGCATTCTCCATGCATGATATACACAAGTTTCATAGTGGTTTTTGGGGGGAGGGAGGGGAGTTTCCATTTTGCTGTGGAGTCGTGCGCTGTCCCTTTCAGCACCAGCAACCGGAGGGAGCTGGAGAGGAGTGTGCGCGCGCGTCCGTGGAGCGGCACGGCACGAGTGGACTTGACGGGAGCTAGGGGTTTATGCGCAAAGTGCGCGAAGCTTAAGAGAGGACCATGGAGAGGAATCAGGTGGGTTTTACCAACATTATTGATCGTGACAGAAGGATTTACGTCTATGAATCATGAATTCCTCTGCTCTGTGCCTGCACCCCCCCTCTCTCTCTTTCTCTCCCTCCCTCACTCTTCGTATCTGAGGCTCATTCTTGGGTTTTGACTTCGTTTCAGGCAGCATCCCCTCCGTTGTCACCTTAAACAAGTGCGGGGTTAATTATTGCACTCTCGTCGGTGAAATCAGTTCTGTTGGGTCACGACGGCGCACTTTTTTCTTTCTCTTTTTTTTCCCACTCAACATTGGCTACATTTTTTTTCCTTAATTTTGTCATGTCTTCGCTTCGCGGATGGTCTTATTGTCTTTAAAATCCGTTTGCTGGGGAAAACAAAAAAGTCTCGCTCCAGGAGGACGAATATTTGGGGAGATGATGGTGTGAGGGGGGGGAAGACTGCTGAGCTCCGCAAGGAAGTTGCCTTAAGGCGGACAGGGACCCCAAAGGAGTCCGCGGGAGAAGGCTGGACAGACGGTTGCATTCTCACCCCTTCACACAACACACACACATACACACACACACACTGGCGGACGCATTTTGATGTCCTGAGGTATCACAAATTATTTCGTATTTTTTCATGTGGGTGTTTTCACTCCACTCATGACATTCCTCTAGTATAGCCCAATGGATTTTGGCTCAGTCTGTCTTATTTATTGTCTCAATTTGTTTTGCTGCCTATTTCTTGTGGGATTTTATTGATTTCTACTCATCGTTTTGGTTTCACGTGGATTGTGTGCAATAATGATTAGGTGAGTAGATGTCTTTAATCAGCGCATGGAAAGAGGTAGCCTATATGTTTGACCAATTTACTCAATATTGCGTGGGAACAGATTGACTTGGGGAAAAAGCTCCATCATTTGCCCTCCCTATAACACATTGCAATGGTGTTCCCTTTGCTTTCATTGTGGCTAATAGGGGTGGCAAGCAGAATGCCACCACTGCTTGTCCAGAAAGAGAAGCCTATATGTGGCTGCGTAATGAGCGCACACCCATGGACTTTGATGTCACATAGTCTTCTTTCTGAACCCGTGGGCTGCTGTTTTATCTGCAGACACCCGCCTTAATCATGTCAGAGGCATGTGTGTGTGATAAAAAGAGAGAAGAAAATAAAGGTTCTTCAGCAATCTCTAGCATATTTCTTTACAATGTTAGCTGTTTTTTTTTAAATGCAATCCTCCATATCTGAAAACATCAGAATATCAAATATGATGTATAATTTAAGTGTTTTCACTTGTGTGGATAACAGTAATGGTTCAAATGTGCTGTGTTCGCAGATGGCTCCTAAACACAGACTTGATTAGTATTGTATGGCATAGGCCTAGTTGCGTCGAATGCCTTTTACATATCTCGTCTTACCTATGCATTTTGCTGAATATCTTCAGAACACACTCAATTGGTGGGTGAAGGCACAGAAGGGTGGTGCGTGGTGTGTGTGTGCGTGTGTGTGTGTGTGTGTGTGTGTGTGTGTGTGTGTGTGTGTGTGAGAAGAGGGGGGGTTTCTTTGAGTGGCTCTTGGTTCGTGATCTGGCTGAATTCATTGAGAAAGTAAAAGCTGCTGGATAGTGTTTGAGATGGGCATATGGAACAGGTGGAGTGAAGGGGAAAAAAGTGACGTATGAAAAGAGAGGAGAGCAAAAAGAAGGCTACATGGGGAGGAGAGACTTGAAACCAAATTGTTGAATGGGAGAGTCCGAGATTCATTGACTTAAAAGAAAAAAGAGGGAGGCAGAGAATGAAGGGAGGGGAGGACAGGATGGGAGAGGAGGGAGAGGAGAGGAGAGGGTGGCCGAAAAGCTATCACTTTCTGAAAAGAGCAGAGCACTCCCTAGAGAGATGGAGAGGCCTGTGGAAGGCAATGCGATAGAAGTGAAGGAACCAGAATAAGAATAAATAAAGGGGGGGATTGGAGGAGTGTGGGATATTTGAGGAATATGGGGGAAGTGAAGGAGTCGAGGAGAGGGGGTTACGGAGGATAGGTGGCTGGGTGTGAACAGAGAGAAGAGAAATGAAACAGAAAAGGAGATAATATATAAAAAGCAGCAGTGGGCGTCTCTCCTAGACAGTCGTGTCGTGGGTGTGAATTAAAGCGAGGGATGAGTCAGTGGTATATACAGCCTCTTGGGCTTTAACCCTCTTCATCTTTTGAGCCACCTCTTCGGGGCTGCTTGCTTGCTGTCTTTTTTGGGGGGGGGGGATTGTAGAAAAACATCTTATTCTTGAGCTTATAGTAAAGCTTAATAATAAAGTACAAGGACCCTCATAGGGACTATAAAGGTTAATAGCCAAGATTAGGCAGGGTATTGAGAGTATAGCTTAAGATCAAGGTGTGCAGTGCAGTACCGTGTGCTAGATACTTCAACATACAGGGAAGACATTCTCAGAACTGCAGCAGTGATTCTCAATACGCTTTCTATGAGTCATGGAACTTGAAATAACCCTCGGGGCTTCAGTTCAATCAGCAGGCGTTCACACGATGGCCCCGGATCAGATTGTTGGAGTAATATTCCTCCAGGGACGTTTAGCCAGTATACTTCCATCTTGAATGAACTGTATTTAAACCACAGCCTCTCTATCTCTCTCCTCCCGGGATTACAGTCCATCCATCAGGTCAACTGAAGTGCACGAGGTGGCCCCCCTTCCCTCGGGAAAATCCCAATTCCCTCAAATATTAAGTTGCAAAGGCGAAAAGCAAAGGGAGATGAAGTACACGCCGATTGCTGTGAGCTACAGTGGATTCTTCTACACTGTCAGTATTGACTTGAGATATGATTTGCATTTGTTTTATTCTATTTATAAGTCTTAATAACAGGATAAGCATGTCTCGTTTAGACCCTTTCCCCGTGCCTGAACCAAGTGGAGCCTGAATCCAAGGCAAACGTGTTGAATAAACAATCCATGCTGCTGCGTAACCTATATAAAGCAGGGGTTTTTTAATCATAGCTGGTGCTGGGGCTGCGTATGAATGGCTTTGACCCAATTCCATTTAGAGTGGAGAGGAACTGATGAATTAATTGGGATGTAATCGAATTATAAATGGATTGATCGTGAGGATGAGGGGGGGGGGGGGGGGGGGCCTCATGCTGTGATGAGATCTGAGCACCGAGGACCTGTTATGCCCCCCCCCCCCGTGGGTAAAATCAGCCGGGTCAGCGCAATTGCTTTTTCTTTAAAAAGTTAAGTCTTACATACACAATACATGCATGGTCGCTTTGTGTTTGAATGTAGACCCGCAGACATGTCGAATACTTTTTTTAAATGAGGATACTAGTCAATGGTCTATTTGTGCTGGGAGATTGAGTCTCTAAGGGAAGATAAGCAATGGAATGAGCTCTAAGGCTAATTAATACATTGTGCTAAATTGTGTGGGAAAAAGGCCACCTCAATAGCAAAGTGTGTGTGTGTGTGTGTGTGTGTGTGTGTGTGTGTGTGTGTGTGTGTGTGTGTGTGTGTGTGTGTGTGTGTGTGTGTGTGTGTGTGTGTGTGTGTGAGAGAGAGAGAGTGTGTGTGTGTGTATTGAGGTAAGCAGGACAGCTATAATGAACGAGTCTTGTTCGGAGTGATGGCCTGAATTTGTTGAAATGATGTCATGAAATAAATGTCAAACCAAAAAAAGCCTTGAAGTGGGACTGAACGGTGCTGAATTGAATCAACTATCTGATGTAGCCTAATTCTTCACTACATCTCCACGGTCTCCATGCAAAATGATTGTGGACCAGCTGGGAGCAAAATGTGAAAAAGGAAATCTCCAGCAGGACCTTAAGCCCTAGCGTGTAGGAAGCAGCAACCAGTTTGTGGCAATCAGTTTAACTTTCTGGCTCAAACCGACTTCGAGCTCTTTTTGTAGAGATACGGCTGCTCAATGTGCGTTTTTACTGCCAGGGATAGGGGAGTACAACTTCCCATGCAGTGGCTGAAAGCAGGAATGGCATAACAACATTCAACATTAAATCTACCTGTTGAGATTTCAAGCACCGTGTGTGTGTGTGTGTGTGTGTGTGTGTGTGTTGTGTGTGTGTGGGCGCATTGCAGGGCATACGGGGTGTAATGTGTTCATTTAGCTGCAGCAGCAACAGCAGGTGTTTCAAATGATGCAAGCCACTAGCTCCCAGACGCTGCTTCTCTCAGTCTTTTCCACCGCTGTCTCTGGTTTTCCCTCACGCTGCACGTCTCACTCGCGGTTTTTACTTTCTCTCCTCCATCTGTTTCTACCCCATCTCTCTCTCTCTCTCTTTCTCCCTCCCTTCCTCCCTCCATTTCTCTCTCGCTCTGCTCATCTCTCTCCTGCTCTGTGTCATATATCCGCTGTGTAGCAGGTAGTTCCGTGCGAATAGCCCCAAGGAGCTTGCTTAAGATTCTGACTGTGCTCTCATTTTAAAAATGGAATCAGCGATTCTTGGAGAACTCTTGTCGTCCAAATAACTGTTTGTAAACATGAGTGAATGTCTCTCTACACGATCCGCTATCTGTCCTTATGTGCGGCTCTCTAAACTGGTATGTAAAAAAACGGGGGTCCCATTAGCAACATGCCCATTTACAGAGCCTAGGCTTTGTATTAACACTGGATATTCATTTTTTCAGCATAAACATAGTACTGACAGGTAGCTGATTGTGATACTTACTGATTTTGACCAAAGGCATTCTCCAGAACCACTGACTCCACCTTCAGCTACTGTTCCACTTATTGATATGCCAAGACATGAGTATTGATATGTTTATTTGAGTAGAGGTGATTACAATTGACATAACTGAGTTTTTCTATTACAGAGTGGCAGTGCAAATGTTTACAGTTTTACCGGAACGACTATGTACCCATGTCTGTGTGTGTGTGTGTGTGTGTGTGTGTGTGTGTGTGTGTGTGTGTGTGTGTGTGTGTGTGTGTGTGTGTGTGTGTGTGTGTGTGTGTGTGGATCAAATGGGTGACATGTGTGGATTTGTGACATGTTAGTTTGGTGTATGCTTGGCAGGTGGACCGTACATCCCTACAGCAGCAGCAAGATGTACACATAACACATTGTCTCTCTCTCTTTCTCTCTGTCTCTCTCTCTGTCTCTCTCTCTTAAACAGGCTCGACTGAAGACCTGACGTGTGGATTACAGGCTCAAACTCCCAAATTACATTTCTAGGACATCATCATCGCTGCCAGATTTTTTACTGCCACCAGAGCTCTCTCTCTCTCCATTACACTGCCTCTTCCCAGGAATATGATTCTCTCCGCGGGGCTCGGCTAGCTCCACCCTCGGGGTCCTCTTCCCCTCCCTAACTTTAAACCAATAAGGCAGGTGCTACTTTTTAATCTTTCCCCGACAACAAAAAAAAAAAAAACACACCCACAGTTTTGGAATACCCCATCTTCAAGAATCCCCCTTTTAGGCTCTTGTTTTTTTGGTTACACCACTGTCAGCTATGGAGCCTCCACCACGGTCTTCTTCTTCTTCTGTGGTTTTCCTGCTCTTGGCTGCCACGTCCTACACCTGGCTGCTCCTTCCCATGGCCTACTCTGTCCCACTGGACCCCCAGCTGGCGCCCGAGTACGCCCACTCCATCCGGCTGGACGGCGACATCATCCTGGGGGGACTATTTCCCGTGCACTCCAGGGGCGACCGCGGCACGCCCTGCGGGGAGCTCAAGAAGGAGAAGGGCATCCACCGACTGGAGGCCATGATGTTCGCCATAGACCTGATCAACAAGGACCCGGACCTGCTGCCCAACATCACGCTGGGGGCCCGAATCCTGGACACCTGCTCCCGGGACACCTACGCCCTGGAGCAGTCCCTGACCTTCGTGCAGGCCCTGATCGAGAGAGACGGATCGGACGTGCGCTGCGCCAACGGGGACCCCCCCATCTTCACCAAGCCGGATAAAATCGTAGGGGTGATAGGGGCGGCGGCCAGCTCCGTGTCCATCATGGTGGCCAACATCCTGCGCCTGTTTAAGGTAAGGGGCGCTTTTGACTTCCTTAGATTATCTTTTCTTTTCTTTTCTCTGTCTCTCTCTCTTCTCGATATATTTCTGTACTTGCCACTCGCACCCTTTCCCCCCCTCTCCACGCCTCATCATCGCCGTGGAGATAAAAGTTCAGTGATGACAACCAATTAAAATGTCATCAGTCTCTGCTGGAGTTTTCAACACCGGCTTCAGCAGCAGCAGCATCTCCTCTGGCAGCTGAGAGAGAGGAGAGAGAGAGAGAGAGAGGAGAGAGAGAGGAGAGAGAGAGAGAGAGGAGAGAGAGAGAGAGAGAGAGAGGAAGAGGAGAGAGAGAGAGAGAGAGAGAGAGAGAGAGAGAGAGAGAGAGGAGAGAGAGAGAGAGAGAGAGAGAGAGAGAGAGAGAGAGAGAGGAGAGAGAGAGAGAGAGAGAGAGAGAGAGAGAGAGAGAAGAGAGGAGAGAGAGAGAGAGAGAGAGAGAGAGAGAGAGAGAGAGAGAGAGAGAGAGAGGAGAGAGAATTTGCCTGTTAGAAGCCAAAGTGTGTATTTATCTCTTGTGCTCAGATGTATGTGTGTACGTGCGTGCGTGGTGTGTGTTTGTGTTTGTCCTGAACAGCTTATCAACATCTGAAGAGATTTGTCAAGATGTGTCAAGTGATGCTTGCAAGGAAGGGCTTTGTGTGTGTGATGTGTGTGTGTGTGTGTTGTGGTGGGTGTGGTGTGTGTTGTGTGTCTGCACATATTAGATTATCCCTTGCTTGTGGTTGAGCCAAATAAAAATGGCTGCCAAACACAGGTATCAATTACTGCTGATATCTGTCAACAGCCACTTCATCACTTCATCCACTGCAGCGTACGGTTGTGTGTGTGTGTGTGTGTCTTCATGAGTGCATATGTGTTACCCAATGGGATGTATCTCTGTGTTGTTGTTTGTGTATTTCCCGGTACTTGTGTGGGCCCTAATTGAGCATCCTCACGAGTGCTCATGTGTGTATGCGCCAACGTTCTTCCCTCTGTGCTGCTCATTTTATTTGCGCCCTTGCAGGGGCTCTCGTATATGCAGCAGACAACACTTGTTGCTCTAGGTGTGTGTTGTGTGTGTGTGTGTGTGTGTGTGTTGGAGTCCGCTCACGAGTTGTGCGTTGGCGTTGTCATCATTAGCTTGATGGATGACGATATGATTATGAAATATGAGTCCAGTAATGACGCCCATGGCATTTCACATCCACATCTAATCTGCACTCTTTCGCTGCAAGTGTGTGTGTGTTGTGTCTGTATGTTTGTTGTGTGTGTGGGTGTGTTTGGGGCTTGTGCCTCTCTTTATTTCGAAAATCCATATGTTTGTGTGAGCGTACAGGATTGTTTATTGTTGTGTGTGTGTGTGTGTGTGTGTGTGTTGGTGTGCGTGTGTTGGAACGCACTTGTTAACAAACCGGCTCCTGCTTTGAATGGAAGATTTGCACATTAAACAAAAGAAGAAGAACAACTAAACATGATTTATGCCAGGATCTGTAACCACGACAGCACTGGAGCACAGAGTCTTTCTCTCTCCGCACTGCCTCGTGCTCATTTGCCTAATGCGATTTAGTGCATTGTGTGTGTGCCTGCGTAACACGCCTGTGTATTGTGTGTCAGTGTGGGAGTGAATCTTCTGTGTGTGTCCGCCATTATAAAAGGAGGATGTTTGGGCGAGGGTGCCAGCGATTGTTTTTGTGTGTTCAAGAGTCTTTAGTATTTAGTGAACGTGTGTGTGTGTGTGTGTTGTGGTGTTGGTGATGATATCAACCAGAGGCCTGTGGCAGGGGTATTATAGACTGTATCTTTCTTTCTCTGCATGGTTTATTATGAATAATGTAGCATGCATCACCATCTGAAAATAGTACGGAAGATGCATCACACACACAACACACACAGCATGCTGCAATAAGCATATGTCTTTTTTTAAATGGGCTAATCTGACAGTGCCCGTCACAGCCAGTCGCCCACTCAACACAAGGGGCTCAGAAAGCAAACACAACCGAGAGGAGAGAGAGAGAGAGAGAGAGAGGAGAGAGAGAGAGAGAGAGAGAGAGAGAGAGAGAGAGAGAGAGAGAGAGAAGAGAGAGAGAGAGAGAGAGGAGAGAGAGAGAGAGAGAGAGAGAGAGAGAGAGAGAGAGAGAGAGAGAGAGAGAGAGAGAGAGAGAGAGAGAGAGAGGAGAGAGAGAGAGAGAGAGAGAGAGAACATGTGTCCTTTAATCTAGCAGCAGACAAAAGAGATTCAAACAACAGATTGCGTGGAAAGATTCCACATCCAAATCCTCCAAAGAAAACAGCTGCTATTTATTCTTATTCATAATAATACTTTTTTTCTCCTTCTCAGCGCTGCATGAAGCCGCGGGGCTGACAATCTCAGAGAAAAATCAAGTCGGACTGAAGTTACTGGTGTTTCTTTTGTTGGGTGGCTGCCTCTTTGGGGGATTATCTCCAACCCGTCTGAGAGATGAGAGAGGAGAGAGAGAGGGATGGACACCAGATATAATAAGATCAAACTTGGTAAATCCTCTTGGGGTTGGAAACGGCCACAGTTTTAGAAAAGGAAAAATCTCCAAACGAAACTTAAGCACATGAAAAGACAGGGAGCAAACGGGGGTCACCTGAACACACTCAGCCTGGCAATTTCAACTACTACGTTAGAAAGGGAAATGCTCAGATCAAAGGATAGCTGTGGTTTTATCATAGCGTGGGTGTTATTTCTTTCAGGGTCTTTTGGCAATATCGGTTATTATGATTAATACTTCAATAGGAAATTGGTGTGTAGAAACTATGTAAATTGGAAATTTGAGGTAATAATCTATATATTGTCATTTTGGGCTTGTTAAAATCTGGCGTCTTACTGTTTGGGGTTTCTTTTAGTAATCTGTCTGCATTCCTGATCAGAGCAACTCATGATGGATACAATCTTATTAATTGTATAGGAGTGATGGCCAAAACTCCAAAAAATAAGTCCCACCACCCTTATAAATCTTATATGCTTTTTAAATAGTAAAAAAAATCGCGACATAAGAAAGAGGTGTGAGGCTTTGTTTTCTATTTGTGTTGTTTTCGTGGGAATCTATTGGGAATCGAAATCAATGAGTGACTCACACCATGTAAAGCAGATACTGTAGCTTGGTTCTCTGGGGATTGACAAATTGCTTTACGTTTTAACATTGTTTAAAATGGAGACCACCGAAACATTCTCCCCCCCCCCCCATTGCATTGCCCTGCACTTCTTCCTTCTCCTTTTCTCTCTCTTGTGCTGTCTTTACTTCTCTCTCCAAACTGCTCCATTCTTGGGCGTATTGATTGTGCCTGATTGGTAATTACAGTGCCATTACGGATCAGTTAACCCCAGAGAGGATTGGTCACCTCTCAAAGCACCTTGACGCAAACCTTGGCCACAGTTACCAGAGTTTCATCTGCCAATGTTCGCACTGGAAAAAACCCAAACTTTCTTCTTTTTCCAAATCACGGACAAATCGTACTTATTATAAAGGAGCGATGGGTGCCGCTGTATCGCGCCTCAGTTGCAGTGGTCGCGGGTTCAAATCCGACCTGTGGACCTTTACTGCATGTCATCCCCCCTCTCTCTCTCTGTCTCCCCAATTTCAACTATGTACTATCCAATAAAGTTGAAATGCCAAAAAATAATCTTACATTTTTTTTAAGTCTGTTAGGGTGTGTGAGTGTACGTGTGTTGCTTTGACCGCTCACAGTGAAGTGAAAGGCACCTTTTACTCAGTGGCATTACTTCAGTGAAATTCAATTAATACATTGATAAGTGGTGGCTTCCTCCCATGGTGAGAGCAAATGGAATGAGTTTGCCTCAGGGGAATTTAGTAAACTGTGCTATTATAGACACACACACACACACACACAACAACACACACACACACACACACACACACACACACACACACACACACACACACACACACACACACACACACACACACACACACACACACACACACACACACACACACACAGAGGAACTCTTTGGGTAGACCTCTTTCAGTGGGACCTTGCTGGGTGTGGGAGGGCTCAGACCACCTGATTGGCTGAGAGCAGACTGACACAGTTGTCTTGTTTTGGCGGCGCCTGAGAGAAGCACCGCCTCTGAGGAACATGTTGGTGCTGCCTTCACTGCCTTCCATAGACAATGGGTCAACGGGCCGCTCCAAGCTGTACACCTTGTTAGGAGACTTTTTAATGAGAACACACACACACACACACACACACACACACACACACACACACACACACACACACACACACACACACACACACACACACATCTTACTTGTTCCCTTTTGAGGAGACATCTTATTATCTGTGTCTCAGCTGGTGGGTTTGGTGAAGTTGTGTGTTTCTAGGCCAAGGTCAGAAGCACAAGTCTTTCCCACGCTCTCATTCCGTCTGCTATACATCCAGCTGTGCATGAGCTGGTGTGTGTGTGTGTGTGTGTGTGTGTGTGTGTGTGTGTGTGTGCGGGGGTGTGCAGCCATTGCTCTCACTCAAGCATGTTTTAACATTATGCGTTGTGTACATCCCCATGTGCGCGTATGTGTACAAAGAAGAATAGCTGCAGACCAGCCTTCCAATTGCCTCCATAATTCAGCAGCAGCAGCCTCTCCCCCAGATCTGTCCGGGGAATTAACTGCTGCGCCGTGTGTGATATCGCTGATATATTCATCTGCTTGTGCATTACCATCGCCATGATTGCTTTCCTGAGCACTGCTCTCTCTCTCTCTCTCTCTCTCTCTCTGTCTCTCTCTGTCTCTCTCTCATCTCTCCTCTCTCTCTCTGTGGTTTGAGGTGGATTTCTTGCACTGTACAGTACACTTGTGCCTGGAGCATCCCTGGCTCCCTGGAGGCACTTGTGACGGGTACAGAAGGAGTCTTCAGTATGTACTTACTTACATGAAACTTGCCTTCTTTTTTCTGTGCCCTACAAACACAGTGAGTGCACATGCCAAAAACACAAATCACAATCGCACACTTTCTGATGTTTAGCAAACAAAAAAATAGCAACAGCAAATGTTTGCTTCACAACAAGGGAGGAAAAACAGCTGCATCAAAATTGAAAATTCACATGGAAATGCTGTATTTTTGTTTGATCCATTATTGCCTATAGTATTCAGACACAATAACCCTTACTAGATTTAGCTATTATTCTGGCGGTCAGGCAGAGTTTGGGTCTATGATCTTGTCCTAAGCCCGACAAAGACCAGTTTGATTAATTAATGACCGGCGAGAAGAAAAGCAGAAAGGAGAAAAAGGAAATCAATCGAAAAAAAGACTAAGAAGAAGGGCGAGCACAAGAGAAAGGATTTAATGAGACCGGGAAGAAAAAAAAGAAAAAAAAAAGTCTAGAGGACAAATAGACAGAATAGGGAAAGACAGAGAGGGATAAAGACATAAGAGAAAGATAAAAAGGGCGAGAGTTGTTTTTCTATAACGACATGGTGTTGATTTCTTTCATGGAGGCATTAGGACAGTGTTAATGAAGCCAGGAACAACAGGCAAGAAAAGTCATTAGTGTGTCTCTCTCTCTCTCTCCAAATCGAAACCACAGGCGTTGGAAATATCACAACCCCCAACGCAGATGTCCAGGACTCCAAAAAAAAACTATTAGACTCAAATACCTTCCGCTAACGAAGGCTAACTTAACGAGCAAACAGTAAATGAAAGGGAAACCTCGTCGTTGTATTGTCCTTCTGAAGTCGGCCATTACTTTAATTTGTTCAGCCTTGCCCCAGAGAGATGAATCATTTACAGCAGCTATTACCACGTGTTGTGTTTGAACGCGAGGCTAGAAATTTGCACAAATCCTTTTGAACTTGGTTTGAGAATGAATGAAAAGTTGGGATTTGATTGGTTGGGACAGGTTTTAACGTGCTGGAGCATATTGTTTTTTAATAAGGTTACTCATTTGTCAAACCCCTCCCTCTCGAGTCAGTTTTAGGTCAATAGCACACAATTAGCATGAAAGGGCAACACAGTCATTCCTCTATTCATAGATGCTTGATTCGGAAAGCCCTGAAATCCCTTTTCTGTAGTGATGAATTAGTAATGAAATGGAAATGACAAATATTAGGTCACTCTTTTGATCAATGCCTTTTTGCTGTAGGACAGGAAACTGTTCATTGGTTAAAAATCTGTAAAGACAATATAAAATATAAATATAAATAGTTCACCGGCCTGAACTATGAAGCTGCATCCTTCTCTTTGCCACAGCTTTTATCCTTACACGACACAAACGCACAACACACACACACACACACACACACACACACACACACACACACACACACACACACACACACACACACACACACACACACACACACACACACACACACACACACACACACACACACACACACACACACACACACACACCATCTTAATCTCAAAACCTATAAAAACACATTTATTGTGAGTACACATAGAGTGCTTGATGAAATGGGAATGTAATTTAAAGTTTAATCAAGGTCTCTGATGAAAAACAAGAGGTCACGATGTGTTTTAATGAAACCTGCAGACTGTGGACGTGTTAATGTGTGGATCCATTTGGGTCCAATTGACCGTGAATGTGTGTATGTGTATTGTGTGTGTGTGTGTGTAAAATCATTAATTGAGTGTGCGTGTTTATAAGAGATGGCAAGGGTAGATAAAGAGATAAAGGCTGTCTGAGAGTAGTATCTGCATTTGTGTGTGTGTGTGTGATGTGTTTTCTCAATGCGTGCGCGAGGACCATTGTAAAGTATGGAGCATTAAAGTGGAATGAGATTCTATCTCTCCTCTTTCTTTCATCAGGTTTGTGGCTGAGTACAATCTCAGATAAGGGGACAAGTGAAGCCGTTACAGCAGCAGGCAACAGTTTCAACCCATGCAGTTGTTTAATGCCCAGATCTTTTTTGACTTTATACATACATGTCTCGGTGTCCCCTTGAACTGGTTTATGTCACTGGTGCAACTAATGCCATTAAAAAGGATTGAAACAGAAATGTCTGTCATGAGAAAACGGGGCTTATCCATTTTTTGTCAGGTAAACGTCTTCTGTACTTTGAAGTATAAGCTGACACAGTGCACTCAGTTCCAAGGGGATCCACTCCGGTTTTCTTTATTTTGACGCTCCAGGCAGAAGTATTCCTATTACAAAACATGCCTCATGTCTTTTTGGGGGAGTGAAATGAAACCCCGTGTGGGATAACAAACTCCATTAAAACGCTGATGGGAAGTTGAGGGGGGAGGGAACCCATGGTAACTCAACAGGCGCCAGCGAACACAATACCAAGACCCTGGCACACTTGCACGGAATTATTAGTGCTATTTGTCACACCTCTGTATTCCCAAGCCAACATGTCCGCTGTGAGTAAGCACAATTGGCTGCGGCATAAGTATTGAGTTGAAAGAAAGAATACATGAGTTTCGTAATCCCTTTCCTGTTTGTTCATGTGCGTTGCTCGTGTTTACTCAGATTTCCACTGCAGTTGAATATGTATTAAGGCACTTATCATCAGGTATGGCTAGTTCTATAAAAGGGGGTAGTACATTCAAACATTGAGCTTGACAGTCTAATGCATTCACGTTGTAACTTTTGGTTCACCGGTGCAGGGTTTTCCAGTACGCAGGATTTCACCACTTGGCTTTGGAGCACATTGTGTTTTCTGCAATCGGAATGATGCCGCAGCAGGAAAGGATTCGCTCATTTGAAATAAATGAACTCGACAAAGGGGGGGAGAAAATGAAATTGAGGCAGAAATCACAAGTGCAGACTGGTTTCTGGAGCACAAAATTACACCATTTTTTATTTTTTTATTCTTTTTACAGCTGAACTCGATGAAGCGAACTTGCTCTCTGAAATGTCGCTGTCGTGTTAAGTGAAAGCTCATATGGCTTATTTCGCTTCCATTAAAGAGTGTAAATTATGTAAGAGAAGTGAAGGGTGGCACTGTGGGGGGGCAGGGCCAGGGTTGTTCTTATCCCCAGTTTTCTCTTCCATGAGTGAAACAGCGCCCCCTGTGCACTTGAATTGTGTGGAATGGGTCCACTTGATGGGCCTGTGCTGAGTGGTTTTCCATGGAAGAGTGTGTGGATCCATATATCTGATACATTGGTTGATACTTGTTGATGGGAACATGACTTTAACACACTGTGTCTCGTACAATGTTGTTGCATTAAAGGTGACATAATTGGCCGAATGAACACTTTATGATAATAGTCATAACCATTCGTTATGCCACACCGCTGGGTAAAAAGGAGCCTTTTAGCTATAAATCATTTCACTGACCCCATGTAGAAAACAGCAGGGAACCCAGTCCGGCCCCTGCGGTTCAGTTCAGTTGGCAAGCCGTGTGAGTGCTGCTGTGCAACCCAAAAAAGCGGTGAGACGTTGTGGTTGTGTGTGTGTGTGTGTGTGTGTGTGTGTGTGTGTGTGTGTGTGTGTGTGTGTGTTCTTGTATTAAATTCTGTTGAGTATTCGGTTGGACGGGTCAGTATCTTTAAAAAACAGACTCGTGATCCCATCAGAGCCAAGGGAGTGCCTGTGAGTAGTTTCCATCTTACAAAGCCATTCAGGTCAGTGCCTCTTATATAAGAGCCTCCCACACGGGATTATGCAGCTGCACAGGTGTGACATTTGGTGGCAGCATGAAAATGACTATAGAAGGTGTTTTGAAATATATAGGGAAAACTAGAGATTCTGTGCAATTTGTGACCTCCGTTTCCAAGCAATAGCGACTTTTCCATTGCATCGGTGAGATGTGTTGAAAACCCATCCAATGAAGCATTTGTTATTACTTCAACTACAAGAAATCAGTCTGTGGGCCGAACAGCCACTTCTTTGATCTGCCTCGGTTATCTCAAATGATATCGACTTGCTCTGGATCGATCAATGCTTTTGGCTAAATGCTCTCCTGACTTCTATTTAGTTATTGTTGCTACTACCACAGGTGACAGAATGAGCACTTCGGTGATGAGTTCAGCACAGTGCTGTGAAATTACAAAGGGTGGGGTTGTGTGTGTGTGTGTGTGTGTGTGTGTGTGTGTGGTGTGTGTGGGGGGGGAGGTGTTCATTAAGTTCAAACTGTTCCTCACACACTCCAAACACATTAAGATTATGAGGATTCCGAGTGTGAAAAAAAAGAGGCAATGTTTCAAACTAAATGGCACATGATTCACAGACATTCCTATTACTGGAGCGTAGACAGGAAGTCGACATGAAAAAAAATGCTGCGTTTAAATACATTTTTAATAATTTGAAGGGGCGCAGAGGGAGAAAGAGAGAGAGAGAGAGAGAGAAAGAGAGCGAGAGAGAGAGAGGAAAAAAAAGAGGAGACAAGTGCCTCATTAAGTATTGCCTTATCTTTTCCAGCAGCATCTCCAAAATGCTGAGGCTGGAGAAGTCTCTGGGAATTTGGAAACAAGAACACCCCAAATAGTTCAAAGA
The DNA here is from genome assembly GCA_026122265.1 of Ammodytes dubius. Lineage (NCBI taxonomy): Eukaryota > Metazoa > Chordata > Actinopteri > Uranoscopiformes > Ammodytidae > Ammodytes > Ammodytes dubius. The sequence continues at coordinate 10,209,427 of CM047526.1, forward strand.
TCTTTCTTTTTTTAAACATATTCTAATATACAGTATATTTTAATAAATGCGCAGAGTGAAAGTGGGATGGATAAGGAAAGAAATGAGACCAGAGTGGGGGGGGGATTCTTGCTGAAATGATGTATGGGCCATTTATTTGATAAGTACTGGTCTAGTGCTAGAAGTCAATGGGATATGGATACTATCATTGTGGATGTCGTTGTTTGATTGTTGTTTTCACACTTTACCATGGCAACATTACCTTGCACCCCCACCCCCCCCTCCTGCCCGCATTCTGTTTTTCTTTTCTCTTTTTTCGTTATCCTCCGCTCCCTAAAAAATAGGAGGGCGAGGCCAGTGAAAAATGGATGGGACATAAAGAGGCAGGGCAGTAAATGTGATGGATAATGCAGCAGGGTGGCAGTAAAATGGTAATCGCCAGGCGTAGAAAGAGTTCAGTCAGAGGAGCTGGCGGAGGAGCACCTAAGGGATAAGGACAGGGGGGGGAGGGGGTTGCGTTGTGGGAGATGTTTTTTTACATCTTTCAGCGACGCTACATTAGATCAAAGAGAAAAGGTGGGAGGGAGAAGTAAGAGAAAAAAAAAGAGGTTAAGTGTTTTCCGGCATTTTCCCCATCCGTGTTTTTCAATGCTCTGGGCGATCTCAATCAATTTTTCTCTGCTTGTCTCCTTGCCATGTCCTGTACAGCCTTCTGTCCGTGTTAATGGCAAGTGGCGGCCCCATAGTATTATTTATGAAAGAAAAAAAGGCGCGAAAACATGGAAAGAACATTAGCTGGAAACCCCCTGTTCTCCTGCAAAAAGCAAGCGAGTCTTCTGAGAAGGGACATCGGCGGCATATGTGTGCATGCTTGTTTTTGCGCGTGTTTTAAAATAGCTGTCCCCCATTCGGAGATGTATATAGAACATGACATATGCTGGATATGACACTCTCCTCTCTCTCATTCTCACACACACACACACACACACACACACACACACACACACACACACACCACACACACACACCACACACAACACACACCACACACACAACACACAACACACACACACACACACACACACACACACACACACACACACACACACACACACAGTGTAAGTATTTTTATCCACTCTTTTTTTTCTATTCAAACGGAAGTGGTCGATGTAATTGATTTATTGATTGACAGAAAATGAAATGGGAAATGGGATCTTATTTATTGCACAATGATTTGTGTGTTGTGTAATGGGAGATTGAGTGTGTGTGTGTGGGTGTGTGTGTGAGGGAGAGGGAGAGAGGAGAGGGAGGGAGGAATGAAAGAGGGAGTGAATTACTTGCAGGGTTTTCACCAATTACCTCCCTAAGCTAGAGGTCAAGGGGGGGATATTTATGTCCTTTTTCCCCTTAATCTGCATTTATTGCCTCTCCTCTCCTCTTGCTTGCAACAGTATGAGTTGCCAATGCACATTCTTGGTGGGTAGCGCAACGTGCATGGTGCAATTCCACTGTCTAGCTTGCAATCATTGAGACAGATGATGAATCAACTGTTGTTTTGATAACTCATATTACCTGTCTAGAATCATAAGCCCGTATTGCAGTGTTTTTGTATCCGATAAAACTCTTGATAGTTTGCTGTGAGTTTGTTCACAGTTACAACATTAAGCCAGCTGTGGTTAACGGGATACGTGAGCTCTGTCTTTTCCGGATGAGTCACACTGGCTTCTTGGCTATTGTTAGAGCAATTAAAGCGAATGGTGTTGAACTGCTGTGTGGTGCTCTGAAACTAGAGGACCAAGGGCTGTTACCAGTGCATCTAGTCAGAAATCAATTTGGAATGGAGTTTGGCCAATGTGTTGCTGTTTAAAAACCATGTAGGGATAATATGAGGGAAGTGATCTGAACTAAATGCAGGACCTTGTATTGCATTAAACAAGTATGTTTTGGCTGTTGTGCAGGATAGGGTGCCGCCCACTCATGACGGTCTGACCAATCAGCGCTTACTTCCTTGGACCTACTTTTTTTAGATTAGAACCTCAATGGAGTTAGTACCAAAGAAAAGCACATATCAGGTACCTTTTACATGGGAACAAAAAAAAAGTGAGTAGAGTATAACTGGTACCATGTAGTATAACACTCCAAAAGTGTGGACGCTTACTGGCTTTTGCTCCAGCTTCTTCACCTCACCTTGCCACACACCCACACTCTCTTTCCCTTCTCTCTCTCTCTCACTGTCTCTCTCTCTTTTCTCTCTCTCTTTCTCTCTCTCCTTGCCCCTGATTGCCCTGGCCGGTGGCACTCTCTCTTCCAAGGTAAGGCACTAAACGGCCTCGGCGCAGTGTCCCCATGTATTTTTAATGGCCACGCGGCCGGCCGCCCAACGCTGGAATCTCAGTGTGAATTATGCATCGGGGACGAGCGGTGGAAAAGAGAAAGAGAAAAGTGGGGGGGGGGGGGGGGGGGATAAAAAACAACAGAGAATGGGAGATCATTGAGGACAGAAAAAAACCCCATGCAGGGAATGAGAGAGTGAAGCAGAGAGAGAGGAGAGAGAAAGAGAGAAATAGATTTTTGGAATAATCACAGGAGAGGAGAGCGCGACCTCTCACCTCTCGCACCGTCAAGCACTCATCTCATCTCATCTCAACTCCCTCCACACCCTGGATCTAACTTTACCTCCACACACCGCACACATTCATCTCCCTCTCTCTCGTCTCTCTCTCTCTCTCCTCTCTCTTCTCTCTCTCTCATCTCTTTGTCTATCTCTCTCTCATCTCCAGGGCCCCTTTTCCTCTCTGTCTCGCTATTTCATCACCTATTCTACTTCCCTTTGTCGCTATGTCTCTCTCTCTCTCTTCAACATCCCTCGCTCCCTCTTTACTCCCCAAACTTCACACTCCTCTCAGTCCTCCTTTCTGACTTTGACTTTTCACCTCATTTCATCTCAACTCTGTGTGTGTGTGTGTCTCTCTCTCTCTCTCTCTCTCTCTCTTCCTTTCCACCTCCCTACATTTTTGGCTGTGTGTGTGTGTGTTGTGTGTGTGGTTGTGGTGTGTGTGTGTGTGGTGTGTTGTGTGTGTGTGTGTTGCTTTGGTAACGTGGCGCTGCAGGGAAGGAGGCTTGAAGAGAAAGGGAGAGAGAGGGTGGGAGTGAGTGAGCGAGCGAGTGAGTGAAACATAAAAACAGAGGGAGTAAAAAAGGCAGACAGAGATGGAGAGAGTGACGGTGTAGCAACGACTTTAGGCTTATTGATTATCATCACAGCCTCTTTGCTTTGCCTCCCCAAAAAACACACACGCATCCGTCTTGGTAATGGACAACATTAGGAGGCCGGCTGACATGCTCGCCACGAGATAATGAAGCAGATCTGTGACTGGGCTATTGCTCTCCTTTATTACTTTCTCTCACCACTTTCTCTCTCTCTCTCTCTCTCTCCTCTCTCTCTCACCTCTCTCTCTCTCTCTCCCACTCTCTTCTCTCTCTCTCTCTCCCTCTCTCTCTCTCTCGTCTGAAGTCATTGAAAAACGTGTGTCTCTGTCTGTATTTGTCTGCGCATTTGTGTTGCTTACAGAAAAAGGGCTGTGTTTTCCCATCATGCAACAGTTTGTCTTGTCCTGTCTCCAAAGTCTGAAGGGAATCGGATTGTGCCAGTACACTACACACGCCGGTGCATTCAACTGCGCAGTTGCAGCAGCAGCCATTTACACAAACGCTATTGTTTTATATAGATTCCTTATTAGTTTTTTTATTAAGACAAGATTCTGTTCTATGGTCCAGGGCTATATTCATAGGCAATGGAAGGGTGGGGAAAGAATAGATCACCACCGGAATAAAAAAAGAAAGAAAAGAAATGCGGTCATTACTCTCCCAGAGTTTGTAGAAAAAGCCAGACACACACACAGCCAGCGGTTTAATGCCCGCGTTCCCATCGCAGTCTTCTGTAGCATTTAATGAAGATGTTTTCTTTCTTTCTTTCAATCCCCCCCCCCCCAAAAAAAGAGGGCTGAAATTAAGTTATTTTTTCACACTGGCCCAAGCAGCAAAATCCAATAGCTTTGTAGCTGATTTCTTGCACGCTGGGTCCAAAAGTTCACCTCATTATTTCCTTCTCTGACAGTTATTTTTTTTATTTTTTTGGTATGACATAGATTCAGCTTCAGCAAAATCCTTTTTAATTTGTCGATTAACTTTTCGTGAATTGGAACTTGCCTTGGTCTTAAAGGCACGGCTGTGATTTTTTTTTTAAGCCAGTTGACCCTTGTAGATTTGGACAGTGTAAGAAAGAGCAAAGGTCGTCAAAACTAATGACATCTCCGCTACATTAGGGCTAAAGTGAGATTTGCTGGGTTGGCCCTCATTCAAAGGAGGTCCAGATGTTGTTTATGTAGAGTCTGTATAGAGTACTATATAGTTTATACTCAGGTCACGGCTTAGGTTATTTGCCTTTTGTGCATGATGTCAGTTCATTTAGTGACCAATCGATCGAAAAGTACTTTTTTACAATGCATTGTGGGATCATTTGAGTCAGCCAATGGGGTATACTATTTCTCAGAAGACATCTGCACAACGCTATAAATTGGCATGCAGGCTATTATTTTGGACATAATTGTCAATAGTAAACGACTGTGGGCACTGTGCACAAACCCTGAGCTGATAGAATAGAGGTTTAATCAAGCTGTTCAATTGAAAAAAACATCCAGGGAAGATTTAATTTGTGAATCAGTTAAAGGGTGAGTTCAGGTTCAAATCCATTGGTTTGAATTGCGTTAAAGCTGCTCTTTGAGTTTGTATTGTGGATTAAAGAGAGGTTTTTTTCTTAAGCAGTAGCAGTACAATAAATAAGCCTATGGTGGTGGCATCAGCACAATGATAGCCTTAGTGGATGTAGCTATGGTGAATAAGTGTGGCATTATACATTGCCACAATTGTTCTAGTACAAGTAGTCATAGAATATAGTCTTTCTTTTGAATTCAGCAATGCATACTTTTGGTCATCACTTATTTCGTCTGTCTGTCAGATGTGACTCAAGGGGTTGAATCACACATTGTGCAGCCTTACTTTCCGTTGACCCCGCCTCTAAGAGTCCTGATATAGCTTCTGAGAGGCTGCAGATACATTTGAAAGGGTCGGTAAGGGGAGGGGGGGAGGTTACATGACGAGTGAACAGCTTGAGGCTTTGGTATTTTGGTACATTTTGTGATATTTAAAAAAAAAAAGCGCGACGTCTGTGATAATTAGGATGGCATTAAGAAAAGCTTTGATTCACTTCCTCTCTGTCTGTCAGGGGAGGCATCAAGCGGCAAGAGGACTTAAAAAAAAGTCTTTGTTTTCCCATTTTTATATTTAGTTTTTTGTGTTATAACTCCGAGTAAATGGTCTTGTGGCCTTATCTCCTGTGGTAAGTCACTTCATATCTTAATGTTGATGCTGTATGGTGATATCAGGCAACGATTTTCATGATTTGATCGTGCAGCTTTTTCTGACGGCACAAATTATTTAAAAAGGTCCATAAATATTACTTCACGTCAAACCGAGTCAGTTATCGCATTCTAATTCAAAAACCGCATGCAGTCTGCAGTTAGCTGTCTGTAGGGAAACATTAGGAGAAAAACATCAAACGCGTGCATTAAATGAGCTTAATATCCCAAAAAGCAAGAGATGCAAAGCACAGGGAACCCATCCCTGGTGTAAGATATTCATGTGGATTATCTCACTATAGTGTTTGCAAAATCTAATTTAAAAGATGACAGCGCCAAGAGACCTTTTTAAATGACCTCATGTAAATAGTTAAGAGTTTGCATTAGATGTAAAACAAGTAAGAGAGACAGCTCACAAATATTTTACTGGGTACACTTTTTAAATCAGTAGCTGCCTGCATGTGGGTTGTCCCCAAAGGTGTGTACACAACAAGAGGCTACTAGACTGCTGTTTACCCACCTGCAATCACACCCTATTAATACACAGCTATCACACTTGTTAATAATGAAAAAATTAGCACTCAGCCAATCAACAACATTTGCATGTCAAAACCGCAGCTGATCTGCAAATGGCCCTGGTGATAATAGAGTTGACATTTTGCCACCATCTTGCCTCCCACAACAATTACTGTGTGACAAAAATAAATAAACAAAGTGAAATTAAAAAATCACACCCTGCTGTTCCACAACTTGATGGAAAATAAACTGGTAGAACATTGAGGGACGGTGGACGGAGGCTCATGGTGGGACTATTTTGACGCCATTTTAATCCTGCAGATAAATATCCCATCAATCCTTAAATGGGTTGCCATTGCATTTGGAGCAGGCATTCAAGTTCTCCAGAAAATGTGAACCCTACTGATTTTGATGACCCCTATAGTGCCACAGTGGGACTAACAATGTGTTGTTTTATTGTGTGGATTACTGTGATATGTGCTACAGTTATTGAATCAAGAGGATACATCCTAGTGACTGTGTTGATCCTCTCACGTTTCCTCCCTTTAGCAGCCTCAGTATTGAAGTGGACAAATGTCAATTTGTTTTCAGCTTAGTTAGTGCAGCTGTAGACATTTTGCCCCTGGACTGACTTTAAAGAAGTCACTGGTATTCAGTCCTCATAGTATAACAACTTGAGGAGTTGTTGTATTGTCATGTAGAGTGAACACACTTATATAATAGAAGATGGTTGCCACTACAATTCCCCTTGTCTTGTCCTAACCCATTTGGAATTTTCTTCTGCTCTCCTCATGATCATCGTTCAGGTGTCTTTTGTTTTTTGGTAAAGCTCAATACCAAAGGGGCTAATACTGCAGCAGGCTTTTATTTTGTTAAGCTGGGATTTCAGTGACTCCCTTGGTGTGACTTTAGATCGAGCCCCCCCTCCTCCCCTCCCCTCCCCCCCCCCCCTCCCTCCCTCCCCTCCCCTCCCTCCCCTCCCCTCCCCTCCTTTTATTGTTGACTTCTGTTTAGTACATACTGGATTATTTTCCAACTTTGTGTCCTTGACTTTCTCTGACTGCCTTTGTTCTCTCTGGTGTTATGTGTGACATCATTTCATTTTCAAGTCGCATGCTGCCGCCGGCTTTAAGACTTTGGACTGATGACATTTTGCTCCCCCCGTAGCTCATTTCAAACCCCTTCTTGAGCGTCAGCCTCTCCTTGACCTTCAAAGGGCATCATTCACACAGTGACGACTCCCTGCTGAACACCTGCTTTGTCTCTCTCTCTCTCTCTGTCTTTCACCTGAATGTAGAACCTTTTTATACCTGCCCAGTAGGGCTGTGCGATATGGCGATATATATCGTCTGACGAAACAAAAACGTCTATCGTTTCATTTTATGCAATATCGTTTATTTCGTTATGTTGCAAATCCCACTCTTTAGGACACAAACTATACATGTAGCTCGCAGTTAAGTTACTGTTAATTCAAACCGAAGATTTCCTACTGCGTAACTTCACATTAAAAGCCTTTAACTGGTGAAATGTGAGGAATTAAAGTTAACTTTGACTTTTATTTTGAAGCAGAAACACTTAGCGCTTCCTAGTTTCTGGCCCTGCTGCGCTTCCATCACACTATTTCCAGCTGACTGCACCAGGCTTTTCTCGCTTGTGTGATAATCAAAGTTAATTTCGGACACTGAAACCCATCGGTAACAGACCTGTCGGTGTTTGCACCATGGGGAGAGGATCACATATCCCCGCTGACAGAGCAGTCGAGCCGGCGTTACCCGGGCAGCGCTCGACCGGCTCGCGGGGGGATAGCAGCCGAGCTAGCGAGCTGTTATCCCCGCGGGCTGTCGCGCGCTTCCCGGCTTGCAGTAATGCGCGGCTCGGCTGCTCTGTCAGCGGTGAGAAGCTCCTGCGCTCCCCGGGGCGGTCACCCTCTCCGCGGGGTGAATTTACAAGCCACCGCAGCCTCAGCTAAAGAGGATAGCTCCATTAGGCTAATGAGTTAAGCTAAGGAGGAATCCACCAATTCAGTCAATTCTGTGCCCTGAAACCCCACACGGCACAAAACTACTCAAATGTCACATTTGCATTTTCTATTTTGTTGAATGCTTAAATTTGCGTTTGAATTAAAGCAGAAAATAATCAATATGGGTAAATACTTTATTTGTTGAGAATTGTATTATTTATATGACATTTTTATATTTATTTATTAATTGAATTAACAGAAAATATGTTATATCGTCATATGTATCGTTATCGGGAAATTAAATTCCTATATCGGGATATGAGATTTTGGTCATATCGCCCAGCCCTACTGCCCAGGTGTCCATACAAGCTATTTGTCTCTTGATAAATGCTCTCCGGATATCCTTTATAAAGTTGTCCCTACAGCACAGCAGCCTATTAAACTCAGCAACACAGCAAACTAAACTTTATAAGCCGGAGCAGTTCAAAAGTATCCAGCAAATCCCCCGGTATTTATTTTCACAAATAGATTAATACTGCGTAGTGTTGTTGGGATAGTTGAAATAGGTGGTTTAAAGGTCCAAGTGTGACCATCTTGTGTAAGTCGTATGAAGTCTTCTGGCACAGTCTTGCTGTTTGCACAAACTTCTTTTGGAAGCTTTTACTTCAAAGTCTGTTAGAACCCTTTAAGCTATGTTGGTAGCTCTTTGCTAACTTTTTTCTTATTTATTTAAGAAAGTACTGTCATGGAGTAACTTTCTGCTGCAGTGGCAGAAAAAAGAAATATTATCTCTTACCTAATTCATATTTTCTATATTGAGCAGTTCCTCGGTCTTATTAATTTAAGCTTTTGAAAGGTCGATAATGAAAATTGAATGTGATATACACAGTCCCCATTCTTTTTTTATGTTAACAAACTAAAATAAACTAAAGTGCCTTGAAAAAGTTATCAGTAAAACTTTTCCTCTCATGTTAAGTGTATTATATAATGTACCACCCAGCAGATAGAATAATGAGTCTATTTTGAGTGAAATACTTATGCAATTTGAATCACATTTCCATTTTAAAAATGTCCATCATTTGTTGCTGAAGATTGCATTTTTTTTTACAACTTGTAAATAGGGAAATGGATATTTATCTAATGCATGGAACGTTTTGTTGCACCAGTCCTCATGTACAGTATATACAATTTAGCTTAATAGTATTGCCCAATCCTCAGCAAACAGTTGACATATCTTGTACTTGGTATGTCCGTCGTCAAGTTAAGCCTGTGCATCATAATACCTGTTGTTGTGGCGATTGTGAGAAAGCCTTTGGGGGTGGGGGGGGGGTGCTCACCACTGTTTAAATCCATAAAGAAAAGCAGCTTCGCAACAAAACAATACATAAAACTCTCTGAGCGTGTTTTACTCGCCAGTCTCAGAGGGGATTTAACCGCTAAGACGAGACAAAGTCTTTTTCCCTTCCTCCCACTGAGCTCCGTCCAAGTGGAGCTGGACACCTGCCAAGCTTTATGCACGGAAAAATGAGTTTAGAGCCACACACGCACACAGCACACGCACAACACACACACACACACACACACACACACCACACAACACACACACACACACACACACACACACACACACACACACACACACACACACACACACACACACACACACACACACACACACACGGACGTACTGGGCGAAGAGGAACACATTCACATTGTTGCTGCTTTGTCAGGAGACGGTTTTATAGAGAAATGCGAAACCTTTTGGTCGTGCTCCAGAATCTTCTGGCGCCTTGGTTAATGGTTGAGCCTGTTGAGAACCCAAACCAACATGTCCGGGCTGTCCTTTTTGCACCTTATCCAACTGCTTTGCTTTTCCTGTTTTGTACTGCAGATGGAGGCAAAATGCAATGCCATGATCAACTCACATCTTACTGCCTGAAAAAAAATGAAAAAAAGAAAGTGTACTCTAAATCTTCATATCATCTTTTTTTTTTTTGTCGTCAGCCATTTCTGTAGCTGCAGCTCAGAAACTTTGACTTTTAGGGGCTTCAGTGAACTTTTAACATTTCCTGTTCAGGAGCCAAACACACATTAATTCAGCCAAGGTCAAGTGTTCAGTGTTATCTTACAGATAAGGACTCTCTCACACCTAGGCCCAACATCATGTGAGGAAGGTGATGCTATATGCTCAGGAATAAAGCAAATAATATAAACACTCTTTAATGATAAGCTTACTAAGACGAAGGCCAACATTTTTAAAGAGGCCCTATTATGCTTTTTCAACTTTTATGGCCTATAAACGTTGTTATAATAATTTATAGTCATGTTTAACCATACTAAAGTGTCAAGTAATGAATTACATGCATTTAGGCGCATTCCCTGCTGACCGTCTGGGCTGGCTGTGCAGAGCGCTAAACACTAGGGCAGTCGGTCGCGATTCACTTGTTCAAATTTCCGGATTTATTACGTAGACAATCCGGATATTTTCATATATGGTAATGCTGCAACATGCTCAGGCACACTCCGGCCATGCCCCCACCTGCCTGCTCAAATCTGCCAGCGCGCGCTGAAGTGTTCGGGAGGTAACAATCACAACGGAGTGGGTTTGCAGGGGGAGCGAGGGGGCGGAGAAGCACAAAGCGAGTGTGGACAGAGAATGCTGAAATCGCTGAGATGAGAGGAAGAGTGTCCCGAAAATCTATATGGTTTTGTTGCTGTGATTCGTGTCAGGTTGCTATATAGGAGTCATTAATGAGAATTAAGACCCGAAAAGTAGTATAATAGAGACCTACATTACTTTTTTAGTGCCTTTCCATTTTCCGTTGTGTACTGGCTCTGTGAACCCTGTTGGCTAAATATGATTTACTGTATTTTGTGGGTAAAAAGAGATTTATTTATGATAGTAGCATGTCTAAATGTTTGAGAACAGGCTCTAAAAAATACAACACACACACATACACACCCACACCACACACACAACTACAGGGAGTGACCTCGAAATGAAAATAAATCGTTTTGGATTTTCAAGGTGCTGCTCAGTGTCAGCCTTTTCTCCTATTTAAAATTGCATTAAAGGTTACGCCAGAAACAAAAAGCTTGTCTTCAAAAGACCAAGGCACACGCTCTGAACTCTTGCGTGTTCCACTGGGGCTCAGGCGGTTTGCTAAAGAGGAAATTTGCCTTTCAAAAAGCATGGTTTAGTTTGTGGTTTTTTTTTGGACATGTTGGTCTGTCTCTTTCTTGCTTCGAGCCTCAAATATTTGCCTTTTTGTTTGATATTCTCTTTCCATTTCACAAGTGGGCTATTTATTATTACTTTTGTTGGTCACGCTTGATGTTATGTGGTTGGGGGGGGGACTTATTTTTCAAATGCATTTTTTATAGTTCTATAAGAATCAATCAATATCAAATGATATATCATCATGTCATAGCTTAGTTTTAAGTCCTATGCGGAGGTCTCACTAAATGTGTTGTGTGGACAGGTATACTTGCTAAGGTAAGTTTGTCTGGGCCCAAAGCAGTTAATACAGACAGCAAAAGGTTGTATATTGACACTGTAGTGTTATATCACCAAGGGCCTGTTGTCACCACCACGTAACATGCATCACATAAAGGCAGCAAAATATGTTCGTAGCCTGCTTGGTCTATTTATTATCTTCTCTGACCTACTTCTGGCAAAAGAAAAAAATCAAGACTTTTGAAGCTTGTGCTATGACAGTCGACATGTAATTCCTTCTTTGAACTAGAAGTCCATCCATTTGTCAGTGTTAGGGTTCAGAGTCAGTTTTCTATTTACAACTAATACACCCTTTTACATAAGCGGAGAGTTGGTTTGAATAGTTTGAGACCAGCATGGACGTAGTAAGCAATAGGGCGTTTCTGTGAAGTGTATGAAGAGTGATGTCTGCTATTAGCACAGTGGGAAGCAGAGAGGAAGAGTGTGTGTGTGGGGAGATTTTCTTCTGCTCAGGGAGATGCTCAAAAACAGCCAGAGCATATCAGACACATAATAGGCCCTGGTTCAGACGTATCCATCCAACATAAAGGCGCAGAGTCATATTGTTATACAGTAGTTAGAAATACACGTATGTAAGTTTGTTAAGGTGGCAGATTGATTTTGGGTGTGTGGAGGATTGTGCATAGAAAGAAGTAGACCTCCATGTTCAACACTGGTTGGTGACCAAATTAATTGGTGTTGAAGAAGACGCCATGTGCCTATGTGATACTGAAGAGAAGTGACTTTACAACCATGAGCACATCTGAATAGGTTTCCACTCTTTAGGGGGTTTCACCTGTGTGTGTGTGTGTGTGGTGTGTGTGTGTGTGTGTGTGTGTGTGTGTGTGTGTGTGTGTGTGTGTGTGTGTGTGTGTGTTGTGTCAGGGAGAGAGAGAGCGCGCGGAAGAGTGAGAGAATTGGAGGTGCTATTATGGAAATGGGAAATAGATTTACACTGCTGCAATGTGGAACAACGCACACACACACACACAACACACACACACACACACACACACACACACACACACACACACACACACACACACACACACACACACACACACACACAACACACACACAACACACAACAACACCACCCAAACACACAGGGATTCCATGGTAATCTCTTACCCCCCGTGTGCCAGCAGCAGTGGTAATATATTCATAACTATCCCAGTGACGTGTATTTCTGTCACACACACACACACACACACACACACACACACACACACACACACACACACACACACACACACACACACACACACACACAACACACACTGATCTGTGTGTTTGTTCACTCTCATGCTTCTTTCTCTCTTGTCCAACCCTTCACAGCAAAATGATAAAAAATAACACTGCCATAGAAATGCCTATTCCACCCTGCGTCTGTGTGTGTGTGTGGTTGTGTTGTTTTTGTGTGCCTTTGTTTGTGCATTGTGTGTGCATTCAATATCTCTCATGTGGCATCAGTATTTCTCCTTTGGGTGCTGTTGGGCCTGTTTGACTCTGTGAGTAATGTCTTTGCAATATGGCGAAACATATGACTTGTGTGTGTGTGTGTGTGTGTGAGAGTGAGTAATTGTGTGTGTGTGTGTGTGTGTGTGGGTCAAGGGGTCTGGTCAAGAGGCCTGAGGGGCAGTGATTAATTTAGCAGGCAATTGGTGATAACAGACTGCCTTGAGATATGACTCGCTGGGTGTTACGCAATGCCCCCCCCCCCAAAAAAAAAAAAAAAAAAACACACACATACATTACATATACAGACAGCTAGAGACAGCAGCAACACTCATTTTGGTGAGTGTGAACCATTAAAATAAATGGACACACAAACACATTAGTAGGCAGGCCACTATTCAACTGTGAACATTCCTTTGAGAGGGACATGGCGAACAACAGAGAGGAAAAGAGAAATGGAGAAAGAGTGATGGGAAGATGTGTCAAGTTGAGCCCTTGTCAGGTATCTGCTGCCACAGCAGCTTTCTGGCAGCCCGAGACAGCAAGGGGTTGTGTGTGTGTGTGTTGGTTGTTGTGTGTGTGAGTGCGTGTCTTTGAGTGATGGTTATGTTGTGGTGCTGTCAGCAAGGTGCGAGCGAGTTGCCAATACCCACACATTCATTGCGCATATACAATTTCACATTAGCTGCCACCTCAGCCTCACCCCTGCCTGGGAAGTTTGCATAAAACAAGTCAATTCTCGATACTCTGTCTCTCTGAGTAAAAGTCAGTGTCAACTCAGTTTCAGTTGATTCAAGACACATCCGGTTCAATTAAACCCATTGCTGTATACCTGCAGTGTAAATTCAGAACTAGTTTATGATATTGCTTCTTTCGAAATCATTGGCGCTTAATAAAAAGAAAATCTAATTTATGAAGTGGTTAGATGAGGAAAAGGATAATTTACTCCATTTTAAGATGAGGTAACTAAAGGATTGATCAGTGCTTAATGTGAAGTACTCTGCGAAAAAATATACTACTTTTAAAAGTATTTGTACTTCTTGCAGCCTCCCAAGTGCTGTATTTTTGGTGGAAGGAGGAGGAAGACCGCACAAGTGAAGAGGCAGCCCATTTATACAAGCTGACATGTCACTGAAATGGGTGCCGCCTGATGGATTGCGCACACCCTTACCATTCAGGAAAAAACATCCCGAGTCGTGTAGTGCGAGGCGAGGTCACATTCATCTGCGGTATTTCACAATGGAAGTTTTGGCATGGGCATCCCTCCTCACATACGCAAAGGAAAAGACAGAGTGAGGGCATCCATAACGGATAACAAGTCATATGGAGCAGCAACCTGTTTTTTCAAGACTCAAATTGACTTGATTTATTTGTTGATTGAAGTAATAAAAAAAAAAACCCTGCCAAGTGACTCTATATATTAATATTTCGGGGTAGATTGAGCCATCAGACGACACAACGCATGCAGTAGAAATAGTGTTGTAACATTGTGCATTGAAGGTGACAGTGTGCCTTGGACTTTTTATAGTTCAGGGGAGTTGGAATGTCACTGTGCTAATTGCATGAAATGCGTCTTACTCAAAGGACACTTTGACAGGACTTAAAGGTATATTGACGGACACGTTGACCATTGCTTTGATTAATCTATTACCTTTGTGTCTTTTGCAAAACTAGCCTGTCAAATTGTCAACACACCATGAACTAATTTAAAAAAAAATAGCTCACAGCCTTTACATAGTTCCCTTTTTTCTTCATTGTTGCAGGGTTGCCTGGGTATTTTTTTTTATATTTGGCTCCACATCTGTCCCTGTTTTGGCTGGGTAGACTGCACTAAATCCTTATTTTTCTCTCTCTGTATACTTATCATCCTAGAAACAGCAGTTGCACACATTAGCGTTACACTTGTTTTGATTTGGAGGCTAATTAGGTTTAATTATGCTGTGTGTTTTTCTTTTCCAAATCATTCATTTGCCCAATATGAGGGTGTGACTTTCTTGCTTAAGGATTTTTTTCCACTTCATCCATCCTTGTTTACAGACCTCTGCACGTCTGTATATGTGCAAAAACTAATAATGTGGCTTTACTCAAATTGGTCAATGCGATTTGAAAGATTATTCAGAATAGTTCAATTTTTTATGTGCGCATCTATTATTAATCGTTAAGTTGCTTCTGCTCATTTAACTTCTCCTCCGACATAAACACCAATTTACGTATAATGTCTGCCGCCTCCACCACCACACTCCTTCTTTCTCTCCCTCCATCTCTCTAGCACACATTTTAAATTTTCTCAGCTCTTTCTTTTTCCTCCTTGCTCCCTCGTTCTTTTCTCATCTCCTTTTTTTCCCCCCTTGCTGTCACATGTTTAGGGACGTCACGTTAGTGCAATGAGAGATCTAGTCTGGGTTTTAAAACAAATGGATACTGTTTTTCTATTCGTCCCCTCCTCATTCCTGTCTGGCAGTAATTATGGCGGTTTAATTGGGCTTATGGAGGCTCTATGAGAAATGGTGTGTGTGTGGGTCTGTGTGTGTGTGTGGGTGTGTGTGGTGTGTGTGTGTGTGTGTGTGTGTGAAAGAGACTAACAGTGTGTGTCTGTGCTTCTGTGTGTAGGAGAGGTTGTGCATGGCTTGAGCTGAATACAAAGCAAAGCTGCCTCACGACCCGACCACAGGGGGAGGGGGGGGGGGGGGGGGGGTTATTTAAAACCACTTGTCTTATATAAACCCATGCTTATCAAGGATGAGATCCAATCAACAAACAATGCACAGCAAGTGGTAGGGCTGTATTTGTAGCACTTGCTAATTGTCTTGTGAGTGTTACAGTAGAGTGCTATATTTTAATGACGGAGATGAAACACAGGCCTGTTGTGTTTTTCTGAATCTAACTCTGACTTCAGGGAGGTCATTAATTCGCACAGACCGTAAAGTTCTCTGTTTCCCTTCATATTTCTTCCTGGCCTCTGGCTTCGCTCAGATGTATTTGAACTATTTGTAGATGGCTGGTGGATGAATGGATGGGAGGAAAATAGCACATGTAGAAGAAAAAAAAGGAACTACACCCTTTTGAAAAATTCATCAGTCCATCCCAAGTACATTTAACCTCAGTAAAAAAAAGCTAAGACACATTCTCAAGGCTTCCACTCGCTACGATCCACTCTTCCCTACTTGTTCATTCACTCCCTAGTGTGCAGACTAATGTTCCCAGTTTTAACTTTTAAAGGCACAGACGCACATTATTAGTGTGCTATGCTCACTTGGACATCAATATTACAGTGTCTATTGGAGGGATAATCACGCTCTAATTCTTAGGACTCTAATTCCCATGATACTTTGGGGGGAGTTGAAAGGAAGTAAAAATGAGGATAACCTCAACCACGTATTTGACATTTCGACTTGGAACTACAACCAGAAAAAGTAGGTGAAATATTACTGAATAGAGATGTGAAATAAAGGAAGGAGAAAATGAATGGTGAAATGGTTTGGAAGGGAGGGGGCGAGCTTGTTTTATTAGAGTTGGAATGCATTCACACAAGCACAATCCCATACACACACCCTCACATTTACCCTCACATTTACACAATCTCCTGGTATATACGTTGAGCATAGGCCGCCATAAAGCCAAAGGGCTGGCACCGAGACCAACCGTCTGTGACACAAGTCTGGAGAGAAGGTCATTCCACCCACACACAACAACACACACACACAAACACCACAACACACACACACACACAACACACACACACACACACACACACACACACACACACACACACACACACACACACACACACACACACCACACACCACACACACACACACACACACACACACACACACACACACACACACACACACACACACACCACATTGGTATGTGAGAAGGTCTCTCTGTGCCTACAGGTTTTAATTCCCTCCTCCTGTCATGCCTGACTGGTAGAGGACAACACACAAACGCACACAACACACACACACACACCACACACACACAACACACACACACACACACACACACACACACACACACACACACACACACACACACACACACACACACCACACACACACACACACACACACACACACACACACACCGCTTACTTTAAACAGTCAGCAATAAACCGGGTGATGGTAATATAGTCCAATCTGGGGACAGGCTTTATGACAGATGAACAGTACAACTGCCATGACATTTTCACACCGAATTTTGACATATGCTCGTAATATTGCAGTTTTCCCTTTCTCGCACAGAATGTTTAACACACTCCGCTAACTCATCAGCCGGCATGGCATTCAGCCTTCAGCCTCGGCAAATTGAGTCCCATCAGCTCTTACTGTCTTCTATTCTGTCTTTAGTGTTGCCCCAGACATTGTAGTTAAGCTTTAGAGGGGCAAGTAGATTGAGTGATAAACTTTAAACTTCTGTCTCTCTCTAAGAAACTAACCCAGTCTAGAAGTGAACCTTTTTATGGATAGAAGGAAGGTGGAGGGAGAAAAGAGTGAATGGGAGATACATAGCCATCTCAGGGGATCCAATTCTATGTCCAACCTTTTTTAACAACATGTACAAATAGCCGCACTATTTTCTCAAGAGATTGGTTTCACCTGAGGGAGGTACCGTTTTTTTGAAATGTTTAAAGTCTGATTTGTTACCACTCCACTATGTCCTATTTCTGGGTGTTTTGGCCAGCGTTACTATGACATAACATTAAAAAAAGTTATTTGCTAAGATCCTGACATTGCTATAACAAAGTGAGGCAAGATAAAACAAGGAGTAGATAAATTATTAGATAGACTGTGAACAAGCCAACAGGTTATCTCAACCACTTTATCTGGGCGGAAAATGAAAGTTAGTGCAGTCAAGCAAGCTGTGTTTTAGCACAACTGTGACTTGCTTCGTGACAGACAGACAGACAGACAGACAGACAGACAGACAGACAGACAGACAGACAGACTTAAAGGAAAGGTCAAAACGTAGAAGTTACATTTCAGTTTTACATGTCTATGTTGAACTTGGGTATAACTAGTAATTAAAGGTTAGTATTTAAAATACTATTTGAACTGTCGGAATGTGACGTACATTTTACTTTAGACTTTCAGACTGGGGATCAGCAAAATTCAAGTACTCAAGTGAGCTTTACATTGAGTTAGTTAATGTGCAAATCCATTTTTGGATAGTCCTCCTGTGCAGTGTAGCTGTACAAAATATGTAATTTATGTATTTTTTTTTGCTCATTCAACATCAAACCTTTATATAACCTTTTCCTCAGCTCTCTTTTCTGCCCTCTTCGTGTCTGCACGACTGGCTTTCTTTTATTAACTGTCCCCCGGCCATCTTATACTATATGTGCTGTAATTCACTCACTTCTCTTCTCTTTTAACTCATTTCCATTCTCCTTTTAAACCTTGTTTATTTAGTCTATTCATCCCTCCCTGTCTCTCTGCGTGTCCTATATAAGTGATGGTGATGGTTGGTTGCCTATATTCTCAGAACTGAGTCTGTATTT
This sequence comes from Ammodytes dubius, assembly GCA_026122265.1. Taxonomy (NCBI): domain Eukaryota; kingdom Metazoa; phylum Chordata; class Actinopteri; order Uranoscopiformes; family Ammodytidae; genus Ammodytes; species Ammodytes dubius. The sequence continues at coordinate 10,227,756 of CM047526.1, forward strand.
ATCTGGGGCTGTTAAGCCGCGAACGCCAACATCACCCCAGAGCGGATGAGCCTTGAAATTCATTTTGCGCGAACACAAAATAAAAAGGTTGTATATTATTCATCCCCCCTTCATTTTCTCTACATAATCTATACCTCACACTTTGTATGCGTGTCTCACTCTCTCTTCACTCGTCTTCCATTTCCTGTTTAGGCAAATTAGAGTGCCGGCTTCCAGAGGCATAAGCCTTTCCGTTCAGTGCGTTTGTGCGCGTGTGAGTGATAGTCACAGCTTCTTGTGTTCCCTCCTTTTGTCAAAGCCAACACAGTAGAAATGCTGAAAAAAATGGAAATTGGAAAGAGAGGACATTAAGGAAGTAATGAGATGAGTTGAAGGGCACCTCTATACTGCATGCAGGTTTAGGGTAAGCTTAGGGTTGGACATACAGTATGGCTTATTTAGGGTTAAGTATGCCAATCAACTGACTGTATTGTGTAGCTCCAACCTTTTGGGACACTTTAGGACCACTTGGCACCTCAACAGAAGGGTTACAAAAATAACTATGGCATTTCGTACCCTTCTCAATTTTTGACAGTGGAAACGCAAATAATTGCTTGCCATACCGTACCAAACCGGAATGTACTGCGCTGTTAGAAACGAGGCTCAAGTCTCCCTTACCTTGCGTGCTTGAGGTTAGCGGAAGTGAACTCAGATGTAGCAGAGGGGCGCTTGCCAAAAGAATAGGGGCTCTTGAGTGTACTACAGGAGGTCCTGGAGATAAAAGAGGGGCACTTTGACTTACGAGAAGGGAAGTTGACAATACTAACTGAGAACTTGGTTGGAACTCGGACTTAATTTCATCAAAGGGGCATTTTAGTGTCCCTCAGTATTGGACTTAAAGGGGAGACAGAGAAGAGTTTGTTTGTCTGAGTGTGTTGTGCATTTTGCAGTGGTGACCTGAGACTTGAGAGCTACTCGCATCCAATCCAAACTTTCTATTTATAAATCTGTACGAGATAAATCTGAGAGTTGGTGTATAAAGCGTGCTTGTTTCTGTGTCATCCTGGCAGAGAGCGCGATAAAAATATGCAAGCTCACATACAGTACACACTCAGACACACCCCTCAATTCCCCTCTTATGTTCTGCACCTGCAATCATACACACACACACACACACACGCACACACCACACATACGCACGCACACACACACACACACACACACACACATACACACACACTGCACGGCTGTCTCCAGAGACCTTTGCATGAGCGAGAAAATATGTAGAGTGATAGAGAAACGAACAGACCCGATCAATTATGCATGATGATTTTGGGGCCTAAGTGAGAGGGGAGAGATATAGAGAGACTCTGAGCGAGTTAGTGTTTTATCAAATCTGTAACACAGTGCGCATTTTTTTTTTTTAAGTTTTCTTTTTACCAACCCGTAAAGATAAATCGAGCAAATAAGATCAAATTGATCCTAATGCGAGAAACACAATTGAGGCTGTCACATAGGAACTCAACGGGGTGTTATTAAGAACTGCAGTTAAAAGCAGAGTCAAAGAACTCATCCAGATCAGATTCTGCATGTAAACAAAGTCACATCAAAAGAAAAGGTAATAGACGGTGTTAGTCAGTGCTGAGCAGTCCTGCATAATGCATAACCGAGTCGGATAGTTTCTAAGGGACAGGTAATAGTCAACAATTTGGAACAACTTTCCTTTTCCTTTTTCGCTCAAATATTTGTGCAAAAAAGTGAGTTTTTCTTCACCTGACTTTCTTTAAGTAAATAATGCTAGTTGCTAGAAAATGATCGGAAGTGCACATGTTGAGTAGATGATTTCTATGCCAATGTTTACTTCTGATAAAAAGTTGTAATAAGAGAAGAGAGAAATACGCAACAAAAAAAAAAGCCAAGAAGAGTTATGTCAAAATACTCTGTAGGGATATCAACAGTATTGATGGTGACAGAGTGCAGATCATAAAAAAAACGGGAGGGTAAAAAAAACGCCGATAATGATCAATACATCCATATCTAATCTCACACTGCAATTGGTCCTATGGTCACAGCATTACCCTAAACAGTGTATTTGAGAGCGCTTGTGTCTTTGAACTGCATTATGCATTCTGCTCCAGGGCTGTATTCATTTATCAACACCTTAAACATGACCTTTCAAAATGCCATATCAAAGAACATTCACTCATCTTGGTAATATGGGCGTACATGCTTTAATATCAATGTAGCACATCAGGGTGTTATTTTAACAGCTGTGGCCTAATCTGCTCTGAAACTATAGCTGTAGAATTTTCTCTTTTGATTTTGATATAAGGGAGTGGCTGGACAAACTCTTTAGGGTTTGTTGTGTCTACATTTGCGTTCATGTGCATATGTGGGAATTGTTCTTTGTTAATTACACGTGTATTTAAACACAAACACATGCACACACTCTCTCACACACTCTCTCACACACACACACACACACACACACACACACACACACACACACACACACACACACACACGCACCACACACACACACACACACACACACACACACACACACACACACACACACACACACACACACACAATATTACTAAAGAATCTGCACCGAAGATTACATAATCCATTTTAGGAAAGGGTCGCTGTCAAATTGGCAACTGGAAGAACGAGACAATTATTTTCCCTTATTGCCAGGTTTAGAAGTGTGTGTGTCTGTGTGTGTGCATGTGCGTATGTCCGCATATGTTTGCATGCCCACTGCTGGGTGAGAAGTAAAGCTGTTCATTTTGCAGGGTTCACATGTTTTGACCTCTACACTGCTAATCACTGCGGAGAGAGGGAGGGAGAGAGAGAGAGAGCCAGAGAAAATGAGATGGAGAGAACATGAGGAGGAGGAGGAGGAGGAGGAGGAGGTAGAAGATTAAAAGAGAGATAGTACTGGGGGAACATTTCAAGGATCGGGGGAAGACTTGAAGGTGCAAAAAGTGCGAGTGAGTGGAGGACCTTGGGTGAGGAGGGCTTTTGGGATGAGAAGTGAGAGGGGGGTGGGGTGAAGTGCACTAAACTGACAGACGAGAAATGGAGAGAGTTATAGAGAGTGGGAGCAATTAAAGTCAGGGAGAGAAGGAGAGCAGGAGCAATGAAGGAGCTGGGATGGAGAGAGAGAGAGAGAGAGAGAGAGAGAGAGAGAGAGAGAGAGAGAGAGATGCAGAGGAATAAACCTTAGCTGTCAAGTTCTCATCAGAGGAAAGTACAGCCGCAGGGCATCACCACCTCCTACTAGTAACACTGGATTAATCAGAACATGCACGCAAGCACGCACACACACACACACAGCACGCACTCACTCACACACACACAACACACACACAACACACACACACACACACACACACACACGCACAGACATACACGCACACAGGACCATGGGAAGTAGAAAGGTTTATCTGCCAGCATATTAAATGGGATCTGTAGGCTCATTGGTTGGATACAGAGAGTGTGTGTGTGTGTGTGTGTGTGTGTGTGTGTGTGTGTTGTATTAATTGACTGAAAGACAGAGCTGGCCTTGTTTCTTGACGGCTGGAGATCGACTCAAGCAGGGTATAGAAAAATAGCTTGATGCTTTTCGGCTACCAACCGACCTAAATTTCTCTGGTAAAAAGTATTGAAAACTGTCCAATATGTCTAGTAGTTTAAAATCAAAAATGTTTGGCAGACTGACAGTTCTTGTGAAGCTGCTTGTGTTTAGACAATATGTATTATTTGGGAACTGGTATATGAGTACAGAGAAATACAGGTTATGTCTTATGGATTTAGGTATATCTCATGTGACAAGAGATGTTTCTGTTCACTTCTATATTGTGGACTAAAAAAGAAATCCCTACCATTTGAGTATATTTCTTTCCTAATTTCTTCCTATCACTGAAGGTGGCGCTGTTTCTGTAGACAGAGCAAACTAGCCGAAAACACACCTGAGCACGTCACAGCTTACGTGTGTGTGTGTGTGTGTGTGTGTGTGTGGTGGTGCGTGCCTGCCTGCCTGCTGCCTGCCTGCCTGCCTGCTGTGGCTTTGTTTTGTTTGTGTCCTGACACTTCACAGCTCTTGGTTCCAGATAAAGATTTATCTAACACGGTGTGAACACAGGAGGGTAAAGAGAGACAGACGTCACTAGCAGAGTGTGTAGTCGCTGGAACGTTCCCCAGACAATGGCCTCCCTTCTGGTTTTGCACAAGACAAGACAAGCCAACGTTAATTTGGTGTCCCTGCTGCAGCTTGATCCTTTCCTGATGCCCTCCTAACAACCCCTTCTCTATTCCTCTCCTCCGTTTCTTGTCCCTCGCTCCCTTACCTCCTTTTTACCAGTCTGTACTCGCCATCTCTTTCTATGTAGGATTTTCATTTCATTTTTTTTTTCTATTATTCTTTTTCAATGTCATTTTGTCCACAATCCCGCTGTCTAGCACCTTTAATTTGCACCAGAATCACGCAGACACTTAGCCTGGCACCGCCCGCCTACATACTTCCGCTCAAAGTTCATTTCCCTTCAGTAGTCAGTCTGGGCCTGCGGTATATTCTTAGCTTTTCTCCGGACAGATTTTTGACAGTCCAATCGGCGAACAAGAGGGAGTGGGTCAGAAGCCTGCACATGACTTACGTCACGACCAAATGTTATGCGATTGGTTGGCAAATCCTGAGTGGCACTGGGCAGATCCAATAGTTTTAAACTTCAACAGACACCCTTCAGCCTTCAAGTGATTTAACGTTTGTCAATTGAGCGATTCCAGACCTTCTGTACAGATTAAATGAAGTATGATGGTCTGGTAGGACCAGGCTAGCAGGCACTCAGGAAGTAACGTGAAATTGGAAATGTATTACTAGCGACAAAAATAAAACCAAAAAAACACGCATTATAATACTATTCGGCTTATTATTTACATATGGCAGAGCAGTGAATAAAGAGACCACACATTCATGTTATATAGTAGTACAGCTTTATCATGTCTTTCGTATCCAGTCTCCTGCCCCCGTCTCTACCTCTTTGTGTGTGCAGCACTCAGTGCCACTTAGAACTAAAACGCCCCACCGTCTGTTGTAGAAGGAACTGAAAAGAAAGCCTCTATGTATCGGTAAAGTGGAGGCAGCTGCACTCCTCCCAAGGAGAAGTCATATTATCACAAAATACATTGAAGTAATATAATTATTTGCTACACCCCTACAGAGAGATTGTGTGTGTGTTTGTGTGTGTGTGTGTGTGTGTGTTAATTAAGAGAGTGTTTTCCTTCTAAGAATGGAAGAGGGAGGTTTAAGCAGGAGCTGTCTGAGTGAATTTGGTCCTCCGAGGCAATGTAGGTGTGGGTGTTTGAGCACTCCCTGTGTGTGTGTGTGTGTCTGAGAGAGGGAAAAGATGGATTCTGACAGTGAATCCGTGGGTGTGTTGAAAGGAAGGATCCGTCAACTGTCAGCCTGTGATTTCTGCCTGGAAGTGCAAGCGACTTATTTGACTGATGTTGTCTGTCTTAATGGAAGTTCCCTGCCATCAATCAATGACTTTGCTGCCCACTCTTAACACTCAAACATACATTTTTTTTTCCTTCCCCTTCTCATTTTGTTTGCCCATATCACTGTGCGACAAAGTCTGCTCCGTGTATCTTCAGTTGTCAATATCTCAATGAATAATTCTACATTTTTGGCTTTTCTTACTCTCTAACTCTCGCTTACTTTTCAGAAAAGTTTGCTGACTGTTGAGAAGTGTCAATACTTTTCGGTGTTAAAGTCTCCTGTGTATGTATTTCATGCATATCCACCTGGGTTCCTTTTATGTCCATGTGTCCCATTTGTGTTTGGTCCTCTTTCATACAGTATCTCTGCTCCTCCTAAACGGGCATCTTCCTTCCACTGAAATCATTACATTACAAAATCAGCTGTTCTTTGGGATAGTGGGATACAAGAAGATTATAGCATATGGTAATTGCATATTTTTTAGTATGCTAAAACCTAACTTGTTTGTATTGTACACATTTAACATGTATCCAACTGCTGAATCATTAAAGAACACTAGCAAATAAGCACCTGGTCACCATTCAGGAAGCTTATAGTAGGGTAAAACAACATCTCATATGCTGCCAAAAATCCAAAATGTGCCAAAAATGTAGTGATGAAATACAGTTATTATGCATAAAAAAAACAGCAAGTTATTAATTTTGGGAGTAAGCTCGCAATCTATTCTCCCTGTTTTGATTTGAGGAACACGCTTTCAATCTTCATTTTCATAACCTGGTACAGGTGTCATGACTCATTTTCCCTGCACAGAGGCGCATTTTGCACAGTTCGAACCACTTTGTCTCTGGTTTTTATTCAGACCTTCATTTGCAATGAGCGTTCTGACATTTACACCCAGGACCACCTTTGGCAGCTTGACAATATGCCAAATTCTATTTCAAATTGAGTGCACGGGAGAGCCCTATTAAGCTATTGTGTTTTCCCTGCCTCTCCTGTCGGTTCACCTCCGCTTAGGCACATGCCGATGCTTTACCCTTGTTTGATTTAGCTGAAGGGCACATTTGCACCTCTGCTTTTGTTTTGATGGGCCTGAGAAATTTATTTTCTCCTGTTTTCAATTTGTTGTAAGCAGTCTCCATGGGATTTTAAAATAAGCTGTGTCCTGGCCAGTGGCGGAGCCAGGACATTTTCATTGGGGTGGCCAGGATGGGGCCAGTGATAATTTTTGGGTGGCAAGCACAAGGGCTTCGGTTTTGCTTCAACATAAGTGGGGGTCTGGGGGTACTCCCCCAGAAAAAAATGTACTTCAAACATACCATTTTGTGCATTCTGGTGAATTTTAATGTACTTATTTATCTTCTGTAGCCTATTTAGTTATTATGGTGGACATGTCTACATTTCTGTTAAGGAAAAGACAACAGGCTCCTAGTGACGGAAATATAATGTTATAAAAAGCAGCAAGGCTCTCAGGCATCTGTATTGCTTTCAAATATTTACTCTACTGTATTGTTCAAAACATTTTTTTAGGACACTACTCATGACACAGCAGCAGTGTGAACTATTATGACACTTTAAATTTTTAAATCATAGGGGAATATGTATTAACAATTAGGAGATATATCAATGTTTCAACATCCTAAACTGTTATTTTTACCTCTTTTGGGGGAATAGGGTTGTCTTTCTTACTTTTTGAGGGGGAAAAATGTATCTCTTCTGATTATTAGGGTGGGGGGGGGACACCACAGAGCTTTTCTCACCGGCAAGGTGATGACACCGTTACCCAGTCACAGTCTCACACCCATGTTTCACCGGGTGAATCACTGCTTTGCTCGCGCAAGGCTTTTGTGTTTCGGTTTAACATCAGTCTTGGGCGAGCGAGTGTTTTAATTTTATGCTGAATAACCATTGCACTGCAATCGCTGAAAGCGAAATAGTTCAGGCGGGGCGGGGCAGAGCGGAGCGCACTAGTAGAGATGGAAGGGTTCGCTTACTTGCCAGTCGAAGCGTCAGGTCTGTAGTAACCATGGTAGTAACAGGCATTCAGGCTTGAGCTGTTACATGATGTGTGCGTGCGGCTAAAAGGTCCGACAGTGTACTAGCAGTGTGAAAGGTTCCGCATTTTTCCACAGCCGTCAAAGCTATTGACGGCTATGATATGGTGCTTGGGGTGGCCAATGGGGTGGCCGAGATTCTGCGGGGGGTGGCCGTGGCCACCCCGGCCCCCCCTGGCTCCGCCACTGGTCCTGGCTTACACTTATGCACTTTTATTTTTTATAAGAAAACTGATTCAGGAACATCACAAATGACCTAAATTGCACTTGGCTAAGTTGATTTAACGGTTGTAAACAGATGTCTCAATTAGAGATAATGTTGCAGGAGTGGCTTCATCTTCCTCTTGTTATTGTTAAATACCCTGTAGTGCTGATGAAGCACAGCCTTACATTAGCAAGCCTTGTCATGCTGTCTCTGTGTGTGTGTGTGTGTGTGTGTGTGTGTGTGTGTGTGTGTGCGTGCCTTTAAACAATGTCTGAAATTTATTTTTACAGTATGGGCTAATGGAGAGCTACAGTGATCTCATCCCTGTGCACAGCAATTAGAGATAGCATACTTGGACAGCTTCATGGATCTGTTTCGCAGCTCTACTCAAGTCCCCTGTCTGTCTAGATATGTGTTTATTGTCAAGTGTGTCTGTGTGCGCTGTCTTTCCTGTGACTGGGTGTCTATCTCATGAGAAGATATATAAGTGGACAAAGAGCAGTGAGCAGGTGTGCAGGAGATCCAAAATAGCATCTTCAAGGTGTGTGTGTATGTGTGTGTGTGTGTGTGTGTGTGTGTGTGTGTGTGTGTGTGTGTGTGTGTGTGTGTGTGTGTGCGCGTGTGTGTGCAGAGTCCACTGAATTATAGGCCTCCATCAGATATGGGACTGGAGCATTGCCCTGCAGCCACCTATCGGGTATCATTTTGACAGAAAAACACACACAGACACACACACACATACACACGGCCACACACACGGCCACACACACACACACACACACACACACACACACACACACACACACACACACACACAGCCACACACACCACATCTTGCAGCAGAGCTCACCAGGTGCTGGGGGCTCGGCTAATTGAACGTAGCTCATTGATTGGCTGGTTATCTGAGATAGGAAGTGCTTGGAAATCTATAAACCCCTGGCCACAGGGAAATGGTGATGTGTGTGGGTGTGTGTGTGTGTAGCAGGGAGACAGATTTGTGGACTTTTGGGCATTGACAGTGAGCTGTGTGTCTGTGTGTGTGTTTTTGTTTGTGCTCCTATTGATTTCAGCTCTTGCTTATTTGGAAATAGGAGGGACGGAACAATCTTTGTGTTGGTCTGCATCTTGTAACAGCAGACATCTATGCCAACTCCAGGCTTATTATGTCTATGTGTTTCATTCAACATAAAAACAAACCCTATCACGGTGTACACAACTGACCACGGTGTCTGTCTGTTTAGGGACGTTCACACTCACGCTGTTTCACTCATCCCCCAACATAGCACCCTCTGAGTGTTGTTCAACCCAACTTGTTCTTGAACCTTTCAAAATAAACCTACTCTACTGAGTGTATAGTGAGGTAGCAACTGCTTTAAATCCCATGATCATCAGGCAGTAGCACGGGTGAGGAAATGGATCTGTCAGTGATGAAAGAAAAAACTACTAACAATTAAAAATACAACGCATTAAACAACAACAGACTAGAAAATTAGTATAACTATTCAAATACAAAAAATAATGACACAGAGTAGAGGGTGGGTTTTATGATGAGATTTGAAGGCCGGGAGAAAGTCAGTGCCACAGATGGAGTGTGGGTAAAGAGTATAGTTCCTTCTTTTACTGTACAAACACTTCTTTTACAGACCATTAACCAAAGTGTAAATGTTAGAGTCGAGAAAAAAAAAAGGATAAGAAGGTTGAAAATGCTACTAACTATTGCTTGAGGACTCTCACAGCAGTCCACCCTACTGGCCTCATTGCAGCTTGACAATACCATTATATACACAGCTATCAGATAATGGAGTCAATCCTGTTCTCTTATCCCCAAAGGGAGTGGCATTTAGTGTAGTGGCTCTGGGAGACTCAGGAGACTCAGTGGGATGGATGTCTACTCCTCAGGGAACCCACCTCAAGCGTGTCTTGGTTCCACATTTCAAATGAAGGGTTATGCATACATCTATTTTTTTTCCTGTGTCTCTAAAATGGCTTGTTATAGCATTGTCACTTTTGTCTTAAGTGAAGGTAGTTATTCCCTGTCTCTCTCTCTCTCTCCCTTTCTTTCTCTCCCCCTCTCTCCCTCTCTCTCTTTCTCTCTCTCTTTCTTTGAATTGTATAAATCTGTCCATGGTGCAGTTTTTTTTCTTCTTCTTTTATTTTTTGTCTAAAGATATGATATAATAGCTGCCGGAGGGAACTTCCTCTGCTTCCTGTTTTGGACACAGCGAAAATTTTCACAGCAGGACGCACAAACGCGCACATGCGCATGCACGAAACGCCACGCACGACCACACACACACACACACACACACACACACACACACACACACACACACACACACACACACACACACACACACACACTACATCTACCTTCCCCCAGAAGCTCAGAGAGACAGATAAAAGAGTATCTCTGTCTAACTATCCGGACGTAAGTGTGTGCGTTTGTGTGTGTGTGTGCCAGCGAGTGAGTGGGTGGTAAACCCTGCTGGTGGGAACAAGAGATGGGAATGAATGAGAGGAAGGGGGTGATGAGAAAGAAGCATCTCCCGGCAGATTAGGACAGATTGTTTTTCCGATAAAAAAAGAACGTCCTTTTCTTTCCCTCTCAGTTATACTCCCTGGGAGAGGGAAACAGGCTTTGAGGGTCAGCTGTGGGAGAGGGAGAGGGACCGTGTTTGTTTGTGTTTTGTGTGTGTTGTGTGTGTGTGTGTGTGTGTGTGCGTGCGGCGCATCTGTGCATCTGTGTCGGTGTGAAATATCTTGCTTTTGCATATTCAGAAGCAAAAAGTAGCTCCCAGTATCATACATTTTCTTTTCAGTTGGACTCATACACATTTAAAATTCCCGATTCAAATGAGCTAATTAAGTGTTTCGACTTTATGAGTCAAAATTCCGGAGCTTTAGTATATTGCAAACAGCAAAATAACTCACATGCACATACCCACACACACACCGTCGTTATCATAACAATCCATATGTCTCTATTATTACACACAAGAAAGATTCATATCTCCTAGGGAAGACATTGACCCTGGCTATCACATAGCTCTCGAACCCTGCTTCAGTATGCAGGAGGTGGTGTGTGTGTGTGTGTGTGTGTGTGTGTGTGTGTGTGTGTGTGTGTGTTAGCATGTAACTGAAATAATATTGAAGTCTACAGAGGCCTCAGCATAGATTAACTGAGGACTGCATCCTGAATACTAAACCTGGAGACCCTGGGGAAACACACACACACACACACACACACACACACACACACACACACACACACACACACACATACATACACGCACACACACACACATGCACACACACACCCATGCGCATGCTGAAGCGCACGCCATTGTCCCTATGGCCTTTTGATTACTTTCACCTCTCTGTTCCTTTCCTGTGTGCGTAAGGGGTAGAGATACATGATCTCTCCTCTCCTAATCAATGCAAAGCCTGGTGTGTGTGTGTGTGTGTGTGTATGTTGTGTGTGTGTGATTAGGAAAGTGATAGTAACTAAGTACCTTTGTCTGAGTCTGTACACGCACATTTGCTTGCAACCAGATGAACAAACACACACGCATGTTACGGTGAAATTGGCAGATAACATGCTCTTATTTTGTAAATCGGCTTGTAAGGTGCACTGAGGAAGTAGCGCAGACATAGACAAGAGTGCGATTAGGTGGAATCAATTGTCTGCATTATCAGTGAGCCACATGGGCTCTTCTTAAAAGCAGCCCGCTCATGACGTAATGACAGATAGGTAATGGAGCTTCTCCTCATGGGAAACTAATATTCTCATACGGGACTTGGAGACAACAGTATAACACACACAGCAAGCCAACATGTGCTGACAGGGGCATTATGATGTATGAGACATAATCCCCATTTGTTTTTGAAGTATTAAGAATCTAGTATGCACATTTTAAAATGACAATTAACTTCTGAGGGCTTGCAGGGACTGATTCATAATTCAGGAAACAGGAAATGAGAGCGTGCGAGCGATGTTTTTGAGGACACGAGAGGAACTGGGTTTCCAGATCATACCGAGCGGCGGGTGGTGGGTTTCCTTTGCTCCGTAGATCTTCAAAGTCGTGTCAGTTTGATCGTGCAAACTCAAGCTGTGAGCGGAGTAAACAACAGTAGCATCTTCGGTTGTGTGTGTGTGGGGGGTGGGGGGGGGGGGGGTGTATGTGTGTGCACGCTCTTGGCACAGCTTGTATACTATTGTGTATAGAAGGTCATTGTGTTATTTTGCTGAAATTGTGAAGTCGGTGTGATTAAATCCCAGCTCAGAGGTGATTTTCTCATTTGAGTTTAGAGCTCAGAGGGTTTCTGAAATGGAATGAAACAAATGTAATCCATGAATGGTTGGGAGAGCAAAGTTATTTGTGTTGTGGATTTTGTGTGTATCCGTTGCTTACATTTCCTACCTGGCAACCTCTTGTGGTCTCACACTATGCTCTCTTGGCAAAGGCAAGCTTACAGTAGGGCAAGCATTGGATCCCCAGATTATAACTCCCCAGTGGAGCCGGCCTTGTGTCAAACAGGGGAAGACCTCGATTTTTCCAAACATTACAACTTTCCCTTGATAAAAACCCTTCAGGTTAAATACAGGTGGAACACTTTTTTTTGTATCCCTTCCCAGTACACGCTCTTGGAAGATGCAGCCCCTCTCACTTTCCACACATTAAATAATGTATTCCTCTCCATGAAACATGGATGCTCCTTCGTGACATTACCTGCCCACAAACAGACCCGCTTCAATTTGAGTTCAAAATCAGTGCCAGGCTTTTCCGCATGTGCTCCCCACATCTCATAAACTCTCAGTGTAACACACTTTTGGCTAACACACTTACTATTTCAACCCTTTTACGAGGAGATTTTGTTTTACTGTCACATTAATTTTACTTTTAAAACAAATCAAACTCATTTGTAAAAAAGTAACAAGCATCTACGTATGCCCTCTGGCAAGTTACCAGCCATCCTGCTTTCATATCCTGCCCTCTATATTAAATATCTCCAATGGTAGAACCCTTCTAACTTTATTTTCTCTCTTCATCAAATGACACAAAATGAAATGAAACATTGCGACACAACATTGGCTGCTGACGCAAACCCCATCTCAATGTGAACGTCAGCTGCTATTTATTTCGGTGTCTCAACGTCGTATTAGCCATTTGAAATAAAAAAATATATTACCTTGCCTTGTGCTTTTGGCTTTAATTAAACATGTATTATTACCACATAGTGAATTGTTTTTCAAACCTTGCGCCGGCAATTTTCTATAATACATCCCTGAGATGTCTGAGAAGGGAATCATTTATATCACTTAAGAATTAGCTTCCTTCATAACATATCTAATAAGAAGTGCTCGAATGCTTCTAGACACAACACTCGAAAATGTTTGCCAACGTGTTCAATGCCAATCACTTTCATTGCTCTTGCCTGTACAACCCCCACACTATGAGACTTGTTCCTGCTCCCTATATTACTTTTCTTTTATCCAAAATGCAATTAGCCATGATTATGGGTTCACAGGCACACCGCTGCCAACTGTTGTGTGCGCCTCTCCAGTGCCAAATAAGTTGGTGCCAATCTTTTTCTCAACTCCCTCCCCCTCGTGCCAGCTTTATGAACGCCTTTATTTGTTTTTTTGAACTTTAAACGATTTCACGTTATCAAATGCAATTAGCGAGGTTTGTCACAGGCTCAAAAAAACAACAACAACACTGGCAAGTGTGTAAAACAACTTTGTGCTTGGCTAGCGGTGCCAGGCTTTTTACTCTCTCAGCGGACCTGTAAAATAATTTGTTTTGTTGTCTCACTTTTGCTCTAAATAATATGTGCATCCATTCAGTGCAAATGCTGCTAATCCTTTTTGTTACTCTACAATCTTTACACCCTTTCTCAGAGTTCATTTGTCCACCTTTTCCATCCCTGTGAAATCTTTATATTATGACAGGTTAGTCACATGCCAATAGCCTATCATTCGAAATCAAAGAATAATGCTTTACGTTTAAATGGAAACCTCTAGCCTTGAGCTTGATTGGTTAGTGTATGTGAAAGGGTTACACGCTGTTAAATTGTTGGGCTGAAGTTGGTTGATAGTGAAAAGACGTTTAGGAAGTTTAAAGAAAGAGCAGTTATCCTCTTTTCAGCAACACATAGAAAAAACATCTCCATTACGAAGGCATGCACTCTCCCTTTCAGTTATAATGAGACAAGGTGAAGCAGAAAGCTGCAGCCTGGATGGAACTCCAGTTATAAGTATATGTGTCACTGCTTTGTATCACAACACTGAAAAGGAACAGTTCCTCTGGGTAATACATCTAAAGTGTATGGAATCTAATACATCTAAAGAAATGGAAAAAGTTCCACTCACATTTGGTGGAGGTCGATGGAGCATGTATATATATAGGGACCTTAAAAGCTGAACCTGAGATCCAATCAAAATGGTCAGAATCGAAACAATATGGCAATAAGGAAAAAAATGGCTTGTCAGGCATTGTGATGAAAAACAAATTTCTATTGCGCTTATGCTGGTCAAGCATCCCTCATCATTCATCCCAGAATAACTTCAGCTATGACTCACACAGTCACACCTAATTCCCCATTCACAAGGTCAGCCTTATTCATTTCCACCACTCTCTCTCTCTCTCTCTCTCTCTCTCTCTCTCTCTCTGTCTGTCTCTCTGTCTTTCTCTCTCTCTCTCTTTCTCTGCAGCTGCTCCTCTCTGTCCCCACCAGGTGACAAAGACTCTCCGGTGTTATGCTGTGGAGAGCTCTGCAGGGCGGCTCTGCGTGATTCAGCCCTAGATCTTTCAGAGAAATGCCCCCCTGCTCTGTTGATGCTTGTAGCCTACATTGGAATTCATGGTGTGTGTGGAAAAAGTTCAACTTATAAGACCAGCCACATGCAGCTTGCTGGCAGTGATGCTTTTTTTGTCCGGCTTATTCCTTGCTGGGTTATCGCTTCCCTTTTGTGAACAGACGCCCCATGTGTGTGTGTGTGTGTGTGTGTGTGTGTGTGTGTGTGTGTGTGTGTGTGTGTGTGTGTGTGTGTGTGTGTGTGTGTGTGTGTGTGTGTGTTTGTGTCGTCAGAGTCACTGCCAACTGTCTACTCTCCATGGTGTTCCCCCCATATCAGCTCCCATTCGCTTCCTGAGGGCGCAGGGCCAAGGGGAAATCCAGCTTTTGCCAGCTCAGTGACCAGTCAGTTATTGGTCATTCACCACGGGGCTGTCCCTGTACTTGTAGAAAACACAGACACACACAGACACACAAGCACGAATGCTCGACACACACACACACACACACACACACACACACACACACACACACACACACACACACACACACACACACACACACACACACACACACACACACACACACACACACACACACACACACACACACACACACACACACACACACACACACACACACACACACAGGAGGAGCCGAATGTAACTCATAAAAAGGAGATTTTCCTCCTTTTGGAATGATTATGTACTTCATGTGTTAGTGTGTGTGTGTCTAGGGGGCACTGGGTTTTGTCATACTGCAGTGCGGCTCTTGTGTCGTCATATTGTGTCTCTGTGGTTGTGAGAATGTATCCACTGTGCTGCCAGTGTGTGTGTGTGTGTGTGTTTTTGGTGTGTGTCCCACTCATGTAAAGACCCTTCACAACAAATTTAAATAAGAGAGAAATCCACTGCCAGTATTGTCTTCAATGCTGCTCTCTTCAGCTCTAAGAGGTGAAAACAAACAAATAAAATACCAAAAATGAAAGAAGAACAAGAGCCAATGCATCCTAATGTCTGCCCTGAATAACCAACACTCAAACACACACACACACACACACACACACACACACACACACACACACACACACACACACACACACACACACACACACACACACACACACACACACACACACACACACACACACACACACACACACACACACACCACACACACACACACACACACACCACACACACACACACACACTCTCACTCTCTCTCTCTCTCTCGTTCCCTCTTGCCTCCCTCAGCCTCCCGGCAGAAGTGTTTGTCTGCAAAGGAAATGGAATTTGATGATGAAAGTACCCTTGAAGCGGAGACACACACACATGCACACACACACACACACACACACACACACACACACACACACACACACACACACACACACACACACACACACACACACACACACACACACACACACACACACACACACACACACACACACACACACACACACACACACACACCACACACAACACACACACACACACACACACACACACACACACACACAGAGGATAGCTCCTAAATTTCACTGACATGGCAATATGACAGAAAAATGTGTTTTTTTTGCGCTGGCGGCGGGCATCAGTGGATGTGTTCTCGCTGAGATGAGCGATGGAATGATTTGAGTCCTGGCGAAGGAGAGAGAGAGAGAGAGAGAGAGAGAGAGAGAGAGAGAGAGAGAGAGAGAGAGAGATGAACTGCTAGCACAGATATTGAAATGGATAGAGAAGGGTAAGGGATATCAGTGGACGGGTAATCACTGGGCGAAGAGTGTGACGAATGAAGTGGTCCGACAGCATACTGTACTAGAAAGGGGTTGATATTGGCAGAGGTCAAGATGTTTTGGTCGGAAACGTTTGAAGAAAGGAGGGGAGGCGTGTTGATAGTGAGGAATGGAGAGAGTAAGAGTATGTAATGAGAGATGAAGGGTGTGTGCTAGATAAAAGGGCTGGTTAAAAGGAAAAAAAGGGAAAGCTTTATACAATGCTGGCCTTACTCGAGCGTAACAAATGAAAAGAAATGCTGCGGTAGCACTTCATGCAAAACTCCCTCGCACATAATGTATTTAGAGCCGCGACACAATGGAAGAACACAGTGTATGGATACTTTGATCCTGGTGCCAAATTCCTCTTTGTGTTTCCACACAGCAGCTATAAACATCCCATTATGACTTAATGTCATAGCATTGTTGGCTGAACTTTGGAGTGGATTTTGAACACAGAACAAGGACCGTTGAAATGGAGCTGTACATTAAAGTGGAGTGGGAAAGCTTTCCTTTACTAGTCTAGTTTAATTATTTTAAGCTGTAATGCCAAGAATCCAATGCCTCCAGGTTCTCAAATGGAACACTTTAACACTTTACTGTTTTCGAATCCTTGTACCTTGATGTGAATTCAATCTTTTTGTATTTAAGATGGTTTGGTCAGACAAAACAAGACAGTGAAAAAAGGTTGACTTGGGTTGTAAGAAATTGTGTTGGACATGTTCTGGTGGTGTATAGACTCACAGATTTTTTTTTTTGGCATTTTCAAGCTTTATTAGATAGTACAGAGTTGAAATAGGGAGACAGAGAGAGAGGGGGGATGACCTGCAGTAAAGGTCCACGAGTCGGATTCGAACCCGCAACCACTGCAACGAAGGCCGGAGCCAATATGGTACGCGCTCTATCTACACCACCGGAAACAGCCCCAGTGTAACGGCTGGATCAGGAGGACACAGGTGCGGAGACAGTATCAGTATTAAGAAGATTTATTTGGAAGTAACCAGCAGGGGGTTAGGACCGTGATCCGGCGGGGAGGCTGGCTGTCATGGGGGCTCCAGGGAGAGAGCAACGGGGCAAGTCCAGGGGGCTGAGTGGGAGCGGGCTAGAGCAGGCAGGCAGAGAGGTCCGGGGGAAGTGCTGGCGGGCGAGGGCTGGAGCTGGTGGCTGGAGTCAGGCCGGGAGAGCTGTGGCATAAAAACAGGAGTTAGCCAGGAAAAATGCAAAAAGCGGAGCTGCAAACAGGTTAGTTTAGAGAGAGAGAACTGACTGTGTGGAAACAGAATCTACAATCTGGCAGTGTCTGGAAGGAAGGGCCGGGTATATGAAGAGCAGTTGATGATGATTGATTGCAGCTGTGAATGCTGGTGATTGACTCCAGCACACCTGACTAAAACCCTGCAATTAGACCAACACACAGACAAGGGTGAAAGGGAAACCACAACACAAGGGCTAGAGGCCCAAGCAGGATCATGACACCCAGAAACAGAAATTATTAACCTATCCTCTTCAGAGTCAGACAAATTAAAAAACAATGAGTGGAATTAACAAGGTAATGGTAAAATGCTACAACAGCATCATAAAAACAATAAAGCTGTTCAGAATCTATTCTCTCAAAACCTGCATTGTCTTACTCTTTGTAAGAATGTTTCTAGTGCCTTTTTTTTTAGCTCTTATTCCATTCTTATTTCACTTGGCTGGCCTACATGCTGCTCTAAGTATGTCTTTGCGAGATTTTTGCAAAACGCTTACACCGCATTTTTGTTCTGCACTTCGCTCCCCACAGATTAAGACTCAGTATAAAACAGTGGAATAAGGCTGGGCCATCCCAAAATAGCAGCTGTGTGCCTAAGGCAGGCTTACTTCACGTCAGTCGGGGAGATTACACCCTGCATCTCAGGATCAAACTGTAAGTGGCCTAGGGGTGTGTATATACAGTAAGACCCCAAAAGCAGCACAGAGTATTAAGGGCTCAGACTATACTGTATGTCATATGTCATTTTTACCTCTTCCCCTAATTAGCTCTCAACGTGAACTTTCCAGTTTTGATCAATAACGCACTGTTGCAGATTGCCTGTTAAGGTCGCAGCCATTAAAAAACAAATGCTGTTATAAGAGGTAATAAGATAGTTATTATTACCAGAGGGGGAGAAAGAGAGAGAATAATAAAAGGAGAGCAAGGAAGGGGTGGAGTCAGAAAGAGGAGGAAAGAGACAGTAAACCCCAAGAAAAAAAGATAGATGATGAAAGACAGCAACACACAAGCAATATACAAGCATGCAGGGGACAAGAGGTGTTATTTTGTACTCCATCATAACGCTGTGTAACCGGCCTTCGGCTTTGCCTAAACTCTCCACACAGGCGCATCTGTTTATCTTCCGTCTCTGTCCCTTTATCCCTCCTTGCACCATATGCATCTCTTTTATCTCCCCCTTTTTTTTCTCTCCATTCTCGCCCGAATCCATCTTTACTCACCGATCCTCCCTCCATCCGCGACAGACTCCACTGCCCCATCCATAACACTGTCCAAACAATAAAAAACACTCACGTTCGATGGATGTTCCGCAATATCCCGACGTGATATTGAGCTGTGTGTGGCAACTCCTCGGAAAACCTAAAATATCCCACAATCCATCTGCATCTCTTTTGTCAACCTGTCGTCATTTGTTGTAACGTGGTGAAGGGAAAATCGATTGGGGGAGAGGGAGGGGGGGGGGGGGGGGATAATGGCACATACCTGGATTTGACCTCATCAACCCAAATGACACGGCACATTGCTCTAATCACCCCTCTTATCAAAGCGAGTGCAAACCTTGCTGTTGGCCTTTATACATCAATAGCACTATCAGCGCAGGCATGTTGCAGTTGGTTCTCCCTATTATGAATGTCAGCTTCAATTAGCTGAGACAACGTATTTATTGATCAAAGACTGAGTGCAGGCTGTTTGTACTAAGGCATTATCCTCCTTGGAGGTCATTCGACAAGCATTCTATATAGCAGCCCCGGATTAAATACTCAACCAACCTGGGGGGGAAAAAAACGTGTTTCATATTGGGCCCAATCCCGACCACTATGGGCCACGCAAATGGCTGTAACCACACCTCAGAACACACACTTGTTAATCAACTCTAACTTTAACGGCTTGCAACCCTCTTGTGACTCAATACTTAGCTGCATGGTATTTACCGACAGAGAGCTGTGAGAATATACCATTGTGCACACATGCGTGCAACATTCTCATAAGTCCTCGGAATTTGCTAATTGATGATGTGCTGGGTGTTATTTTAACATTGGCTGTCACCTAACGAGAGACACTGCAGCCAAAAACACAATTATTTTTAGGGGGTTTGGAGACATGGCTGCTGAGACTGAAGCTGGATATTGGTTCTGGCACCAAGCCGGGGCATGGAATAACTTGATTTAGTATGAAAAGCTCGCTAAAAGTTTGCCTGCATTGATTTAATGTCGGTCGGGAGAGGAGCAAAATGTAAACTGTGAAGGTTTTAAGTAACTAATTTTAGAGGAGGACACGTAGACTATTTCACTGTGGGCTAAAAGAAAACAAGAAAAAAGGAAAGTACATTGTAAAAAAAATGTTCTATTCCCGATGATAGTTTAACAATCTCATATTGTGAGAGAAATGACCTAATGTTCATATATTTTATGGCTTCGTATCAGTCACAGGTCTTAGTTTAATCACCCAGTCTATAAAATGTCTGAAGAACATTCCTATCACTCAGACTGACATCTTGGACCAACAATCTCAATTATAATATTACATTTGATGATGTTAACTGAGGAAATATCCTGAAATTCTTACAGACAGGAATAAAGCAGGAAACAGACAATATATGGAATTATTATAATTTTCTAATTGACCTTGACTTCTATATTATGAAAATAGTTGTATCGACTAACTGATAAATCAACTGACATTTCAACACTGACTAAGCATACAGATCCAAAAATTAAATCTTGGTTCAAACAGAATACCTGCAAACTAACCAAGCTATTCTTGGAGCTTTTTGAACTTGCTCTAGGGGTTGTGACAACAGGTGCTAAGTCATGGTGGTATAGATTATAGGCCCTGACAGCTTCATTTGCTGAACAATGCTTTTGGGTTTGGTTGGAAGCTCTTACGACTCGCCCAAAAAAGTTGGAACCTAATAAGTTAAAATCGTCTCATAAGCTTTTTGTGCAAAGTTTTCAGTCACAAAAACTGTCACAATCACACACATACATGCCCCCCCCTCTCTCCCCCCTACCTTCCTACCTCCTCCATACCCTGCCGTCTCTCCCCAGAGGTCAGTAACATCTGGTAAGCCTCTCTAGATCAATAGGTCATGTCATTATACTGGCTGGTGGAGTTTTCAAGCACGACCCCGCACCACCTCCCAGGACTATCTCTGCACACTAATGACACACACACACACACACACACACACACACACACACACACACACACACACACACACACACACACACACACACACACACACACACACACACACACACACACACACACACACACACACACACACACACACACACACACACACACACACACACACACACAACACACCAACACACACACACACACACACACACACACACACACACACACCAATCACATACACACACACACCAATCACATACACACACTCCAGGCCATATTTTGTCTGGTAGGAATATTTTTTCCCCCCTATTTCATAGTCCAGTTTTTCTGTGAGAGTTCAAGACGGGTCACACACTAATGATGCTGATGATGGTGGTGCTGACAGGCTCCAAGAATCAACAGTATGCACTAGACCCATTAGTTTGGCTATGTCTTTCTAAAAAAAAAAAGTGCATACATAATTATTAGCTGACTCCAATTCGTGTTATGTTGTTTTTTTATTTTTTATTCTGTATCCATATTTTGCAAGGAACTTTGAGTAAGAAAGAAGTTTACTTCATCAGTGCATTTCCTTTACTACAATGAAGGGATTCAATATTTGAATCACTTTCTGGCTAAATCAGTGAATATCTCGTTACGATCTGCTACCTGTCTGTAGTATGTGTGCACTGACAACAACAATCTGGTGTTAAGACAGCATCAAAGGACTTAGACAAAAGGTATATTAACAAAGAGGGCCCACAGTACTGTATCTAGCAACATGCTCGTTTACAGAATCTAAACTGTGGATTAACACTGGATTTTATTTCAACGCACACACACTATGGATGGGTAGCGTATTGTGAGGGAGATACTCGCTGACTCCATCTTTAATGGAAATGAATAAATATTGTATTTTACTTTCATACAATATTCCTAGACGGCTTATGGACAATGAGCTGTATAGTTTCTGAGAATGAAGTTTTGCGTGATGCGCCACATAGTGTTTTGCCGACAGTCAAAAGACGTTTTACTTTTTAATAAAAAAGGGGCTTCAGCTAGGAATCACTAGCCATGCTCAACTAATGGCACCTGACAGGGAGGCAAAGAGGCTGAGAAGAAAGATGGTGAGAGCAAAGTGGGAGTGAGAGAGTGGAAATGAGAAACTAAAAGGGAAGGATGGATGGATGGATGGATGGATGGAAGGATGGATGGATGGATGACTTAAACAAAGATCAAGTAGAAAGAAGAGAAGGTGTTTTCTGTGGGAGACATTGACACAGAGAGAGAGACAGAAGTGGTTGGATTGGCAGTTTGTTGAGCAGAGCTATGGGGGGAAAGTGGATTTGTGTGTGTGAGAGACACCGACTGGAAGAAGAAAGTTTCGCTTGTTAAAATTCCTAAAAACACCCTGTAGCGTTGTGCCTCGGCGTGCCTGAAGAAACAGGACAGAAAGCAGTCCGACCTAATGTGCTCACACTACTTTTGTGATGCAATGCTTACCGCTGTACATGTTTTGCGCTCATAGTTTAAAACTTTATTCAGGACCTCTAACGGCCAACTTATTACAAGTGTTGGGTTTTAATGGGGCTGTTGATGACAGTGGGATTATAGTGGGATCCATTTCATAGGGGAGTATTTGAACCGGTAACACTTTACAATAAGGGTACATTAATTCAATGTTAGTTAATGCTAAGTTAATGCTATTAATGGTTACTTAATGCATAGGTAATGCCTATTGAGCATTAAGTAAGTGTTAATGCTTAGTGCTATACGGTTAGTTAATGCTTAGCTAAGCATAAAGTAAGCATAACGGTTAGTTAGTGCTTAGTTTATTTAGCACATAGGCCTACCAAGCATTTAATAACAGTTAGGTTATGCTTAGTAAATGCTTAGTAAGCCTTAATTAAGCATTAACAAACAGTTAATTAATGTACCCTTATTGTAAAGTATTACCTTTGAACCCCTCACATCTTGTCACTCTCTTTCGAGGGGCAAGGGCTAGGGGTAGGGCCAAAAAAAAGTGAATCCGGATTCGGCCTTACAGTCCCTCCATGTTTTATAATCTTTGCAGTCTTGACGTCTTCGCTGTCTTCTTTCTGCTTTCAACTGTAACATGGCAATTGGAAAACTATCAGGGGGATTTGTTGATGGTTTTGCTGAGCAAGTCCATCTCTCACTTTTCCATAAGTCCCCCCCCCCTCCACCCCTACCTCACTTTTTTTTGATGTTGCTATATGCAAATTTCCTTTTTCACCATGTTTGACAGTCAGCTTTGATGACACAGCGACCTCAGTTCTGCCTTTTAGACCTCGGGGGCATTGTACTGTATGTGTGTGTGTGTGTGTGTTGGTCCGGCTATCCTTTGAAACATGCATGGTGTTTGTTTGTGTGGCACTCCGAGAGTCTGTTTCTTGTCACATCAATCGCCGTGTCACTGTGTCAGCTGAACTGACTCTCAGTCACAAGCATCACACTGCTTGGGGAAAATAGCAATTGGGTTTGTAAAGTTTTAAAAAAAAATGTAATTTACTTTTTCTTCTCCTGTTTTTTGTTACTGGACTGATGATCGATTTCACTATTTAGGCTGATATATTTACCAATTTTATAAGATCTGAAACCATTTAGAAATAAGTAGAGGGCTTGGGAATGTTTGGTGTTATATCATGTCTCTCTGATTTGCAAAATGTGTCAGTAGAATAGATTAGAATATCCTTTGTTTTTATTGTTCAAGTACAACAAGATCATTAGCACTGTACTGTAACATCTATGCTTGCCCTCTTATTGCATCTCTAAACACAAAAAATGCATAAGCTGATTTGCATTATTGATTTTTCTGTCTTCATGCAAACTAAATGTAATACATCAAGTTAAGTAATTTTAAGAAACAACCATCTTCAAAATGTTTCACACTTTTACGGTCCAACAACCCCCTGGCCTTCTGAAGCTGATGTTACATGTGTCACACGTGCCTAGATGATGGATGATATAATATTATCACGGTATAGGTTTCATTTTTGCGGCATCATGTCATTTTGATTGAGTATTTTTTTTCTGTTAATTGAAATTAGAAAAACTGTCAATAGATAAACTAGAAAGTGTGGAAAGTCTGTTTCAGGCACAAGTTAATACCTGGCAAAACAAAGCCTGTTTGTTGATGCTGACATTTTCACACAACAAAAGCACTTCAGCATGAAAACTGACATAATGTGTTTGTCTGTGTGTGTGTGTGTGTGTGTGTGTGTGTGTGTGTGTGTGTGTGTGTGTGTGTGTACGCTCCGGTACACTGCTCTGTCCCTCAGCCGTCCTGAAGCGTTTATACTTTACCTCTCGTATTTCATCTCCTGTCATTATCTGTTTGTTTGTTCCCCCATCAGAAGCAGATAGAGCTGTTGAAAAGCTGAGAGAGAGAGAGACAGAGAGAGGAGAGAGAGAGAGAGAGAGAGAGAGAGAGAGAGAGAGAGAGAGAGATTGCCAGCTGTAAGGCTGCAGGCACAAATCTTTGACACTCAGTCAGTCCCCCCCCCCGTCGCTGTCCCTATGCGGATCTCTCTGTCTCCATTTTTTTTTCATTCAAAATCCCTCCCTCTCGCTATCCGTCTCCCTGTCTCCTTTCTCTTACAAGTCAAAGGGGTGAATCTTTTATTTTTCATCTTCAAGGAGGAGTCAGTGATTCGGGAGAACGCTTGTTGTCAAAATCACTTATTGTTAAAAAAAAAATCAGGGTATATCTCCTCACGATCCACTACCTATCCGTTCTGTGTGCACACTGAAAAAAAAATCTAGTGTTATGAAACAGCTTAGGCTCTGTTAACGGGCATGTTATCAGCTACGGTGGGCCCCCTTTGTTTACATACCAGTTTACAGAGCCTAGTTTTTTAAATCTACACCAAATGTTTTTTTCAGCACACACACAGTATGAGCAGGTAGTGGATCGTGAGGAGATATTCACAGATTTTCGGACAACAAGTGATTTCAACAACAAGCATTCTCCAGAATCACTGACAAAAAATATACATTTTCCCCTCACTTTCAACAAAACCTTCATGTTGACATCAATTTATATCGATTTTTGCAAAGATTAAAATAGGAAATAAACGCAGGACTCTCTACAAAGTGAATAACGCGGTTTTATCAATCAATGACATGTCTTGGCAGTGATGAAATCTTATATTGGGCGAAGGGAAATTCACGGCACTCGACGTCAATAACCCACTCTGCACTATAATAGGCTTGTAGAAAAAAATATAGCATCGACCTCATGTTAGCCCCCTTGTCTGCTTCATACTTTGATCTGATTTGGCAACCTAACTGAGGAAAAGAAAAACACAAGTGAAACTGGTTGCCAAGTCAAGTACTCCTACTTTAAAAGCTCGGTCCCTTCATATCTTCTTGGCACCAGAATGGGAGGGAGCTGCAGCACTCTATTGATGGGAATATCTCATCTACGACTTAATCCCCGTCCAAGTGGCTAATATTGACCTACTGTACGGTTTATGCAAATGTGACATGCTGTAAAAATCATTGACCGCTTGGCTTTCGTCCTGCTGAAGTGTCCTTGGGAGCTAGACACTGTGTCTGGGGTTGCACTAACAGGTGTTAGGGGGGAAAGGAAAACATACATGCTGTATAAATATATAGCCCCAGAGCCTCTTTCCAGACATATCCAAAGAAAAGACGGTATACAGAGTAACCAGGAGCGTGGCTAATGGTAACTGTAAAATACCGCATTCTAGAACCTCATTCGGACAGCATTCTCCATAAAGGGCTGTCAAGTCTTGAGCACGTTACCCGTTGACATCAAATTAATACCAAATATGAAGTTCTTTACGACAAAGGTTAAAAACTGGCTTAAAGCAAAACAAGCCTGTACCCATTTTTAGCTTTATTCTTTTGCTTACAGGTTATAGTGTTTTGTAATGCGATGGTACCATATGTGTGTTGCTGTATGTATATTCTATTGTATTCTGTATTGTACTATGGTTTTAATACGTTGATAAATGAAGGCTTTGTATGTTGATTAAGTTGCCCAAATAGGGCAATGGGTTGCAAATTAGCGAAATATATAAACTCTATGTGCAGGACATTCTTTTTAATGGAACTATGTGAAACTGCATCGTCCCGCGTCAAAAATCAAATGGAAATTTAAAAAAATATATATATATTTTAGCGCTATCACCAATCATCCCTTCCAAATATACACAGCAGACCATATATATCTAAATAATCCTCCCTCCTCTTGTGCAAACACAAAACTAAAAATATCCCATCCATCCCTTCCTTGACACTTTTAACACCTGGTGAGTTAGAGGCTTGATTTGGAAATGTGACAGCGCCGTTGTTAGTTTAATGGAAGGCGTTGCACAGCCATGTTTGTGAATTCTCATTCTCGGGGTGATAAAGATGTAAATGTGGCTTCAACCAACACTCCACAAGTCTGTTATGTTTTGCCTCCCCTCATAAATTAATTACCTTGACTTTTTAAGTCTCTCTCTGGCTCTCGCTCTCTTTATTTTACTCATTCGTTCTCATTACTGTTTTATTCTTAACTTTCTTAACTTTCTTGTTTTTCCGTATTCTACCATTGCACTAATATCTCCAATTTTATTTTTCCAATGTCACATGTGGCTTTTTTCTCTCCTTTTCCAGTTTTATTTCAATGTACCCCACACTTGTTTTTCATATCGACACCGTTTACTGTCACTTTTGCACATTTATTAGTAATTCCCAAATTTGTAATGTAAATGGCTTATTCTGCTTTGCCACTCTTGT
The DNA here is from genome assembly GCA_026122265.1 of Ammodytes dubius. Taxonomy (NCBI): domain Eukaryota; kingdom Metazoa; phylum Chordata; class Actinopteri; order Uranoscopiformes; family Ammodytidae; genus Ammodytes; species Ammodytes dubius. The sequence goes on from CM047526.1 coordinate 10,254,218, forward strand.
CTTCACTGTGCCTGCTGTGGGAAGGACACCTTTCAAAACCCAGTTCCTTTAATATGCACTTTTCCGAATTTAAATTATATGTTTTTTTCACATTAGGGATAAGTAAATCACTTCTGGCGAGCATTCCTATTTGATCCTTCATCCTCTCTTCTCGTTTTCTGCATCCTCACCATCTGTCTCTCAGATGTACTTCATACAGCATTCCTGAAAAGCCCCCATGTTCCTCCTTTCTTTGTGAAGGACTTTTGCTCCAATAAAATATTCACTACATTGGGTAGAATAATAAAACAACATGGTGCACACCCGTTCTCTGTATTCTAAAAATTAAACCAGTCATGCCGATGAGCTAGTGAGAGTTTGACTTTGTGAGTGTGCGTGAGCCTTAAGTGTATAGGTGTGTGGCCGAGCGTGTGGTTTAAATGCGGGCAAAGCATATGAGCATACGCATTATCTGCAGGTGTTTGTATGCACAACCAACACGTGGATGAATAAACAGTAATTTAGTTGAAAGAGTTGTGGAAACATATCGAAAGGAGTGGGAACTTTGTCGCGGCCTTCACATAACCTTGTGAGGAGCTCTGTTGTTTCCTTTGGCATTCTTACATCTGCTGTTCGTTGCGTTCTGTTTCACCCTGCAGAAAGGGCATGAGGCTTTTCATAATACAAGTATAAGGCCGTATCCATTCTGTTCTCAATAGGTTTTCCTCAGCTATGCACAATGTCCTTGCTGTCAAACTAAGTGAATCTTTTTTCCCTCAATTTTTTTTTTTTATGAATTTAAGATCTTAACATGAATGCGTTAATAATGCTTCAGGGCTGATAGTTATTTAGCTTAAGAAAACCCTACCTGTTGCCACATTCTTCCATTTTAATTAAAAAAATTACCTTATTAACTTCCCAAACAAGCCAATACATGAAACCTATATCTATATTTTTTTATCAAAACTATATCTATATACATTTTCCACAAATAAACTGTATAGCCCAGTCTATCTTTGCACGTCCTTTATGCTTGACTACTCCTTCATTTGACAGCAGTTTGACTTTTCTTGCTGCACTAGGCAATTTTCGACTTGTAAAGGGGCAGAGAGACTCAAAAACATATCAGAAAATGCACATTATTTTAGCAACATGGTAGCTCCCATTGCAGCTGCTTCTCTCCACATCTGTCACTCATTATATTTTTTCTTCCTTAACCTCCACCACTTGTTAGCTTTTTTTCCCCACTGTTTGGTGCTGAGCCGGTAGCAATAAGATATTTTGTTTTGTTATTGATGGCACACACAGTATGACATCATTAGGGTGATGATTAGGAGGACCAGAGGATTTGTTCATCTTTAGTATTTTTTATTTAATTTTATTGGAATGGAATCCACTCTACACAACTGAACAGCACAAAAAGTTTTGAAAAAGTTGGATCACTGGGGGAAAGGTACTGTATATTCCTTGGGGTGTAAAGTTTCCATCTCTGGCTAAGGCTATTAGCTGCAATGGCGAGGAGAGAGACTTCCAGATTGCGGATGCCAGAAGGGGAACCCGAGCTACTGTGTAAGCGTGCAACCGTATGATGCTCTGCGTGCTATTATAATAAATAGCTCCTTTGGTCTGTTGATTCATGCATAAATATTGATAATAAGCATGCCGGAAAGATGCTTTCCTGATTCCATGCTGGCGAGGCAAAAGTCTTCCAAAGGAGGATGAGGGTGGCAGGTGGGAATGCAAACCAGGTGTGCTGAGTCGGCACAATAATATAATTACTGTAGTATCTTCCGGTGGGTTTTTTTCTTCTGGCATATTCTCATAAATATTCATGTCCGGAGGCAGTTGTTCTTGAGGGAACCAATCAAGACGGTTCTATTGGGCGTCCTGTGGAGACAAGCTGCCCAGCTCTATCACACTGGGCATATAGCAGTCTGTTGGGTGCTGTGGGTATATAGGTTAGTTAGCTTGCTCGTATATACTTCATAGAATGTAGGAGATCTGACAGAACACACACTTTGCCCTTCACACACACTGATGAAATGCACACTGAACTTCTGTTGCGTATAGTGTTGAAAGGTCAGTCGCTCGGATGACTCACATGCCTGTTTATCGCTATGCTGCACCTTGTCTCTGTGAACACAAGTACACACACACACAGACACATACACACACACAAACAAGCAGGTCATGAATATCCAGATGTACACATGTATTCGCTTGTCTATATGCGAACAACGTCCCAATGACACAGGCACACATACAGTTAACAAGAATAGACATTTTTCAAGTACCGTACACAAAAAAAACACAAACTAAAACAGACACACAATGTCAGTGACCATGAGAAAAAGTACATCTAAGAAATGCCTCGTTTCACGAGTAGAGCGGGTCGGATCGGAGCGGCTCAGAGCGGGACAGCTCACTTTTAAGAATTTCGGTGTTGTTTCCACCGCCGACCCTACCCTTACTGGTAGGGCGGGGTTTAGGCTGGACTGCGATAGCCGCCGTCAGAATGTGGGTCAAACTATCGGGCTGTGGGGACAACTGTGGTCAAGCCAGCGGTCTCTTGTTTTTGCTTGGTCAAACCAGCCGCTTCTTTATTTATTCCCCCCGTGTTGTGAGCACAGAGACGGCTCGGTGCAAATGATAGAGACAGTGCACTGGCTGCGGCAGCTACGTGACATCGTAGCAGTGGGACACAGTGTAGCCAACTGATTCATTTAATGACGAAGAAAAACACCACACAATAAACAGTGCCGGGCTCACATTTTCGCCAAAACTCTCTTCACTCTAGCCGAGGTGACTACAAACGGCGGAAATGATTCAAACCAGCCGCTTCTTTATTTATTCCCCCCGTGTTGTTGTGAGCGTGTATTTTACTACTATCTATGGCGTAAACACACAGAGACCGCTCGGCGCAACTCATAGAGACAGTGAGCGAACAAACAGTGCTGGCTGCGGCAGCTACGTGACTATGGGACACAGTGTAACCAACTGATTAATTTATTGACGAGGAAAAACACCACACAATAAACAGAGCTGTGCTCACATTTTCGCCAAAACACAAGACTCTCTTCACTCTTGCCGAGATCTACACATGGCGGAAATGATTCTTTCGACCAATCAAATGACGGCAGTGTGTAGCTCCGCCTTCTCATGCATTTTCGGCCCGCTTTCAGGCCGCTAGTACCCCTACGGAGGAGTACTGAGATCGGGAGCGGCTCAGAGCGGTTAGGTGCGCTTAAACCGTACCCTACCCAACTTTTGGCAAATGAAAAGCCAAACTACCCGGACCGAACCGCTCCGATCCGACCCGCTCTACTCGGTGGAAACGAGGCATAAGAGGCCATCCTTCAGAAACATCAAGAGGTCACTTTGTGTGTGTGTGTGTGTGTGTGTGTGTGTGTGTGTGTGTGTGTGTGTGAATTTGGAGGTTGTGTAGATGGTGTGCTTGTCTGCTTGTGTGCCTTTAACACATACTGTTGGCCCTTTAGTGCAGAGTGAATGCTTGTAAATTGCTTAATAACCTAAGTAGTTCTTCCTCAGACATGTTAAGATATCTACAGCGTTTAGCATAAGTGGTGAAGCCGTCCTATTAATGGTTCTCAGCACTTCGCCATTGGGGATTATGTTTTTCAGGAGCTTTTTTTTCTTCTTGTAAATTGCTTTGACTCACCGACAAAGAAATGCCTTTTTAAATGGGTTTTCATTTTTTACAAGGATGATAAAATAATATGGCTCAACCGTCCACTAATCGGTTCTTAAATGGTTTCTAAGCACGTATACTGTTTGGTGGTGGAAAAAACCCAGGTGACTAATCCTGGGGCCCGGTGCAGCGAACCGATCATTACAGCTATTTGAACTATTGGGTCTTGATGATACCAACGGGTCTCATTCTGCAATAATGCCCTGCTCGCTGTACATTATCCCCTACTGATGACACGGCTACATAAAAAAATCATTGAGAATGAAATTAATCTTTTCGAAATGTAATCAATTTAGACCATTCCGCAAAAGACGGAACTGTCTGCCTGTAATGTCTCCGAGCATCAAATGTTAATGTAATGTGTGTCTACTTTGCAATCACACAGTTAACGCATGATGGGGTTTTCAGATGAATCCTCTAAACACTTGAGGGGACAGAAATGTAATGCGTATACACAAATGCCTTTTGTGTAGAAGGAAAAAAAAACTTAAATATTTCCTAGGATTCCAAGGACTTCTTGTACCAACAAATAGCCTTGGCCTCATCTACTGAATAGCTCTCAAAAGAAAGGTGTATCTCCACTCAATCCAATCAAAGGCTGATGAAGGCCACCGCTATTTCGTTTTTCTCCAATTGTAAGTGGCTTAACGCAATGAAATGTTGAGATGGTGTCTGCAGAAGCCTTGACATTAAATTTGAACGGTGCAGTGGTGTACAAAATAATGGATTGTATAGACGCCTCACCCCTGTGCTGGCAGCTGCCACACAAACTGCCTGTTACATGCTCGACACATGCACTATGCCATTCACTACACACAGTAAACTCTCTCTCTCTTGCACACACACATACACACACACACCTTGAAAACCCTTTTATGAAACAGATTTGCTTTGCCCTCAAGTGAACATTTGTGGTCTTTTGCCAGAGGATGTTATCTTTTTGGGAAATACACACACACACACACACACACACACACACACACACACACACACACACACACACACACACACACACACACACACACACACACACACTCATTTGTCTCTCTGACATGTCGAAAGCGGTAGTCCAGCTGAAATCATGCTCACTCAAGGGCATCTCCTTCCAGATGTCACGTTCATGTGACCCTGGATATTGTGTGTGGTGTGTGTTGTGTGTGTGTGTGTGTGTGTGTGTGTGTGTGTGTGTGTGTGTGTGTGTGTGTGTGTGTGTGTGTGTGTGTGTGTGTGTGTGTGTGTGTGTGTGTGTGTGTGTGTGTGTGTGTGTGTGTGTGTGTGTGTGTGTGTGTGTGTGTGTGTGTGTGTGGTGTGTGTGTGTGTGTGTGTGTGTGTTTGGACAGACAGTGTTGCTCACATGGAATAAAAAAACAAACAATTATCATATATATATGTATTTTGTTGCAACACAGAGGCACGCAGGAAACCCACACAGACCCATCTGTCATACACACAGTATACCAGGCAGGGAATTCATTTGAAAGTCAAATTTCCAGCTTGCGGAAGGATGGTACCAGCCCTTTGATCAATTCAGGGCTTTTCCTAAAATATAAACTCAGCTTACTTTAGCATGTGTGTGATGAATTGATTTGACAACACCCCTAATCTGTTTCCCTAACTTAACTGTACCCAAAATGCATTGAGTTTGGTGTGCTAACATTAGCGATGCACATCCCCTCTCACTTCTCCATCCCAGTAAGTGTGCATCTGTGAGTCAGCATTCAACGCCAACCTGAATTAAACATGCTCAGTTCAGTAATCATTTTCAAGTTACGTTTGGTGGAGCATCTGTAGTTTGTTTGCAACCATATCCCATGTGGTATCTCCAGCTATCTCACATAGAATTATTTAGCTCTGTTCTCTTCCATCTGTAGTCATCAATTATTTGTGCTTTCCTTAAATCTCCTCCCTTGTACTTTTTTTGTTCAGTGTATAACAGAATAGCTACAATAGCCGGTAGCTAGAATCCATCAGATGGCAGTTGCTCTTCTGAGTTCCCCATAATGTTGCAGTCAGTGAGACACTGCCGGAGATTTCTAATCACGAAAACCGTTTTTTCCACCAAAGTAAACCCAATTATGCAAGACTGCAGCATTTTAAATGACCTGCCCGTTTAATAATCTGAGCTGTGTGTGTGTGTTGTGTGACCGAGTGTATGCACATCAGTATTAAGTTTCAAATCAAGTGATCTTGGGCTGCAGGGCAAAAGGATCCCACCTGTCTAATCCATACATGGCTGGCATCCATGTCCTCGATCAATGAGGCTGAGATCCATTGATTAATCCTGGATGGTCCAGGGGTTCCAAGGAGGGATGACTGCTGCTATACTGCTGCACTCTCCTTACTGCTCAGCTTGTGAAAATGTATGTGTGTGTAATGTATTAACATTAGCTACATGTGTGTCAGCGTTGATTTACAGTTTAAGGCATAAATAGGCTACGGCACAGAATCTCTAACCATCCTATAGAATGCAGAAATATCACTGTAATAATGTGCACGTTGTCTGCCATTCAAACAACACTGAAGATGTGTAAAATTATTCTCTACGACCTCATTGCCTTTCGATCGTTGAATAGCTGATGCTCGCACACTACAGAGGTGTTCGAGACCTTTGCAAATATCAAGTCGTAAATATCTAAATGTTCGACGTCATCGGTGCAACAGTAAATCTGCAACACCTGCAGAGTTGCTTCATCGAGTACGCATTTCACTGCTGTTTACTAGTTGCCCACAAGTGCTCCACTCTTATGGGGCCTTATGTGCAGTAGCTGTAACCCCCCCCTCAAAAATCAGAGCTTTGAATATGTTTTTCCCTTAACTGCACAAACTGAGAAAATCCGATTTTTTCTGAGACGCAAGGTCTCCAGCTGACAGCATAATGGCAGGCGAAAAACCATATTATTCTGCCACTTAGCGCCTGATTTCAGTTGTCAATGCTGGCAAACACACACTTAATTGTCAATGTCACACATAAATACGTTACGTGAACGCACTCTCTCGGTGTCACACGCACAACCACGCACACTCAATCATCCATCCGCTTTGTTACGCAGCTGTTGGTTATAGGAAATGCACCTTGAACAGCAATACACGCACACACACGCATACACACACACACGCACACACACGCACACGCACGTCGCACACCAATCAGTCGCCTACCTTGAAGCAGCGCCCTGCCACTTGCTCCACAATGGTATTACAGTGGCTTTCAGCCTGTTATGATCTCATTCCAAAAGCATTCAGCGGTGCCACAAAGCAATTCCAAACACATTTCCAAAACACATTTTGCAGCCCCACAAAGTATTACATCTGTCACCGGGGGAATACGAGGTAATGACCGACAGACACTGTAATAGTTGATTCTCCCCCGCCAAGGAAATGTGTTTGAGAGTTTGTCGATGTCTCTTTTTTCTTTTTTGTGCGACAGTGTGTGCGTGCATAAGTGGGTCCTTGTGTAGGTGTGTGTGTATGTGTGTTTTCTCTCCATATCCGAAGGAGAGAGATCTCAGTAGACCCATTGTGCTGAAGTGAGGGTGATCACTCCCCGCTCTAATGCCCATCTATATTATGCCCATATATATTTAATGAAATAGTCAAGGAATAAATTATACATCTCTACCTCTTTCAACCTTCCTCTCTCTGCTTTTTTTCTTCTTTTTTTTTTTTACAACTACCCTGCAATCACCCTTCATCTCCCTTTCCTGTCCCTCCCCCTTATCCTTTCAATCCATCCACTTAACGGGCAATAAAACATCTCTCTTTCCTCATATATCTGTCTTTTCTATCGCCAGTCCATCACTGTCTCTCTTTTATCCCCAGCTCATGCTCAGCCTCGGTTACAACTGAAGTGAGTTGTTAGCGTTTGATTAAAATGCCGGCACCTTCATCTGGTCCAAGATCTCTCTTTTTTTTCTTGTAGGTTTGAAATTATAAAAGAAGTGATGGATCAGTGGAGACTGTGACAAGAACGGGGGCGAGAGACATAGAGAGAGAGCGAGAGAGAGAGAGTGGCATCGGGAGAGAGATGACACAGACAAACTGATCAAAGAGTCCACAGAGACGGAAATATACACGACTAGAATGAAAAAAAAAGAGCACTGACGCTTGCAAAGAGTGAAAGGAGTCGTGCCGTAAATCAAGAAAAAGTGTGTGTTAAGAGGCTAGAAAGTGGCGCGTAAATATATGTGTGTGATTGCGTGTCAGGGATAAAGTATAGCGAGCGGAAGCATCAGACATATACAGAGAGAGGAGAGGTGAGCTGCCTGTCAAAGTGCTATGTGTGATAGTGGACAACTGTAAAATGCTGTTAACCTTCCCGCGAACCCTGCTCCCAGCCTCTCCAACTGTTAGTGTGTTTGTGTATTGAATGATGAATGATCATAGAACAAAATGTGTGCTCACCCTCGTTGGACATGAGTGCTGTAGGTGTGGCTGCAGAGCCCTGTTCAAAAGCCCACTTTGTCCTTTGTACTTTTTTAGATCTGGATTTGTCTATTTGCACACATGTACACTGGTAAACAGTGTGTGTGTGTGGATGCAACGGGCTGCCGGCGAGGAACACAACACACACCACACACACACACACACACACACACACACACACACACACACACACACACACAACACACACACACACACACACACACACACACACACACACACCACACACACAATGCACCCCTCCTTACTCGAATCTTAATCAAAAAACATCTCCTTAAGTCTCGAGGACATTTGCAGAAAAACAAAACAATAGTGCGTGAGCAGTTGCTAGCATCCACACCACTAGCCTTTTCCTTGATCAGTCCAAATGTGAAGTAGAGTGCCTCGGAGTTTTGAGTATGATTTTTTATGATATTTGATTCTTCTGGCTGTACGCCCATTTCATTTTGCTGCAACAACCCAATTTCAGTACCGCAAGTCAGATGGACTAGAGTAGTTTGGAACTACAACAGAGAAGGACAGAAAAATTGATGTGAAGTGAAGAGGGGTGTCATTCCACATAAAGTCTTTTTTTGTCGCGTTGAGATTAAGTGATGGCTGTGTCTCTTCGGGCTGGCTGACAGACTGAAGGTTTTTGCTGGTAGATTGACAGACATTGACTGTCCATAGTGGCTGTTTTGGCGAACCTTGAGGTTGGTTGACACCATCTTGAATGCAAGTCCATTTACATTCTATCAACCTAGTGTTGTCATGCTCCAGTCAGTCAGCACATAAGACACATCCTTATCTCCATTCTGTTCCTATATGGTTTCCTTACCTTTAACTGGGTCTAAAACTGTCATTCATACGGATGCTATGACCTGTGGTTAGTTCAAAAGGTGACACATAGCATTTTAGCTAGTCTGCAAATCTCAAGTGTTTAACACCGAACCTGCAATAACGGTGAGCTGATCGGACACAATGATTTGCACGTACAGCGCACCACTTCAACAGCGATGACGGAAGAATTGTGGCCTCAGATGGGGAAATCGCCGGTTGTCACATAGCGTAGTATGGGTTACATAGAGCAGTGCAGAGCAGAAAGAAGTGTTTATATTTATTCTGCAATGGCTCTATGGAAAGAAAAAAAAGTTTAATAGGCTACCACTTGAGCATAACTGTGTGCTGCTGATCCACTTTACATGATTGACTAGCTGCAGGGTTTCTCCAGCCCAGGCCCAGAACCACCTTCCAATCAACGTCAAGCCGGCCCCTAATTTTCCTAAGGATGCCATTTGGTGGCTTGTATACGCTCAGTTAAATGCTGATGATTGTGCTGCCGACAATGATTAAATTATTTTACGTGAGCTACCGATTGGCAGGGGCAGCAATCATCTTTTCTTTTCTCCAAATGACAAATGGCATTTTCATTATCCGTCCAAACGCTATAACTGTCACGCTGAAAATTCACACTTTTAATTGTCAGGCTTTTTGTGTTGTGGGATACTGTTACATATTGTGTTGTTGTTTTTCTCAACAACAGCAACAGAAAAGAGAGACAGATTTGACAGATAACAGCAAACCCACGGTCCGTATAAGTGCAGTGTCCTATGGTAGAAATTGTACCACTGTCCCTCTTAGTAAGAGACTGATGGATGGACTGAGGTAGACAGCCAGATATAAAATAAAGAAACAACAAATCATCAGACCCAGGGCAAGATGAGAGTGAAGAGTAGGGTGATGAAGCAGTGAGGGTACTAGGATGTAAGATAGGATGTTCTTTTCTTTTTTTCTCTCTTTGACATCTCAGCTGAGCATGTTTACGGAAGGCTTGTTCCCTTACCTCAAGTCTTACCACCCTCAATGTGAGTTGATTTCAAACTATGACATATTTATTCTGCGTCTCATAAGCACACATCCTTACATTATTTATCGGTCAGTGGTCAATCTTCCCACTTGAGATTCTTAGACATGGAAAGGACATGGCATTTAGGCACACAGTAACATAGCGGCATACTGAGATGTTTTTCTGCTGACCAGTGCAATTCATGTAATTGTGTGTGTGTGTGTGTGTGTGGTGTGTGTGTGTGTGTGGTGTGTGTGTGTGTGTGTGTGTTGTGTGTGTGTGTGTGTTGTGTGACATGAGTCACAGTTTTCTGCCTACTTAAGGGAGGCATGTGCAAGTGCGCGACAGCAGCTCCATCACCTTACATTACTGTCATCATTAAGAGAGCGAGAAGTGGAGCGATGTCGAAAATTCTCAAGACAAACTGCATTAGAAGCAAACAGGGAGGGCTGGGGCTGAGAAGGAAAAACACACACGCACACACGCACACACACACACACACACACACACACACACACACACACACACACACACACACACACACACACACACACACACACACACACACACACACACACACACACACACACACACACACACACACACACACACACACACACACACACACACACACACACACAGGTTTCCTAGAGCCCACTGTGTGAAGTCTGTCATCCAAATCACACCGAGCCAGGTTTAAACATTCATCCAGTATGCTGTTACAGCAAGTTATACCCAGATTAGCTAAAGCGCATGGAAGCGAATTCATGTTTACATAAGCTTATTCAGGAACATTTAGCTAAAGCTGACCTCTTTGGGAGGCAGCAGGGAGCAAGATGTAGGCTATGCACAAGAGTGACATATCATCACGTTATAAACATTGATATGGTGGTCGTGTGAGCAAACAGTTGCCTACACATTCAGCGGATATATTAGCATTCATTTGGAGTCGTGTTTCTGTCCGCCTAACACAAGTCCAATATTTGCTCTTCCTCCTCTCCAGGGAATCTACACCCGAAAGTGCTTTAGCTGCGTTTTTCAGCCGTCCATCTTCCACATTTTATTATCATTATTGACAGTTATTGATTGGAGCAGCTTTAATCGCTATACCAGCCATGAGCTAAACTAAAATGCTCACAGTAGGACAGCGTGAATCTCATGTCTGATAGCATAATAGCATTAACTTGCTAAGACCTTGTTCATAAATACCTCTGGCAAGCAGTATATATTTTCATTAAATATAAAAAAGGAGAGCAATAACTACACCTTATCAGTAAGCATGTCCGTACAAAAATGTACTATGACACGTAAAATTAGATCTTGAGGAATGTTGATGATGTTGGGTATACACATGTGTGCCTTTTGTTGGTTTTACACAGCCAATTATGAGTAACTATAGAGGATTCTGCCAGTTAGTTAAACTGAGAGTAAGTCACATTAAAAAAAAAAAAGTTGAAAAGTATAGCAGGTGAAGTAAAAAGCTAAGCTAACCCGCTAACACGCTCAGCTGACGGATGCATTGCCAAACAAACACTGATATGTCTTGGCTTTCACTGTCTGCTCCATCTGGCTGTTACGTCAGTGCTATAAGTTACATGTCATGCCATGGTAGACAGCTCATCTAGAGACGTGACAAGTGGATAGAGGCTTGAGTGTGATGGACTGAGGGGGTGGGAGCGCCAATACACTTCACTCTCAAGGGTAGAAAAAAACCGATCCCTTTGGCATCCATATCATCTACATACTCCTTTCCATCTTGATGATTTAATGACATGTAATCTCATATAAGGGAAGTGGAACAGAGAGCACTGACATACCCCACTTGCCCACGTAGTTTTGACTTGCATTAGAAATGTGTTGAAATGAGAGAGAGAGAGAGACAGAGAGACAGAGAGGAAAAGAGCAACGGAAATGTGTGAAAGAGCATGGGAGATAGTTGAGGGAGATGTGAATGGAAGAGTGAGGGTGAGAATTGGTGAGAATGACATAGGGGAAAATGGGACATCATGATGAGGGATGAAGACAGTGACATGTGAAGTACAGCAAGTACAATCACACTTCTTTGAGTGGTAAAAAATTTATTCTTTCTGTATTCCCTGTTTTATTTTTCCTTTTCTTCTCCGTTTTTTGTCGAGTGTATCCAAATCAAAGCAAACCAGGCTTAGACGGAGAGGGAGGGACACACTCAAAGACAGCAAGAGAGCAATGTTGAAAAGAGAGAACGGGAATACAAATGGAGCTGAGGCAAATGTGTAAGTCAGACGTAAAAAGAAAAAAAACGGAATGAGATGCGGCCAGGGAGCAAAGACCGAGAGCGTCACAACAGTGTGGGAAAGTGCTTTTTTAATTGGCAACTTACAGTATTTTGCTTAAAGGTGCACTATGTAACTTTGGTTGTGTCAGAGAAGGGAACATTTTTTTAACCCCCCCTCCCCTGAAACTGCATAGTGAACCTTTTAAATTCCCCTTATTTTAAATCTAATTTCTTTTAAATAGTTTGCCTTTTCTGCCAGAAATGCTTTCATGCTTAGCCAAGGCTACCTGTCCCCTCCTTTGTTTATTTAAATGAAGCTACTATTGCTGCTGCTAGAAGCATAATATGCATTGCTCACTCATGAAGGCTTTAGTGAACTGGGCATAGGTTGAATCACTGTTGTTGGATACCATATTCATTGGCAAAACTGGCATTCAGAATGAAAATGTCAGCGATTATTAATTAAATACTTGTTGGCGGCAGCGCAAATGAGCTGACCTTAACTAAACACATGGCATTTTTCTTTCAAAAGACGGGTGAGAGGAGAGCATGAAACGAACAAAGGCGGATGGGTGAAAAAAGGCGAGCGAATAGGGAGGAAGGGCAATTTTGACAAGGGAAAAGAATAAGCATAAAGAGGGGAAGGGAAAAAAGTATAGAGGGAAGTAGAGAACATTTAAGTAAGTGTAGAGTTGGAGATTCAGTGTATTTAAAAAAAAACCCACTGATAGAAAAAAATAAGCTAAATTGTAAACTGAATACAATAAGTCAACTAATGGTTTGGATGAAAGTACTTATCTTCCAAAGGAAAAGCTTTTGTGGAGTCAACCGGGGACCCGTAAGTAAAAATTGGTCCCGAGAGCCTCAGCTTCAATTTCTCAAATGTCTCATTCTTCAAATCTATATTTTGCAGTTCCTTATAATCAGACGTTTTCCTCGCACGTTGCATGAGGAGAGCTTTTTTTCAGTCTATCCATCCATTTCTTCCTGCATTCATCTTGTATGCTTGCATTGCGTTATACACTATGTTATATTGGTCTCTGTATTACCTCTCTGCACTATACTACTAATATCCATTTATCCCCTGTCAGATTCTCTCCATCAATGCCCGGCCTCCACCTACCCCTTATTTCTCCATCCCTCTTTCCCCTCTCACCCCTTCCTTCCCAGTCTGTTCCCGGCTCACGGATTATTTACAAATCAACCCCCCCATCCAGGGCCGGATTAAGGTAGTCATGGGCCCCTAGGCTATTCCTTCTGTGGGGCCCCCCTTTGTGACGCTTTGGCGTCCAATAATAATAATAATGATGATGCTGATGATGAAGTGTATTTGTAAACCTGAACAGATTCAAGAACAAGAACAGTTTCTTTCCCAAAGCCATCACCATTCTGAATTCACACAAAGAATGAAGCCAATGTCAATAAAGGTATTATATTCTATTCTATTCACTTCATTTTTGAATTATTATCTGACCAAAGATCACACTCTCAAGGTAAATTAACTTTACTGGGACAATTTTCACTTGGAACGAATTGTATTACAGAAACTTGTAAAAGAAATGAGGACATAACATATGCATTAACATCTAGCATTTTTTAGCTCAAGAGTAACTTATGTATGTATGTAAATGCACTGCATTTAATTTAATAAAAAAATAAATAAAAGATAGGGGAGTGACTTCATGGGGAGAGGAAGCGAATCAGGGGAGGAAGAGACGTACTATCCAGTTATTTACTTTAATTTCTGATTTTATTCTCAATTACTCTGCCAAACTCTACCTGTACAACCAGGGGCGGCCTTAATGATATGGGGGCCCCATTCAAGACCTAGTGTGGGGCCCCCCACTTTTTTTGTATTTTCTTGAAAAAAGAAATCTTAATTTTTTTTTTAATACATATTTCTTGTGCATGCTTGTGCATGCTTCCCGCAAAAAGAAAACAGATTGTAGAGTTTTACGAGATGATGGGCCACTGGGTTCAGACTCTTAAAGGGCCCCCCACTCCTACCTATCCAGTCAGGTACACTGACTTTTCAGCACATATACAATTAATGGTAAAAACATATTAATGAAGTCAGTTTTTCTCACAGGATTTAGGGATACTGTGGGACCCTGGTCCTTGTTGGGGGGTCCGGGGGCATCCCCCCCGGAAGAAAATGTGTGCCTTTTGAATTAAAATGCATCAATCTGGTGCACTTTGAGGGGAAAATTTAGAGGCTATATCAAATCCTGAGATGCAGCAGGAACATTATTTTTCAGATTTTTCTTAATCAGGCAGCACTCTTTACTCTGCTACTGTAAAAACAGTACTGTAGATTGGTCTGCAGATCCATGTTCTATGATGGAGAGACTCATTTCAACAGATACAGGGTGGATAGCTACTTTTTATGAACAGCATAGAATTTACACATAGAAATCGTATTCCTGTATGTGTGTGGGGGCCCTAAAGGCTCATCATGAAGCCCCTTTGACAGAGCTACTAATGCTGTTTTCTTATGCTTTTGTATTTCTCCCCTACTAGTTGAGGGGCCCATGATGATTTATTTCCTTATATTTAGGCTTATTCCTTTTTGGACCCTGTTATTGACATGAGTGACTGAGCTCTTTGACAATGCAACATGAAAAGTTACTATGAGGCCTAGGGCCCGGTAGCCTGCTCAAGAATTATTTATCAAGAATTTTTTTTTTTAGGGGGCCAAGCCTTTCTAAAAAAAAAAAAAAAAAAAAAAAAAAAAAAAGTCTGACCAATCAAAGGGCCCCTCCACACGTCGGGCCCTAGGCTGTAGCCTAGTTAGCCTGTGCGTTAATCCGGCCCTGCCCCCATCCCTCTTTATCCTTCCATCAATTCCTCCTTTTATTTCTTCCCCTCGCTCCTTCCCTCCTCCCGAACAATCCAATCATATTAATAGGCTGTCGAGAATGCGTGATTTCAGCAGTAGCTCTTTGTATTAGCCAGCGCTGCATTAGTGCATTAAGTCTGTGCTCAACCTGCCGCCTGTTACTCAGCAGGGCACATTAAGGGCATAATGGCAGGCCGCTTGCTGCATTCATATTTTCTCGTGTACAGTTATGTCCATGCGCGCACACAGATTTTGCCAGCGCCTGCTGTCTTAAAGGTTAACTATTATTTCAACATTAATATGGTTCCCCGGTGTGACTAGAGACTCACAAAGTTTGAGCACATTTTTTTTTTTTTTTATCTACCTCCACCTTTCTGAACACCTATGTTCAAACCCCCCCGTTTGGATTGTTTCCTCATATGATGTCACAAGGGGACGTCGTCAGGGATTTGGACCCAAGCAAAGGCATTAATTATAAACTATATAAAATAGCATTATTTTCACTGATGGTCTTGTTTGCTTTACAGGTCATTTAGAATCATCAGAGGAAGAATTAAACTGTTTTATTAACATTTAAAAATTCCTCATAGTGTCTTTAATTATGCTATCAGATACCAATACCACACAAAATAATAATGCAGGGATATAAAATACTTTCTTCCTTATTTAAACAAAGGGAAACTATAAGAATTATATAAGAGTCAAATTCCAGTAAATTACATGCATGCCAATAGGGCAACCTATGACTCACACTTTCTCACACTGAGAATGACGGCAGAACTCAAAACATCACTCAGAAGGAGCAAACATCAGGTCAGCTGGAGTCTGATATGATATGGCATGTATCATAAAATAAAAAATATGATGATATGATTAAAGAGAATTACAGTTGTTTATGTGTTCGTGTGCAAAAGTGAAGACTCATGACTCTTGTATTTGTGAAGGGGGAGGTGGATTGGGTTGATAGAGGGGGGGGGGGGGGACATTCGGAAATGGCACGGCTTCCTTGTGCGTGGGAGTGCGACTGCCTTCTTCCCTATAAATAAAATCGGTACACCTTCCCAAAAGACCATATGGCACAGATAACGAGACGGCCCTCCACCACTCTTGTCTGTGCATTCCCCCTGTTGAGCTGAAAAGTTCAAGTCAGTGTCTCTGGAAATTTTAAAAGGGGCATTATGTTGTACTCTTTTTCCCATTACCTTGTCTTTAAAGGCACAGGTACAGTATATAGAATCATTTAGCTAAAATGTTGCAGCAGTCACTTACATTTGAGTGCAATTTTAGTTTTTAGGAGTTGATCTTACATTACTCTAAAGTGGACGACCATTGACCAACTTCCTGACCGAGCAATTAAGTGACCTACTCAGTGAGTGCTTAGGTATAACGACTTCCTCTCCACTTTCTGTGAGTGCAAGTACCTGCTGACTAACTTCCACTTCGCTTTGATTAAAACCACTTTTACACTTTATTGAATTACTCAAGCTGACTGGAGATCTAATTTTCCTAGTATTTGGTGGCACTGACTTTAGTGAGCAAACTTGGTTGAAGTTGCCTCGCAATTACTCTCCAATTTAGCCAACTTCCCTTTTTTTCCGTCACTTGCATCCAGTCACCTCCTATATATCAAGAGCCTGCAGCTGCTGCTATTTTGAACTAGACACTTTTGTATTTGACTGTGTTTCAACCTGTCCATGGGCCCGCCTGAATGGCCATTTAGCGATGCTTGGTAGCACAGGAACTAGACAACGGTGACGACTCGCCATCTGCCGCACTGTTGTGTCAACCCTGAAATAATTTGTTGAAATGTCAGAATACATTTGTGCTTCTCCCTGCTTTGAAGAGGAACAGGGGCAACAAGCTGTTTGGTTCTCAAAATTAGAACCACTTCAGTCAGTACTATAATTAACATTTAGGGGTTTCATTTTTTCAACACTGCTACAAAGATTTTCTTTTTTTAAGAATAGACAAGTGGGAATCCCACTTTAGAATGGACTGTGTGTACACGATATATGAATGTGAACATGTATAAGAGAGTCCACCGCAAAGGGGGGCTTCTGCTACTACTGTAGCTAGTGTGCTTGTTAGCCCCGCAAGCTAATATTTGGCGTTTTATTCATTCCACATGATCTTGCCATTGTCTTTTTTTCCTGAGATACAAAGCTTCACTCCTATTTGAACCCTGTACACATTACACAGTGATACGGCGTGTGGATACATCCAAGCCTCGACAGGCCTGCTGTGCCTATGATTGGACAATCACTGCTTCCTGGGGAGTTAAACGTCTAGTAAAGCCCTGTGATAAACTCTCGACCGGATAAAATATAAAAACAATTGTGAGTCATCCTAATCCTTTACAAACCAACATGCATCATGGGATCTCTAGACTTACCACAAGACCATTAGCTCACTCACACTCTAGAGTATATAAGTGCCAAAATATGTCACTATTTCAATAGCTTTTCTTGGAACACACTTCAAAAGGTATAAAGCTTAATAACCCTCTGCGCTCTAAACCTCAGTACAGGCACCCTGCAGGGATGTGGCCTTTCACCCATGTTTTCCCTCCTTCCACACAAACCTTTTTCACATCCAACAATTGCTCTGTATATGCCCAGTTACACGGGCAACGCAAACATCAGAAGCCTCCATCTCTAACAATGATGAAACACAGCAGGCAAATTGCATAGTTAATAATCTCCTACTTGGCCTGATAGCAAATTTTCAAGTGCAGGTCACATCCCCAAACTCCCATGCAAGCGCATATCCATCACTGAATCATTAAAATGTCCTATGCACTCATATAAAATTCAAATGAAGACCACGGCTCATCAGCAAACAATCCCCTTTAAGCTCTTGGAACGATGAGCTACTACAACCCAACTCGCAATGCAGCCAATTCAAACAGCCCGGCTGTGCAGTCATTAGAAAATCTGAATGTGAGAATTTATGTTACATTTGTATTGAAAATGTGTCATGTGATTTGTGGCACCGTGTTGTGTTGTTTTATTATATAATCCAGACCAATAAGAGTGTATGCATTATTGCCTAGTCTTTAACGATTTTGTTTATTTATTTATTTACACATTAGTGTGCAGAACACATATTTTATGCCAAGTTGCTTAATCAAAAAAAATCGTAGATCCTTTTTTGTGTTATAGGGACTTTAATTTAGAGTGTAATTTTGGGCCCCTTTATCACGCACAGAGGCATCGACATGGCTCAGGGTTTATCATTGAATAAATAGTCAAGTTCCTCCTGTGGAAGTGACTTCAAGCACAGAATTAGTCCAGGCCACACTTGATCAATTATGTATGCGGCCATGCATTGGGCACATAATTGATCACAAAATAATCATCAAACTATGAAATAGCGCATTAATATAACACAAAACAGTGTATTTTTCTAGTTTCACGTTGTTTTTATGTTTAGAGTTGATTGCCTTTGCGTACGTGGCTTTTGCTGCTGTTATATTTCTGCATGATTTCATATTTTAATTAAAAAGAAAAACAACCAATGGAAGAAATAAGAGATAATACATTATTTTCAGGGAAAGCAAATACAACCTACTCTGTTTAATCACAGAGATACTATAGAGGCATCCTCAAGCAGCAGACAAAGGGAGAAAAAACGTTTGCATGGTCTTTATTCTGTAGACTTTTCACATACAGTATAAACCGCATACTGTTTGAGGGTTTACCACAGCTTTATATACTATTCTTTATTCTGCACCTGTCAGTAGGGCAATTGGAACTGTCAATAATACATACCACCGATGTGAACAGTACAACTCCTATCATGAAGGCACCCAAAGGTGCCTTCATGATAACAAGTTTTTTTGAGCCATCCTAAATGCCATGCACGCTATTCACAAGCCCTCCGACACAGATACATAATTTAACACGCCGAACATGAGCGACTTGAAGTGGCCGCGTGCTGAGCTGATGACAGGGTCTCTTGCGAGGGGTCAACGAGCTCTCACGGGAAATAATTCAAAAACACACCACACACCTACACACGCCCTGACAATTGACGAGCATTGAGAAGTTCCGGCTTCCACACAAATTCCCCTCCAGCCCCCTCCCCTCCCTCCCCCACCTTTCCGTCACGACACAATGGTTAAGCCATGTGTGGGCGCGTATTGATTGTGTCTGCCCCTGGGGAGGAAAACCTGTCATACGCGGTGTTGTCACAATGAAATGGCCTGAAATCATATTTCAAAACCAGAACATGTACACTTCAATTTTTATTTCCAGCCTCTTGGTAGCCTCTAATTTGCTTTTCATTAAACAGATTTAGGATGCTCTCCGTGCAGGTCCGCTGGCACATTTGCATGATGTATGAGGCTCATTTGCAAGCGTTACAAAGGGAATATGTGCCTAATGGGTTTGATGCTGGGGGAATACCTGTTTGTTACTTTCTCCAAATTCTTTAGCATTTGCCGTTGTGTATATACTGCATTATTCATTTTCCTAGTTATTTATTATTCTCAATCGAATATGTAAAAGTTGGCAACTGAAACTTGAAACATCTAGCTTTGATGTTAAGTTTTGACATTCATAGCTGCACTGTGGGATACAGGAATTCATACAGGGACACCGAGTTTGAATACTGGCAGGTGCCAAGCGCTCGTGTTGACTCGCACCTACACACACGCTCAAACACACACACACACACACACACACACACACACACACACACACACAACACCCCACACACACACACACACACACACACCACACACACACACACACACACACACACACACACACACACACACACACACAAATGCCATTGTGCACACACCTTATAATGAATCACTGTGTAACAGCAGTGAGGGATGGAACAGAGAGGAGAAGCTGCAGGTGGCCGCCTCGGATCAAATAGTCTGGTGCCTCCCTCTTGGAGTGTGTGTCACCTCACATGAGATTGAGGTTGCTGAAGCAATGCAGCTGTCGGAGGATGGTGTGTTACTCAAATTGAACTCACACACACACACACACACACACACACACACACACACACACACACACACACACACACACACACACACACACACACACACACACACACACACACACACACACACACACACACACACACACACACACACACACACACACACAGCAGAGTTAAAGAAAATGTCAGGGGCACTTTGCAACTACTTTAGGTTTGATATGTTTATTTGAGAGGTGGTGGCAGAGAGAGACGTGAGAGTTGAATAGATAAGGATGGCATAGGAGACACGGGTAAGCCTTTTATGTAGTGATTATAAGGCTCTAGAAGAAAATCATTTATTGATCTGCTCAATCATTACACTCAGTCATACTGTAGATGGTTTACTTGCATGATTATCAAACCAGAACTTAATCACAATGGCTGTTATCCTCTAGTCCATCAAAGGTCAAAAGTATCATTTGATATTGCTCATAAGTAGATGGACGCTAAGGCCTTGGCTACCTCATACGGATATAATTGCCTTGGGTAATAATAAATATCGGATAATGAGGAAAAATAAGGAGGCTTTCTTTCTTACAAACTGTCAAAAATAAGTATTTACGTATTTATCCACTATGTCCTCCATTGATGTAGATTTGCTGGACTAAACCTATACTGCATGTCATAAATATTTTGCAGAAAAGTTAGGAATCCCATTTAAGCCATTTTTGTATGCGGGTGTTTCAGACCATAATTGTCAGTCTTGTCTTGTCTTTAAAGCGTTGTTCAAAAAAATTGGTCACCGAGAGCCTCAGCTTTTCCCTGGCTTTCTCCTGTCAAAATGTCTTGTGTGAAAACGTTCGGCGCCGCTTTACCTGTCAAAAAATTCGAAAGGTGTTCATTATGCGTCCTTGTAGAAGATAAAAGAAAGATTAAGGTATATTTCCCCCCCACCCCTCCCATGTAGATTGCTGGGTGAAGGTGACTTGTGTCTGTCAGGATTGTCCATGCATCACTGCTTAGATTTGTATTCAGTACATTACAAAGGCAGGTGAGCATACAGATGGCTGGATGGAACCAACACAAACAGTCACACAAGGAGAGCAAACTGCTGTGCGATACAGGGGATTGGGAAGCTGTGAGTGTTTGTGTGTGTGTGAGAGAGAGAGAGAGAGAGAGAGAGAGAGAGAGAGAGAGAGAGAGAGAGAGAGGGAAATGAGAATGAATTGAGAGAGATTTATTGTAAGTTGTAGTCTCGGCTCCATGGCCTCTGCCCCACTGGCCATCCTCAGCTATCTCATATTGACAGTTTGTTGGGTGTATGTGTGTTTAAATGTGTGTTTGCTTCAAAATTGCGGACATAATTTCACAAAAAATGTGCATTGTGCCGTTCAGTTTCTATTCATACATACTCATTCTGCCATACCCTGAACCTAGTCAACCCCAGTGGCGAACTTAGCCATTTTGGGGCTCCAGGCGAACAGTCATTTGGGGGCCCTTGCATCTAATGTACCTTATATCGCGCACACTGAGATACTCCATACAAGGGATGAACAAAAGTCACTAGCTTTTTTTCATTTTGGATGAGACTACTCAGGTACGTGTCAGAGGCTTTCTTAGCTTGAATTGGTCTAAGAGGATCCCACATCACAGGGTCAAACTGAGCCATTAACTGAACCTGACCCATGACATGTCCATTGCCTAGTCCCAGGGGTGGATTACTGCACGGGCACACCGGGCACAGGCCCAGGGGCCCAAGGGCTCAGGGGGGCCCTTAGCCAGAGATACTGATAGTAACTTTTTATGTTGCATAGTCAAAGAGCTCAGTCACTGATCTCAATAACTGGGTCCAAAAAGGAATAGCCTAAATATAAGGATACTCATTAAAATGTAACAAGATAAAAATCATCATGGGCCCCTCAACTAGTAGGGGAGAAATACAAAAGCAGGTTAAAAACAACAGCATTAGTAGCTCTGTCTAAGGGGCCTTGAAGCACATACAGAAATAAGCTTTCTATGTGTGAATTCTAAATGTTTCATAAAAAGTAGCTATCCACCCTGAATCTGTTGAAATGGGCCCCTCCATCATAGAACATGGGTCTGCAGACCCATCTACTATACTGTTTTTACAGTTGCAGAGTAAAGAAGAGTGCTGCTTGTTTAAGAAAAATCTGTAAAATAATGTAGCCTCTAAAATTTCCTCTCAAAGTGCACCAGATTGATGCATTTTACTTTAAAAAGATTTTTTTTTTAAATCCGGGGGGGGCATGCCCCGGACCACCCAACAAGGTACAGGGTCCCTCCAACAGTATCCCAAAATCCTGTGGGAAGCACTGACTTCCTTAATATGTTTTTGCCATTAATTGTTTGTATCTGTGTGGAAAAGTCAGTGTAACTGACTGGATAGGGACGAGTGGGGGACCCTTTAAGAGTCTGTGCCCAGGGGCCCATTATCTCATAATCCGTCTATGCCTAGTCCTAGTTCATTAAGTGTGTCAGAGGGGCCAGGCAGAGGAAGGATTGCCACTAACCTGGATACAATTCTAGAGAACAATATGACTTTGCTTTCAATTAAATGTGTTGTTTTATTTTTTAAATACACAGTGAATTACAAAATAGCCTGTGTCCACAGAGTCTAGGCCTATTTGAAATAAAATCTTCAAATATAAAAAAAAATAGGTTATAACCCTGCCTTCTTTAAGCATGGATAGTAGTGACTAAGTGTGCAGGGGAGAGATAAATATACACAGATAGAGGGAGGAAGAGATAGCTTTATTTAGCTTTTTTACTTAAATTGATCATTGATGGCTTTAGACTGACTCCTGCTGTCGCAAGCCTATCAGCTGTTGTTCTGAACAGCTGTTACACACGGAGGTGAAAACGAAATTGAAACTTAACTATCACCTGGCTGGGCTGACTTAAAGTGGAGCAGCCAAATATAGCCTAAACTAATAGGCCTAAATATTGTTACAAAAACACAGGCAATGTGTTGTATGATTTTTGTCAGTAGCCTACAGTAGACCTAGAGGCTGGCCCCGATCGCCACTAACTGTTCTGTAAGACACGATCGCCGATCACGTGAACACACAGGCGTCTTTTTTTTTTTAGCATATATGCATCCAATCCGCGGTTCACGTGGGTCCCAAACCGTGAGGGTTGGTCCGAATGCACCACGGATCAACCGTGATCCGTTGCACCATTAATTATCTCCATCAGTTTGTTGACACACATTCACGTCATTAGCATAGCTGCTGGCTGAGCCAGAGCCACTTGTTGGATTGACAGTAGGAGCTGGAACGTTACCGGTTAATGATGTAGACAGCTGTTCTTCGGTCTAAGGTCCCGCTGCCACCGCACCTGGTGCTGTAAAGCTTGATAGCTTTGGCAGCTTTGATATCAAGTCCTGACTTGGGTCCTTCTTCTGTTTGTTTTGTGACCCGCTCTCGTATGTTCGCTTCATTTTGGTATAGGTAGGTTAGGTTTATCTCGTCTCTCTCTTCTCCCGCTATTTACTTTTTTGGATTTACGCGTGAACGTGCAGCGTCATGAGCGTAATGTGTAGCTTAATGGAATAGTCCATGTAGTGCAGACTGAAGGGGGGTGCACGGTTGGCAGAAAGGCCGTCAAAACGCGAGTAATTAGACATCCCGATGATACTATTGTGAAGAGATTTTTTATAAAAAACAATAGATATGGGGCAAAATATAAAGAGGGCATTTTGGGGGCCCCAAATGGGCTTATGGGGCCCCGGGGCTCCAGGCAATTGCCTGGTTTGCCTCAATGGACGGCCCGCCCCTGGTCAACCCCCTGACCTTCTCCCAACAGCGGGTGGTGATTCATTGCTACAACTGTAAATCTTTTTCAAACCCAAGTGCAGCCCTTTAATAAGGTTCCTCTCTTGAAATGTAAATTGACTTGAGGCTTGATGGGGTTGGTATTACCTGCTGCCTACTCCAGCAGAGCGTCTCTGTGTCAACCATGGTTAATTCATTGTCACCTCTGAGCATGTAAAACCTGCGGGGGTATGAAGAGTTCCATTTTAGGTTCCGTCTGATATTTTTCCAAGTTCACCCCTGTCACGTAGGCTTCATTCCAATACCCATACTTTCTGCTTTTTAGTATGGTAGAAAAAAAGATTTAGGATGTCCCAATTCCTGTGGTCAGATTTAGTAAAATACCCTGATGTCTAATTTATCCGGACGAGTTTTCAAGTGTTGAAATCAGCATGCTATTTTGGGGTGATTCTGACCCACAATCCAGTGCACACCGGATGTCACATCGACGGGTTTGGCACCATCCATGATTCCCTGGCAGTTATTACTTATCTGATACATGTATATGGTCTCATGGTTATTTTATTTCAAAAATAAAAACCATTGCCAAAATGACTTACCTTTAGTGTACCAATTGCAAGAATTGTGAGTGGTTTGTTTACACCGCATTAGGTTAGGATGGACAGGTCTAAAAAGCTTAAGCAGGCCTGAAGCAGATCAATAATCAATCAATATCTTCAATCTAGTGACTTCTTATCCGGAGCCTTCATCTCGTCTCGGCTTATTTGCTGCAAAGTCATGCTCTACTAATACTCAACGGAATCACTCCAGACTCCCTTTGGGTGATTTCTGGATTTTAGTGAAATATGTGGACGTGAAGGGGGTTGAATGGAACCTCAGCAGCATGCATTTTAAATCTTTTGTCTATCTGTCTTTTTTTCCGTCATTTTATCTGAATTTCTTCTTTTGCAAATTGATTGTCTTCATTCCCTCTTTCTCTTCGCCACATCTTCTATCAATCATATCTCGGTCGCTTCCATGTCCTGGTCCATTTGCATTCTGGGTAGTATCTCTTTTCCCTTTTGTCTTTCATCTTCTATATCACAGTGCCATCTCCTTCTAAAACTTTTTTCTGGGGATCTGAATTCCATCGGCTCCTGTCCTCCGTTTGTTACTGCTCATCAACATTCATTTAATTTCTTTCTTGCTTTTGCATCTTTTTCTATACCTCCCCACCTTTCCTAATTGCCACCCTCTTATTTTATGTGCTTATGTGAATTGTCTTCCATATTCCCTACACACTACCCCCTCACTGTCTTTCTTCTTTGTCTTGTCTGGCAGTTTTTGTTTGCTCGTCCACAGACAAATTATACGGGCTGCTATTGTATTGTGTATCTCCTTGTGTGATGAGAGGAGCATACACAGGGCGAAACTGAGGCAGTAAAGGGAATATCAATTGTGTTTATCGGCAATTAAGGTAGCATCTTTGACCCTGAGAGAGTAACAATGGAGGTTCAACAGGGAGGACATTTTTTCTTTCATTTTTCATCGTTATTCTCTCTCTTGTGCTTCACTTTCTCTCTGGGTTTAAAATGTGCTTTTTTCCTCAAATGCACAAAATTGTTTTTCTCGTTCAAATTATCGTCAAGCTTTCAGAATGAACTACTTAGACTTCACTGGTGGATCAGTCAAACACTGTTCAAAGCCAAAGTACATCATTTACTCCATAAACTATTAATTCTAATGGGAAATTCTGATGTTTCAAATTAGATTTTGGATACAAATCTGCAAAAATGATGATGCACAAGAATCCAATTGAGGAAGAGGTGGAAAAAAAATATTATAAAGAACATGACATGTTTTTCCGAACCTTAAAGCTACACTACGTCATAATGCCAAGTTAAAAGGATGAATATGTGAGCAAGAATTAGTAATAATAATGGTAACTGGATAAGTAGTATGGATAAGTAGTATGTCCTTTGTTATTAGTCCTTGTCTGTAGTGCATGCATGTAGTTACCTTCTCAACAACAAGAGCAGCAAATCAGCTGGGAAACGAGAAGTAACAAAGGATGGGAGGATGAACATATAGGGCCCAGGCTGTGAGAGAGGAAGAAAAGTGTAGACAGATTGGAACCCAGACAGAGAGGACATGGGGAGGAGGGGGGGTTAGACAGAGCGAGAGACACCCGGACTCACAGGCCCAACAGTCGTCATCCTGCTAAATTAACTTGGCGCGGCCCCACTGTGCCGGTTCTCTCCCCTCATTACACACACAGACCAACGGCTGGCTGTCGGCAGGGCTGAGTCAAAAAATGTTGAGCAAGTAAACAACTCTCCAGATCAATTTCAACAGTATGTGTGTGTGCTGCTTATAATACCATCTCTCGGTTTCCATGCTCTTGATATCACGGCCGAAAATGGTCCCATCTCAATCTGGGGAAAAATATATTTTTGTTAATATAGTTTTAAGAAATATATTTTATTACGTGCTGGTGAATATAATGATCCTTCAGTTTGTGTGTGTGTGTGTGTTTGTTTGTGTGTTTCATTATTTTAATCACCATCATGGACCCACACCAGCTGTTGTAGGCCTATGTGTTATTCGAATGTATCCCGTCACTGTGCATGTGTGTGTCTGTGTGTCCAACATATCCATTCCGCTCTGACTCTGCTGCTATGTGTGTGACTGCGGGTATGTGTAACAGAGAGGCTGCGCATGTGTGTGTGATGCAGTGGGGGTTAATTAGCTTCAGACCACTGCCATCTATCAACTTAATGCTCAGACTGTGGCCCTCGACAGCTCCATTACCGCCAGACGCACGCAGATAGAACACACACACACACACACACACACACACACACACACACACACACACACACACACACACACACACACACACACACACACACACACACACACACACACACAGTGATGTGCGCTTACACTCATGCTATCTTTAAAATACATTCAACATTGCATAATTAGTTGTTTTTCACACTACTACAACTTTTTATTAACACATAATCAGCTCAGATAAGGCAGATCACCAGAATGTTGGTCAGGCTATGGTAACCCTTTCAATATAAGGGCTACTAAAGCATTTATTGTAGGGCTATTGAAAGCTATAGCCTACATGTTTAAAATGCTGTACTAAGAGAACAATTTTTCTTATTAAGTATATGAAAAGGTGAACTTGATTTTCAATATAAGTGCCTTTTATTTTGAAACTATTAATTCTGAACTCTGTAAAGGCGAGTTCCGTGAGTTGCGCACAAAGAGAGATGAGACGGAGAGAAACACACACGTTCATTCTCCGAGCCAGAACAAGCAACTGTTTTGTTTACCGAATTCTGTCAGATACCCTCAAACTAACTAACCGTCAGAGCGACGCTGTCCTTTTGGTATAGACGTGAAGTTACCGAATTTCTTTTGGTGAGTTTAACTGTGTCTGAATCCAGTAGCGGCTGGCCCATAGAGACAGAGCGGAACGCGTCATAATCGGAGGCCACGCCCATCGTGGGGGAAAACAATACAAAGCGCTCCATTCACTTTATATTGAATGACGCCTGTATTCTGCAAACAAATTTACAGCACTGTTAATCTTGCACATATGTATTATCATTAATCATTCATCCTGCTCTAGTAGTCGAACCTGACAATTTGGCCCAGAATATTGTCTTACAAGGACATTTAAATTTGCTAATCCAAGAAGGTGTTACTCTATGGTTTACGGGCCGTATAGGTCATCAACACAACTATTTTGGGTCTCCACTTAACAATAGGAACACTAGAATATATTTTTAAGAGAATGTTTAGACTGGAAGCCTATTAGTCCGCATCAAATGCCGTTGATTCTCTTAGACTTTCCAAGTGGCATTTCAAAAGGTCCCCCTTAGCTGTTCAAAGGTGTCTTTAGCTTGAAAGCAGAGCACAGGTTGCTCACAATATAACAATCCACACTTTGGAGCACTTTTCGCTAGATACGTTTTCCAATACTCCAAAGAGTGATTTTTTTCCTCAATTTTGGTCCCCGGGCAGAAAAGACAGAGACACAAAAAGCCAATGTCTCGGATCATTAGGTCAGTTAAGGTCCAAAGTCTGGCTGTTATTAGTTATCTGTTGAGCTCTCCGGTGGGATTTCCACCTGATATATGAGGGATGAAACCGTATAGCCAAAGCCATTAAGGAATGGACAGAACAGAGCTGACTGTGTCTGTAGGTAAGACTCATAGGATATTGGTTAATATTACTCTCACTCCCCCAGTTCACTCGGTCTGTGAAGAGTAGTAGGCCTATTTGAAAGAACAAAGTTGCAGTCATAATGGGTAATCCACCACTCAGGAATAATAAGACATCATCAGCATACTGGTGTGCATTGATTGCTGTCATGGAGGGAAACAATTCTAGTTTTTTTTTCTTCCAATCCAATGGTCTTTGCTTGTGGGGAACACAGTTCAATTAAGAATGCATATGTTATTTTATGGCCATTGGAAGTCTATCCTATTTTCATTGTGATCAATTCTCTACAAAACCAATTCAATATCTGGAGTTTACATCTTTGACGGAGTGGGAAAATTGCTGCCACGCTACATTAAATAGATTAGTTTGTGTTTGTTCTAGAGATGAGTGAAGGTGTTTAATGAGCAGAAGTGGAGAGAGGTGCAGAGATTTAGTGCTTGTTCAGAGGCCATTCTGGCTGACTTCTAAAGGATAGTGCATAAGGTGACCGCTGCAATGCTGAAGGCCTTTACCTTTTCATATACAGTAGTATGTTGGTAATCTGGAGAGCATGGTGGATCAAAGATTCAACATATCTTGTGAATTGAACAATGCTGAGAGACACTGAGTGTACATAATAAACTGATTTGAAAATGCCCATGTACAGTATTTGTTTGTTATACCCGAGACTGAAAACTTTCCACCATCCCACATTTTTGGATTCTTTGTTTTGGGACGGATATATATCTGCAGCAAAAAACTTTGGATTAAAGTGTTGGGTGGATGGACTAGTAACATTGTGTGGGTGTACTTGACCTGGATACTAACCTCAATATGCTACCTTGCATCTTAGTTTATTGAGTTAGCACGGTAACATTAGCTAATTTTCAATAAACATGCAGTGCAGTTGTTGATGCTGAAAGAAATGTAATTAGTTTAAAACAGTTTTTTTGGGTGTTCAGGTATGTGTATTTATATATTGACTAAGGGCGGGGCTAGATGAATGTCTGAAGGGCCATACAAAGCATCATGGCAAGCACTCCAATAATTTTCAGAGAGACTTTATTTTTAAATTGACCGACGATCTGACATTCGCCACCCATAGACCATCACCTCTAGCACGGCTTAAAAACAGATCGGAGACAAGAGTGTTAATCAAGCAGTGCACCGCCACCATGCAAATTGACTGACACGTGTTGCAATAAATGGACACATAACCTTTACCTTATCGATGAGTGTGTGTGTGTGCGAGACAGCAAGGTAAAGGTTCTAGTGCTAATTGAAACTGCACACTCAACCGCACACGCATACCCTTTCCCTTTTCATCATACACTTGCATTTTGTCCCTTGACAGACACACACACACACACACACACACACACACACACACACACACACACACACACACACACACACACACACACACACACACACACACACACACACACACACACACACACACACACACACACACACACACACACACACACAGAGATTCATTAGAGCAAATGGAATTAACGGGACTGGGGGCATAATCTTCTTCCCCTGGTGGTGTGTGGGGGAACCAAGACGTTCATTTTCTCAGCCTCTAACCACAACTTCAGAACTACTTGCCGAGAAAACGTCTGCACTCGGGTCTCATCTCCAAGCACATTAATGATTCACAGCATTCAAATGTCAAATGCAATTAGCTGTGCTGCTCACTCCAAGCAGGTTTTACTGTGCCCATATATAGACGTGTGTCTTGGGGGATCTATGGGTTGTGTGACTAGAATAGAAACGTGCAGACAAATTCATTTTTAGAAAGCCCAGGTGTGGTTGTGCAAGGAGACAGTATTAGGTCTGAGCCCGCACACAGCAGACAATATTGCATGTCACAGAATCTCTGTGTGTCTAGCTCTCTCTGTCCCTTGCTGTTTGGGTTTCTCCTGGCTTTTTCTTACTCCTCTCGCCCGGTAATGACTCTGGGAAAATGACAAGAGGAGCACTGCGGTTTGCGCTAGTCAGTGTGTGTGTGGTGTGTGTGTGTGTGTGTGTGTGTGTTGTTTGTGTGTCTGTGTCTGCGTTTGTCTCCATTTTTCCAAGCTGTAGCAAAAAAAGATCAAAGTGCCAAGTTGGCCCAGGTCAGACAGGCTTACTTTGCTATCGCTGTTGCAAACAGACAAATGTATCATCTTCCAGCAGCCATGCCTTCGCTTCTCTTTGAAATGGATATTCACCTATTTAAATTGCACATGGAGAGTAAAGAGTGGAAGTCACACACCAGAATGCACACGCACACATACACATAAAACACACACACACACATAAACACAAAATACACATAAACACAAACATACACATAAACACACACATACACATAAATACTGTGTGTAGAGCCACACATACCATAAACACATGCACACAGCTTGTAACCAATTGTTTCCCTCTGCTTGCCCGCTTCGATTCTTTTCTCTCAAATTGTTTTCTTTGTTTATTTATTTTCTCTATAAATTATACATGCACCTCAAGTTTTATCAAAGTTCCCTATTGTATTTCCTTTGGCAGAGAAGGACTACTCAAGTAACCCAATCGTGAACTCCCACCGAGTTCACACAGAGAAATGGAAGTTTATGGAAAAAAACTCACAAGCAAAACAAATGTATCCAAGTAGTTTTGAACCAAAATGAGATATTCAGCCATTAAACAAATGAGATCCTGTCCACTTAGTGGCGCGCATTGATTACTGTCGTGGAAGCGAAACATATTAGCTGCTTTCTCTTTTCAGTACACACTGCCCGAGGAGGTGAATGAACGCTGCTCGGGTTAAGAATTCATTTTTGTCATTAGTGTGGCCCGAGAAAATCTATTGTATTTTCACATAAACAAGCTACTGAGGCGAAAAAAAAAAAGCCAAGTGTGTTTATTAAGGGCTATTTTACACCTGCTCGCCGCAGAGCTTGGGCGCTAGCTAAAGAGGAACGACTTAAAGAGATCCTTCTGCAAAGCTCTGGATATTTCCCTGACCTTTTTAAAATGGCAAAGACAAGTTTGGATGCAGGGTGGCATAGCTTCAGATGACGCCACAAGGGAATAAAGACAGTGAGGGATGGGCTTTAGAAACATTCCAGTCACACCCACATAGACACACACACTGGATTCCTAAATATCTCCACGCAGTTCCAATTGGGGTTTTGCTGCATTCAGAATATGTAGTTCATATTTGTGTACGTGTGTTTGGGTGTGAGAGACGGACAGATGACACACCTTATGTTTTGGTTTAGAATGGCAGTTAAGTCTCACTTCCAATGAATGCCAATGAGTCTGTCTGACAGCTGTGTTTTTATGTGTGTGTGTGTGTGTGTGTGTGTGTGTGTGTGTGTGTGTTTTGTGTGTGCATGTGCGTGTGCTCCTGTGTGTGTGTGTGTGTGTGTGTGTGCGTGCGTGTGTTGGCAAGTCCAGGGTCCAGAGGCAAAATCAATCTGCCTGTCAGCCTCCCGCCTGTTACGCTAACCTATCACTAGCAATACCTTTACGCGCACTGTGTGTGTGTGTGTCTCCTGTCTTTCTGTCAACCCTCTCTGTCTCTCCATCCTTCCCGCCTCTCGGCCTGTTGTGCTTTTCTGTTGTCTGTCTTGCCCTCCCGTCTGGTCCCTGGCTGCTGTCTCTTCAGTGTCAAGTCTTCCCCACGTCAAACCCCTCTCTCTCTCTCTCTCTCTCTCCACTATGCCCTTAATCTGTCGGCCGCGACACCCACGTTTGAAGAATGACTTTGCGCCCACCACGGGTTTCCTGTTTTAACCCGACACCTCTATTTTGCATCTCATTCCACATTCTAAATTCCTTATTATTTACCACTTAATGCTTTCTCTCCTGCATGGATGTTCCCTCACAAATGGCTGTGTGTATGCGACTGTCACACCACTGAGCTAACAATAAGTCTACGGCGCTGCAGCAGCAGTAGGAATTTTTAACAGTGACAGCATCGACTCACATCCCAGAGAATTATTAATCACAGCGATCCTGCACCTGGAGTCAGAAGCTTTTATATAACTCTTTCCCACTATATACATCCTAGTGAAACATTTATGAAGGTGTAAGAGAGAAGAGGGAATTATCACAGACAACTTGATTCACGTGTTTCTTAGGTAAAATAATGTGTGTGTGCTAGTGAGCAAAGAAATTGATTGATTCTGTCTTTTGTTAAAAAGAAGTAGTAAGTGATATGTTTTGTTAATATAAGTGTCAAATTACTCTATGTTCACACAGCAGTCACTTAAACAGTATGTGCGGTTCATAATACGGGTCTCCCAGTCAATCAGATTTGCAGATTATTGCCAGATAACAATTTGGAGTATCCCGCTCGTTTTTCATCCAATCAGGAGCGCTAAAAAAGAGGCGGGTCTCTGTGCCTTTGAACGATGGATGACTCGCTGCTCTCCAACGCGACACTATCTGACAAAGACGGCTGTGTCGTCACTGTTCATGTGATGGTGACGTTGGGACGCAACAACACTGCAACTGCTAGTCACTGATAGTTATAGCTAAAAGGACCATATTGCTTACTTCTCCTTTAATGTGATGTGTTCTCCTCTCTCTCTCTCTCCAGATCCCCCAGGTCAGCTATGCCTCGACCGCCCCTGAACTGAGCGACAACACTCGCTATGACTTCTTCTCCCGCGTGGTGCCTCCTGACTCCTACCAGGCCCAGGCTATGATGGACATCGTCACCGCCATGGAGTGGAACTACGTGTCCACGCTGGCCTCCGAGGGAAACTACGGAGAGAGCGGCGTGGAGGCCTTTGTCCAGATCTCCAGAGAAACCGGTATAGGAGCTCTTGGCATTATCTTATCCTTTCATTGCACTGAGATCCAATAACGTGGCTCTTATCTTCCATTATTCTGTTGATGTATATATGGATGTTGGGTGCGTTTGGTCACTAAAGTATAGACTGGGGGGGGGCGGGGGGTGCAGGGGGTCTCAAGGTGTGCTACAAGGGAGTATCAAGGGTTCTGTGAATAGGGCCTTCCTTGGAATTTGAAAAAAGTGGATACAAGGTTGTCTAAAGATCAGCCCTTTGGGACAAACTGGACCTATGGATCAGAATATGTGCTTCCATGTTATACAAAAAGTGTTCAGATTGTGTTTAAGAGGAATAGTGAGAAGCATGGATAGGAGGCTTTTCTTACCAGCTTCTCAGGTTAGACTGGGTGATGCAAGGTTTTTTGTTCTTTCTTTCTTTTACTTTTGCATTCGAGTCAGTGCCTATACTTTCAGAAAACAAACCTTATTTTCCCCCGACATGAGGTTATAACAACTACGATGTGATGTTCATGGTGCACTTTGGTGGTAGCATACATGATCGCGGCTTAAGCCTGTAATTTGAAGAGAAACTAAAAGCAAGAACGGAGCGGAAAAATATGTTGTTTAAAACCTCTAAGGGAAACTCAAGGGAAGAATTCACCCTGCGGTTAAATTGCAGGCTGGAGATTGCATGCTGTAGGGAGCTAATCGAGACAGAGCGTTATCACAGCACGCATTTGACGGACAAGTTAAGTTGTATTTTTTTTTACTTCCCGTGTTTGGCTCTATAATATGTGTGTTGCATTCTAATAATGGTGCAGGCTTGTGTTTAAGCAGTGTTATTATTATTGAAAGCGTTTCAACCAACTCACGTGGATAGCATCGTTTAGCTTACAGCATGAAGATCGTCAGTTCAGCTGCTCAAATTGGAAAGTGCTGGAAATGTGAGGCTTCATTTTGTTCACTTGTGTGTGTCAACAATTTCCACAAATGTACCCTCGGCCACTGTAAACATCATATGCCCCATGTTGCTAGTGAAGGCTTGACTACAGCAGGATTTGGGTTGATAGATATAGATTCACATACTATTCATACTTCTTAACCATATAGTGACACATGGTACCATATATGGAAGCTTTTGCATTTTGCTACGTGTAAGTCGATAGTTTCAATACAGATGTAATGTCCCATATTTTTAAAATGAATTCTTCATTAGATCGAGAGAGAGCTGAAAACTAAGTTTACACTTTGTAGTCAGTAAGAAACTAGACGACAGAGATACAGAGAGGGAGTAGAGAGAAACACAGAGCCACGGATCACTTGTCTGCTTTGATTTATAGACTTAAAAAGCGCGGCGGCTGTTGTCCTGAGAGAATCACGTTTCAAGGCGAAAAGCGGCCTCAAATCAGTTTAGGGAAAGCCTCCGATGGATGTCGACAGATTGAAACTCTGTTGGTTTTCCTTGTTTACGTCTCAGATTTATTTATTGGAAACACATCACAATGGACGTTTGCGAGTGTCTAGGGGCTGACAGGACTAAAGCTATATACGCAAAGAATGAATTTGAGAGACTTGTCGAGATCTTTCTATTTTTATCGCTCTTCCGATGATCATTAACGCCATCCTTTCCCTTTGGTTGCCCTTTTTTTCCCTGCATTGTTTTGTGCGCTGCTGCTGATGTAGAGATGACAGCTATGTGCACGCCTGGGCTGCTGTCTATCCGTCCATCTCGCCCAGGGCTGTGTGCTCTGTGGCAGTCACACATAGATGTTGTTGACTGTGTTGTCGGGTAGTGTGTGTGTGTGTGTGTGTGTGTGTGTGTGTGTGTGTGTGTGTGTGTGTGTGTGTGTGTGTGTGTGGTGTGTGGTGTGGTTGTTGTGTGAAGTCTGATGGGTATTGTGTTCTGTGGTCGCGTGTGTGCCATTGTTACGCTAGCAAGTCGCCAGCAATGTTGTGTATCTTGTGTTTCTGTGAGTCAGCAGATGCTCTCTTGCCTCTGTGGGTGTGTTGGCAGGCTCATGCTGTGCACAGTCGTCATTGTTTACTCTGCGGCCCGGCAGATGTGAACACACACACACACCACCACACACACACACACACACACACACACACACACACACACACACACACACACACACACACACACACACACACACACACACACACACACAACACACACACACACACACACAACGAGGAGATGAAGGGATGGATGGGAGAGCAGAAAAAAAAAATTGGGGTGAAGAAGAGGGCTGAGGAGGCTGTGTTTGGAGTGTGTGTGTGTGTGCATGGAGTAGGGGGGGGTCGTGTATGTGTCTATGTGTGTGCTACAATTGTTCATCAAACTCTAGAGTTGGAGGAAAAAGACGGGGAGAGAGGGAATAGCAAAATGTGAGGAGAATGGGTCAAGGAAGCGGGAACAGCGACATAATTATAATAGGGGTTCTGAATATAGTTGCACAGCATTCCCAGCTACATACTGATGTATTTAAAGGCACACTCACTGCACACACAAAGCCACAGGGAATTTCTATTATTAGCAATTGCAGTTTAATGATCGCAGCTTGCAAGGCACTTTGCGTAGTGATACCATACATCCATGTTAATTAGTGTTTAATCATTCAGTGATAGTTTCTGACAATGTGTGTGAGGGGGTGCGTGAGTGTGTGGTGGTGTGTGTATGCACATTAATCACCAGAACCTTAGTAGGTGCTCATGCCTTGTTAGCAAGAGTTAGGGGGTTACATGGCCTACCTTGCCATTTGCGCTAGTTACAGTATCTTTTAAAGCGCATCTCCCCATATTTGTCTTGTGCTCTTTCTTTTTTGAACACATAAAGAAACGTATTAAATATCTTTCTTCTTCAATACATTCTTTGAAAGTGGTGATGTCCTACTTGTGTTTGCCGCTCCACAGCTGCTGTGTTACTCCACTCCCGGGAGGAGCTGTGTCAGAAGTTCTGTACGGCTAATTTTTCAGCCACACAAACAGTCCACGTGGCAGTCAGCAAAATACTCTTTGTTTCAAAGGGGACTGCTTCAGGGAGCACTTGAAATAGCTTTTGATTTAAGGTTACAGTTTGAGTGGATGCAAAGCCAATGGATTTGCAAATGTAAGCATGATAACACACATAGACTTATAGATGATGACAATGGTAAAAGCAAATCATATGTACTAAACACCAGTATGTTAGCATTGCCATTGTGTAGCATGCTGGCATAGCCCAATGTACCGTCTGTCTCATTATCCCGCATTAATCCAGCTGTGGACTTGGTCAACCATGCCCCGCATCCTGAAATATATTCACCATGACTTTTCCAGCGTAGGCAGCCTGTGTGTTGTCACCCCCAGCCATGGCTTTCCAGTCATGCAGAACTAGTAACGGACACAGCTCAGTGAGCCTCGGCCAAACGTGTTTACTCATCATTAGTAAGTGTTCCCAAACCGAGTGCACGGTGCAATGTTCTTTTTCCTTTTAAACACAATAAGCTAATGTCGCCCAGTGTTAATCACTCGGGTTGATAAACAAATAATGGCAAAGGTCAACTTTCGCGTGGGATTTGCCACGAGTGCTTCCAAATGTCATGCAGGAGGGTTTAGCGGTCAATGTGTAGTGCATCGAGTCACGGCTTGCATCAAAAAGAATAAAAGCAAAAGGGAATCTATCCCACTCCATTGCTTCCCATGAAGAGGTAGCTATTTTTAATTTTTTTTAAATTTTCTGACCAGTGTGTCTAGACCTGGCAGTGTTTCATTTTATTGTATAGGGGTTGGGTGCACCACAAAACAGGTGCTCCATCCCAGTCTCCCCTACACACCGTGCCCCCCTGCTGTTGACCCTCGCTGTGGAAATCGCAGCATATGGCTCTAAATCTTGCCACGAAGGGACACACTCAGCCCTGCTATATTGTGCAGCATTTGGAGCATATGGATGGCTGGTACTATAAAACAAGAGGCAGCAGTGTGCTTACCGCAGACAAGGGGGATCTTTGAAATCAAGTCACGGCCGTTTCTCCTTCCCGTACCCTTCCTCACCTCCCCATGGAATCCATCTGGGATTAAAAGTACCACATCTACATTCAGACACACTGCAGACAGGTGGAGAGAGAGGATGTGCGGTGTGTGTGTGTGTGTGAGACGAGGACTTCGTGTCGATGAGAGGGTCTGTGGGTGAATTTTTAAGTGTGTGTGGGAACCTGCAAGAAAAGGCGTGTGAGAGAAAGAGAGAAAAATGTGTGTGTTTGTGTGTAGCCTATACACGGCAAGCTGAACGAATCCTTGAAAGGTAGATTTTCCAATCTGTTTTATTATTTTTTTAAATAACCAGAAATATAGGTCCACACATGGTCAATGTAGACCGGCAGTCCCCTGTTAGCTAGGTAGGAATGTATATGTGTGTGTGTATGTGTTTATGTATGTGTTTATTTGTGGACTGTCTTCAGTGCTCATAGCAGTCACCTCATCCCGACACTGGTCGCTCATCAAAACGCTCTGGAAGTCAGTAATGAAGAGGGCAAGGAAAATGAGCGGGAGAGAAGGGCTGAGAGAAAATAATTAAACGTTTATCTCCAGATTCATTTAATTAGCTCTTTGGCTCTGAACTAATCTTCCGTCTTTTTGCTTAGCTTTGCCTCTTTAGTTCGCTTTTAGTCCGCTATTGCCCTCCACAATGGAGTCGGGCCCTTGTCATTATCCAAGCCTTGCTACTGTCTTGTGTTATTCTGCTATTCAAGGCAAGGGGAATTACCCTTAATTGAAATGCATTGTGATGCATATTACACACAATATACTCTATGTCCATGATAGGTAGGCACGTGTGTAGTAGTGTGTAGTGTGTTGAAAAATCTCCTAGCTTAGCTAATGTTTAGTTATTAATGAATACCGGGCATGATTAACATATGATATATCATAATTTATACTATATTAATATTAAATAATGTAATTATACTCACAAATGAATTTGATTATACTATATTACCTCATGATAAATAATGCTGTTATAAGTACTGAGTCATTTTTTTAATATGTTCTATGAATTATCAAATATATTACACATCGATTTAAGTATTGACGTTAAACAGGGAAGTTCTCCAGCACACCACACGCACACGCACACGCACACGCACACCACACACACACACACACACACACACACACACACACACACACACACACACACACACACACACACACACACACACACACACACACACACACACACACACACACACATCTTTGCAAAAACACTGATTAATGCTGCTGGAAGAAACGGCAGAAGGCACACGACACACACACTTCTCTAACTCACACTCAACTGACAGCGTGTGCCCCTCGGGTCGATTTAGCTCTCTGTTTCTTGTCCTTGATTACACTCCCCTCACAACTTGAGACTGATGCTGCCTCTCACCACACACACGCACACACACACACACACACACACACACACACACACACACACACACACACACACACACACACACACACACACACACACACACACACACACACACACACACACACACTGACACACACGCAGCGAGCACAAACATCAACCCATTCATTTGTAACTAATTACACCAGCCTTGGTTTTTTCATCTCAATGTGAAGCTGGCTCAATTGTTGTCTTTAGGAAAGGCAACAAAGTCTTTTTTTCTAGCGTTCTAAGGTGTGTTTTTGCTGTTGGTTTTTGGTCTGCTCGTCTTTGTAAAAAAATCACGATATCCCCCTCCCCATTATATATGTTTATGAATGTAACTGTGTGTAAGTGTGTCCATGATGTGCATGCGTTGCTCTTTTCCTTGCGATGAAACATGACTGCAGCATTTGCTTTTTCCCCTCGCCTTGCCAAAAACTATTTGTGTGACTTTTTCTCCAAGATATAAATGATCTCGAAGAGCTCATTAACATCTTGTCTTGGTCTCAAAATTCCATTAAGATCCGGGTGATGTAAGCCTTATGTTTCCAGTCTCTCACCTGTGTGTGGACTTGACATAATCTATTAGGAGCTAACAACCCTCTGCGGAGGCCGTATGAATTGCCCGAAGACATTTAAAGGGGGTAATTATTAACCGAGCAGCCTTCCAATTTCATCCCACATGGCTGAGAATGGCCATTTCGAGCATTTTCTCCCCTGTCGCCCCGCTACAAAATCTATCACAAATTACCCTACTGATTTTCAGGAAAAAAACTCTGGGGTTGCCTGCCATGCTTCTTCAACCTGTAAAAAAAACACCTCTGCATTTTTCAGCCACATCTCAGTGATTAGTAAGGAATTGAACGAATAATTACATCTGCCTCCCACAAAGCAATTTTGCTGACACGCGGTATGTTACATAACAGGTTTTCGACAGCCCGTTGCTAGAAACATTCATTTGTCTTGTTTGAGCAGAAGTTAAAACTTTCAGAGTAAATCGACATGCACAAAAGCTTTCTTAAGGTTTGAAGGGAAAGTGCAAAGCATACGTGGTGTACTCCAGACTGTGTATGGCAATGCTGTTGAATGGTGTTGGCCATGTTGAAATGTGCCTTAGTGCCTCTACTGTATGTTGCTCTGTGCTATCAATTAGATGTGTAGTGTAGTGATTTCTTTGACAGAGGTGAGAACTCCTCATATTCCCTTATGGCCGAGAAAGAGATGATACTGAGCAGACCCACAGAAATAAATGCAATGTGTGTGTGTGTGTGTGTGTGTGTGTGTGTGTGTGTGTGTGTGTGTGTGTGTGTGTGTGTGTGTGTGTGTGTGTGTGTGTGTGTGTGTGTGTGTGTGTGTGTGTTGTGTGTGTGTGTGTGTGTGTGTGTGTGTGTGTGTGTGTGTGTGTGTGTGTGTGTGTGTGTGTGTGTGTGTTTGTCATCTATTTCCTGTCCCTAGTTGACCTTTTATAGTCCACTAAAAGTTCGGGGGGAGAAAAAAAGGCTCGGCCAGTTGCTGCTAAGCCCCAAAAGTAATTTCAGCAATATTCCTACACCACTTGGTACACACAGGCGTGTGTGTTTGTCTGTGTGTAAGTCCTGCGTGAGTGTAGATGTTTGTGCAGCTTATGTCTGCAAGATGTATGTGTGTTTTAGCTGTCATTTTATGGAGGCCTGTTTGTTTATGTGTGTATACAAGTGAGGTTGTGAGAGGAGTGTGTGTGTGTGTGTGTGTGCGTCAGTGTGGGTTTTTGTGTTTTTCTTACGGCGCGGGAATCTGTCCACACAACTTAAAAGCCTCTTTACTGTTCCGCTCCAGTACGTTCAGGTGTTTTCTCTCTCCTGTTTTTCCCTCCAATTTTTCATCTCTGTCTGGCGAAGGGGGCGCTTGGGTCACAGTTAAAAATAAATGACAGGGAACCATCGCAAAAAAATAATGCTTGTTTTAAGGTGACACAATTAACAAGCTATACTGCATACACAGGTCTAGACAGCGACTGTGTTTCACCCGCATTCGCGACTAATAATAGAAGTATAATACTGCGAACTATAAAATTGGTTCAGCTGTTGTGCCTAGTATTAAAAGTAATACAACATTCAGCCGGTCCATTCTATATTCTTTTTTAAGCAAAACAGTTGATAATACCATAACAATGACACTAATAGTGGTCACTGTGCTGAAACAATGTTGAATGTGAAAACACCATGTAGATTAAATAAGCTAGCAAAACATTCACTATAACTTAAACTGAAATAGTGAGGAGGAGATGGAAAAGAAAGTAACTTGTACTGAAGCCCCCTGATGAAAAACGTTGTATGCGTCTCCTGGGATTGAACCCAGCTGAAGGGAAGGAAAAACTACCAGACATTGTCATTATATTTTAGGATTTTAGTTTAATCACTTTTTAATTGCTGATATAAATGTCTTTGTCAGGATCATCAATGATGATAGATGCTCTGAAGTATATAGTCCTTGAAGGTTTAGAGACGGAATAATTATGACAAAAATGTCTTCCACCCTGTAACTTCATTTCTTTGAGATCTATGCACCAAATGGTTTTTCTGGCTCATTTTATAGGCCTGTTTGGCTCGACACTGGAAACTTGATACATTTAATATTGACCTTAGCCCAAAGGGGTATGCATTACTTGGCACCCCACATTGCATTTTCTCTGCATTGAAAAACCTCATTTAAATACAACTTATTAAATAATTTACTTACAAAACACATTTCCAAAAAGAACACTGAATATTACGACTAGAAAAATTGAGAGATTAATCAAGGCAATCTTGAAAGTTTTAATTTCAGACTTCATATCATGTATCATCCTTGTTGAACATGGCTTGGAAGGATATTATAACATGAACACAGTACTTTGCGTGTGGTAAAATTCCCTTAAGCTGTCACACTCCTGGGGTGCATGCAATTCCAGTCGGGGAGGCAGGCATAACCCAGCAATTACAATTTTACAAAAAATACAATTGTAACCCATACTGGCCGATAACATTCATATTCCCAACTTACTATATTGCTTGTGCTGCAATTCCATTAGTACATTTGTACAGATTATAGCAGTCTATAGTAAATGATTACATAATTATGAAATGTATACAGTTGGAAGCACACATAGTTTCCAATTAAAAATTTATAAAATCCCTGTTATCCATTTATTAACGTAAACCACATTTTAAGCCCTAAAGTACTGTATGCACTTCTAAATATTTCAATTTAGGAGCTCACCACTCCTTGGGAAAAGAAGTTAGCGTTGAGCCCTGCTACATGTGACCACGGGCATGCACATAGTACGTTGGTATAAAACATGAATATATCACTAATTCTAGTCAAAGATAGACGCTAATAATGACACATACGTTTTAGTGACACTTCCTCCAATTTAAATGCAATCCTCTATTATCGCTACTGTAAGAAAAAAAGACGTTTTCACCATAATACATGTCACTTGGTGGGATTTTTTTTTTTTGGTAAGGGCTTAGCGTAGCTTAGCGTCTCAAAGCCTGAAGCGTCATTTGTAGGAAATTAGATTTACAGTCGGCGATCAAAGCAGCAAATGTAACTTTGATGTTGTCAGCGACTTGTGATCACATCCGAAACCATTGTATGTTGATGAGAAACACTGAGAGAATTAGACTCCTTATTTGTACGCTGCAAACGGAACACATTAATGAACTCGGGGGAGGGGGGGGAAACCACAAGAAACAGAGACAATTCTGTGCTGTGCTGTCATGTCGACTGCTGGATCAAACACACAATACAGGAAGGGAAAAAAAATGTGTCATAAAAATTAATTAGAAAGTGAATGGGAAAACTGTAGAATTCAGTTAGCATTCAAACTGAGCTGCAGTCATAGATTAAACACTTTGACGCAGACTTCTTTGTCTGCCTGTGTTGTACAATATTGCTGAGAGAAGTGGCTTGTCACTTTTCAGCTGGCCAAGATCATGACACAGGACCTCACACACACACACACACACACACACACACACACACACACACACACACACACACACACACACACACACACACACACACACACACACACACACACACACACACACACACACACACACACACACACACACACACACACACACGCACGCACACACTCAAGCACACACACACACACACACACACACACACACACACACACACACACACACACACACACACACACACACACACACACACACACCTTCCCGTTGTTTAGTAGGAAAAGGATTATTGAGGCAGTTTTTATGTCTGTCCTTGATTACGGTGATGTGGTTTATCGGCATGCATCTCGTTCATGCCTTAAACTCCTAGACTCTGTATTTCACTCTGCTTTGAGATTCATTACAGGAGATGCTTATGATACACACCATTGTGTTTTATATGAAAAGGTTGGGTGGTCCTCCCTTAAGGAGAGACGTGATGCTCATTGGCATATTTTTATGTATAAAGCTCTGACTGGAAAGCTACCACTCTATCTGACAGAAATGCTGCTTATTTCAGATGGGCTTTATCAAACCCGCTCAACTGACATGATCATGTTATATGTCCCCTATGCCCGGTCTGAGCTTGGTAAAACCGCTTTTAGCTATAGTGCCCCTGACTCCTGGAACAGCCTACAACATACAATTAAAATAAATACACTCATATCTGTTAACCAATTTAAAAGTATTTATTTTGAATCAACCCCTCCACACTTGTAACTGTTTTAATTAGGCTATTATTTATTTCATTCAATTGATCTGAATGTTTTAAATTGTTGTTGTCTGTGTGTGTGTGTGTGTGTGTGTAAACTTGTTGTGTATTCTCATTGTATATTGTGTATCTGTACAAACTCGACGTCATTGTAAAAGAGGGTCACCCCTCAATTGATCTTTCGAGGTTAAATAAAGGTTACAAACAAACGTAAGTGCTGCTGTCTTGCAAGGCCAATGAGTGGGGCGCTGATGAACTTATTATGGATGTCCTCTGTTATTCTCTGCCTTGCTGCTAATAAATCAAACTCGGATAACTACACGTGCATGTGCGCTCATATCATCTCTCTGTCTGCTCTTCTTCTCCTCAGAAATACACACACACACACACACACACACACACACACACACACACACACACACACACACACACACACACACACACACACTACACACACACTGCCCAACAGGCTGATGGATGGCGAGCTGGCAGAGGCTGATTAGCTGGGAGTGAATGGGGCAGAATAACAACTCTGTCGGCGCCTCGATTGCATTGTTGCTTTCGACAACGATCCATGTCGGATTGCTGGAATGCCAGGATGCGCGAAGAGTAATTGATGCTCTCCATCTGTCTCTTTGTCTGTTCATTTCTCTCAAACCATACTGAGTTTCTATGATTCCTTCTTGTGTGCGTGTGTGTGTGTCTGTGTGTGTGTGTGTGTGTGTGTGTGATCTTGTCTTCTTTTCCACTCTCTTTTACCACCCTCCCTCTCTGTCTGTTGCTTAGTGGAACCTCTATGTTATTGGGCTACAGGTGGCTTTAATCGCTTGTAACTTGTCTTCTTCCCATGTAAGTGCCCTATTCCTCCCTTTCTGTCACATCTCACCCCCTCTCCGTCCACTTTTTTCACAGCCGTCCATCTTAGCCTGTCCTCTCTGTTCTACTTTCCCAAGGTGTCATCCTTCCGTATTTGTTCCAAGACTTTAAAAAAGGTATTTAAGATCTGGCAATAGCTCGTTCTGTAACTCAACTCGTGCCAATTGAAATCAGGTTAAAGTTTTTGCCATGAATCTTTACTATCTCAAGCATTTTTTTTGCTAAAATTAAATTAAAAGCATACGGTGTTCCTACGTCCCCTGTGTGCCTCCTGCAGCCTTTGTTTTAACATCTTTTGGAAACTTCTTTCTACACCTTGAAAGCACAACTTCTGTCACCATTCAGTAATCCAGTGTGACAGGTTTGATGTTCTGCCCCGGACGGATTTAATTAAATTCATATTGATTGTAAGGCTTAGAAAAAAAAACCTTAGACAATGTACAGTGTACCTTTTTCAATGCCAAATGATGATGATGATGATGTGCACTGACATACATTGTCTCACAATTTCCTCAAGGAAAAGGGAGATCTCTTCATCTGATGCAATCTCTGAACTGTCGCTCCATACGCCACACAATCTCATACAGTTTTTTAACACAATCTCAGTGTTGAAAAAGAAACACACACACACACTCACACTCGTCCTGTGCTTTTTTTCCTCCTTAAATTGACTGCCCATTATATATCCAATCAACCACATCCAAAATGAACCACACAGACCCTAATTATGTGACATAGTTGACGTCGGGAGTCTGACAAATGATTGGTATAATGGCTGAGGGGCTTGAAGGCATTTTCCAACGCTATACCCATATCTTAACAAACGTGGCTTTATAGTTTTGCCTTCCGGC
Source organism: Ammodytes dubius (assembly GCA_026122265.1). NCBI lineage: Eukaryota > Metazoa > Chordata > Actinopteri > Uranoscopiformes > Ammodytidae > Ammodytes > Ammodytes dubius. The sequence continues at coordinate 10,298,817 of CM047526.1, forward strand.
AGTGTCATTTATTCCCACACTGCGCCAGCACGGAAACCAACGCATTTTTAAAACTTTCACTACTCACCCAAGCCTTCCACCCATTTTTCACTGCAGACAGAAAGTGTTACTATTCAAAAGAGAAATGGGAATATATGCAGGCTTAGACATTGCCTTATATCTTCCTCTCGCTTTTTTTTCTTTCTCTCCTCTTGTATTCCCCTCTTTTCTTCACCGGGTTTGCTGCTATTTTCTATTGTCCAATATAATGATGCCACAACATGTTTGTTGAATTTATCCTGGATCTCTCTCTACACTGCACTTTCAACTGCTATGGACGTGGCATAAATCAGTATCGTATATATAGCGATCTGGTCATTCAAGTGATTGACACTGGCATTGGGGTCATGTACAATTTGAATTCTGCTTTCACACACTCAACAGAGTTAATTCACATGGACCATAGGTTCAATGCCTGGCTTAGAAGATTTTAAGACGAAAAGAAAATTGTCATAAATACATGAGAAATATTCTCATTTGCACCTTTCGAAAGTCTCACACACGAGTTGACAGACCTGTCCTGTGTTCTCTTTGATGTGAAAACCATCATTTTCAGATCATTTATAGCCCAATCTTAAACATGAAACCATATGCATCGCTAGACTTGTGACTTGGTGCAAATACCGCTCGATGGCGAATGGTGTTGAGCTTTAACATCTGGTGGTGTCACGTGAAAACTTATCTATAGGCATTTTCGTCATGAAAACGTACACAGACAGCTAAGGCGCAGACATTCACGAGGACTCACGCACGCACACACGCACCACACACACACACACACACACACACACACACACACACACACACACACACACACACACACACACACACACACACACACACACACAACAGACAGACTGATACTGTAACACTGTTCACGCCTGATTTGAGTGGGAACATGTCAGTGAGAATTTACCCTGTAACTGAAACAGTTTTTAAATAATGAGTGTCAGAACGCGATGGAGTGAAAAATGAAAATGGAGAAAATAGACCGAGAATAGTCTGAAACAAGTAACACATCCTCCCATCATGAACGATAACTTTACACCAGTCGTTTGTCACTGCCCTCCTAACTAACACACATCAGCGTTCTCTGATCTCTGTTGGGCAGATTTACATGCTTTATAGCTTTCAACACCGCTACAAATGGCAGCCACAAACAAGATGATTCATATTCCAATTTTCATTTAAAAAAACAGATCAAACGACTTACGTTTCAGTGGATGTCGTCGCTTTCGAATTATTACCCACCTAAACACACAAAATCAAAACAATATCAGTCATTGCTTTTTTTTTTCACGTGACCAGTGCTGTAAACAGTCTTACAAAAGGTTAACACTATGACAAGAGATGATTTAAAGAAGACAACATGGAGAAAAGAAGGGAGACGATAGCCGAGAAATCAAAAGGAAGAGGGCAAGAAAAGTATGGAGGGAAAAGGTGAGGAGGGAAAGAAGATCAAGAGGGTGTTTCATGTACATTTACTTTTTAACTTGGAGGAAACATCTATCTTTTATTACTGTCACACATCCACACACACTTTGCACCTTTTTTTCATTTGCAATATTCAGTATTGTCATGCAAATGTCCCCTTACAGTAAGTTGTAACGATTGCGGCATCTGCCTAGCACACCATACCTCACCCCAGCTATACATACTCAGTGCATTAACTATTTAAATACTACCGAGGTGAAACAAAGGTGAACATGAATATTACAAAGCAAAAGTGAAACAACCCCACTTACGTCCTCCTTGTGTTCGCATATGTAAGATGTAACACGTAACACGTAAAAGTATTTTTTGTGCCAAAGGCTGGTGTATCCATAAAGGCATAAGGCGAGGGCAGACAAGCGGCAATAAAAGACATAATCCCTGCATTCCAAATTGCATACTCTTTCTTTTTTCTATTCTACATACTACATCCAGCCATAAAAATTATTTAGGACGATGTAGGCATACACTTGGGACATACTTTTACTTATTAATTTCATCATAACATCGCACCTTGAGCTTGCCTCTTGCTTTTATATCCGTCGCATCTCTTGTGGTTTTCATATGGAGGCTGTGTGTTTGTAAGATGTTTGTATATTGATATGTCATGGAAAATACCCAAACCATATGATAAGTTGCAAAGTCAAAGATTATTTGCCCAATTTGTGTCGGCTAGAGGAAGGAATTCCAATATGTTCTTCAGGAAACTTGGTATAAACCTCTGTTGTAATTAACACTGAAATAGAAACTTCCTCTTTATTTTTGTGTTCAACTTTCTCTTTCTCTCACTCAGAAACACACACACACACACACACACACACACACACACACACACACACACACACACACACACACACACACACACACACACACACACACACACACACACACACACACACACACACAAAATGTATCTCCTTTGATGTGAGATTTTGAGGCTAATATGTTAATTTTTGCAGGAATTTAATTATAGGAATACCCGATTCATTAGTTTCTATGCTTCTCTAAAGACATTCCTGTCCACCAAATACAGATGCCGGTGTGGATGCTGCATCTGCCCGGGCCTTCCCACTTCTACTCTAGATATATTTTCTTGTCTGCTTCTATATCACATTTTTTCTTTATCAGACAGATGTCCGAGCAAAAATACAGACAGACATCCTGTAAAATATCTAGTTAAAAAGGAAAGGAGTGAACATTACTTATGCATTGATTTTTTTTTAAATTGGCTCCTTGCAAATCATTTCATTTGTTTGGTTGATTTCATTACTTGAATGTGTGTGTGTGTGTGTGTTGTGTGTGTTTTTGACTGGGCTGCTGTGTTGCCATAGCAGCAGAGACAGGGAGGTGGAGGCGACGCAGACTTTCTGTTTGTGGAGTAGAAAGTTTATGATTTCAGATTTAGTCTCAAGCGGGTGCATTCCTACATTTATTTTCCGGAGAGAATGCTGTGTGTATGTACAGTATTGTTTAGGCCGATACACGTTTTGTTTATGAATTAGGTTGGTGTTCAGGCTCAGGTATTTGAATTAGAATCGAAAAAAAGGTTTGTAGAAGGGGTTGTGCTTATAATGTAGTTTGGGTGCTCGAAAATAAGTACAGTGTGTAAAATGTATTAAGAAGTGCACGGGCGCGGAAAACTAAAAACATGGTGTGCACCTGTTTCTCCTGGAGGCTCTGACCCTATTCTAAATTCATGAGCTTGAAAATACAAGGAAATGTGCTGCTCAACAAGCAGTGTTTTGCCTTCAAGTGTGTGTGTGTGTGTGTGTGTGTGTGTGTGTGTGTGTTTGTGACGTCCGTTGCCCGACTCACAATGCACATGCCGCTGGCTCTTCTTACAGCAGAGCAGAATACAGGAAGCTTTCAATGAAAGAGGGGAAATATATGGCTCTGTCTCTCTCTGCAGCCCCACTTCTTGTTTGTCTCACCCTCCTTTGTTTTTCTGCAAGTCAGTCTTTGTCTCTCCTGTGTTGTGCGCACGTGTGTGTGTGTGTGCGAGGGTGGGCATCTGCAGTTGCTCTGTGTCCCCCTTTCCCTTTATACACACACACACACACACACACACACACACACACACACACACACACGTAAGCACACACATTGATACATGCATCTTCAATCTAATGATGTATTAGTAGCGTATTATGAGAGATGATGAGATTTCATCTCAGCAGGTCACATCATTAACTCTCCTCTGTGGAGTACCTCAGGCAATTTACATATTGTGGCTTTGTATCACCGGTGAAGTGCAACGTTCAAGACGTGCCTGTTAGGAACGGGACCAATCTCCAGAATGGCTTATCCCCCAAAAAACTTTTTTGAGTTGTCAGCAATACACTTATCATGACGTAGTTGTTTCCCATAGTCATTATAGTGTATGTGTGTCATTTGGGCGCACAAGCTCCCATTGACATGAACAATTCAATGAGGTGAAAACTCCTCCATTCAATGCGTGTACACACACACACACACACACACACCCACACACACACACACCCACCACACACACACATACACACACCACACACACACACACACACACACACACACACACACACACACACACACACACACACACCCACACCCACACACACACACACACAACCACGATTCTTTGTTGTTAAATTAACTGTGACTATGTGTGTTGTGCTGCAGGTACAAGCATCTGTGTGTGTATATAAATAGCGCCCTATACTGTATATTATGCAAATTCCTCCTCACAAATGAGGATTATTTTTTTGGGGGGGGTTCATAACAAATCAGTAGCCTAAAGCCAATTAGTGATTTTCCTGTTGTTTTCGATTTGGATCGCACCTACAGTTTGTTACGGGCGCAGCTTTGGAGTTTTCGATTGGTTCTGAACTCAGTAATCCTATCACAAACCATGGGATGTGAAAGAGTTGCTTGTTTTTTTTGTGAGCCCTCAATTGTTTTCCACTCACATTTGTTTTTCTATCTGAACCCGAAAAGCTAGATGAAAGATGAGAAGGATAACAATGACAGCACAGGTGCAAACGCTTTGGCTACATGGTCATGCAAGTGTGTGAGTGTGAGTGTGAGTGTGAGTGTAGAGAGAGAGAGAGAGAGAGAGAGAGAGAGAGAGAGAGAGAGAGAGAGAGAGAGAGAGAGAGAGGAAGAGAGAGAGAGTGACACAGTGACACATGAAAGGATGTCTGAGTGTGTGGCTGTGTATATATCTGTGTCTTCTTGTGCATATTTTGATGTCCTGATTAGCAATGTTTATATTTAGATCATACTAATCCATTCAAAGCCTGAATTCCCTAAGGTGCTCCCGAGACACACAAACACACACGCGTGCGCGGAATCCTTCCCTGGTCGTACTTTATGATATAGTTATGGAGAAGGTGCATAAGTATGAAGAAATTGTTGTAACAAATCTCTCTCTTAATATAATTTCAATTGCGTGTGAAGGCAGAGAGAAACCATATGTAGCCAAATTAAAAAGCCATAGCGTATCTGTATATTTAAATTCTGATTTTGTGTAGACCTCAGTTTGAAATGTGCCTAATTTTTTTTCCCAACTTGCCGATGGAAGTGGAAAAAGCCCTTAGGAAATGGGTGACACTTAACTTAAGGTGAGATTTAATGGAGTTTTCTATTGAAGAAATGCAGCAATTGGGAACACAGAGCAAGAAATAGCCAGGAAATGACTGAACGGAATGGACACACCTCTCTCAAAACCTTATTACGCTCACTTAACTGCTTTTACCAAACCTCAGACGTTGACCTATTCGTGTATCAGATTGAGCATTTTGGTCTTTGTTATAAACTGCAAAACACAGGATACAACACCTGTGAACCTAAAGTCTCCCCCTGCTTGCGGCTGTATCTAATGATACCAGTGTGTGTGTGTGTGTGTGTGTGTGTGTTTGCGTGTGTGTGTGTGTTTCTTTGTTGGCGTGTGTCATTCCACCATTCGCGCAGGCAGGTGCCTTCGTATGTATGACTATGTCGTTATGAGGTAGTGCTGGCGTGCCTGTTAAGCGTGAGCGAGCCACATGTGTGTAACAAATCCCCGCAGTGTGATGGCCTTAAGCCCCTATGTTCGCTCGGAATCGCTCCGAAGAGACAAATCCAGGGGCTTAGGCAAATTAAACACACTTACACCTGTGCCTGCCCACACACACACACACACACACACACACACACACACACACACACACACACACACACACACACACACACACACACACACACACACACACACACACACACACACACACACACACACACACACACACACACACAACCACACACACACACACACCACACACACACGGGCTTTCAAAGTCCCTTATCTTCTCTGTCTCTTTCCCATTGCAGCAATCTTACACACACTCGGGTCTCTGCAGTTGAGGCACTCCCTCTTCTATTCTTCCATTCTGTCGTCTGTATCACCGGTTTGCAGTCTCACATTCACTGAGGCGTAAAGGAAAGATGGCCTTTCTCGTCGAATGGCATGCTCGATGATTTCGGAAACACCACGCTGTGCCCTCACACACACACACACACACACACACACACACACACACACACACACACACACACACACACACACCACACACACACACACACACACAGCACGGATATCCTGCCAAAGCTTTTCTGGCGTATATATTAATACACTTCCTCCTTCCCTCCTTGTATGGCGGGGATGACCATATGTCTTCATGGGGCTGCACTCATCTGTGTGCGTATACTATGTTCCGCGCCCACCCGGCAATGTGTTATTTCCCAGTGTGTGCGTGCGTCCGCTCTAGCAGGGAGAGAGGCTGCCGGCAGGTTTTTTTATGTCTGTGGATGGATGGAGAAAGGTGGACATACCACTGAAATCTACTATCACTTCCGGAAGGCCACAGGTCTTTCCTTCATCATGATATCTGACATAAGTGTTATTCTGACTATCAATTCATTCTGCCAATGCAAGGGATATACTTTCAGATAATATAAAGGTTTAGAAAATTGCAAAAATGTTAAAGGGCGCAATTGGTCAAATATACACTATATTAGTGCATAGATTATTATTTTTTTTTTCATAATGGATATTTCAGAACGGGCCCCATCAACAGCTATCCTTCCACTAATTAAACTTGCCTGCTTTTGAATGGGCTTAATTGGCAGTGCAGCTGTCTGTCCAACTGCCAGGCACAGACAAACTAGATGATCACTCTGACTGGAAGCCATAGGGATGTAAAGCGGAGGATCATTATCCCGCTCCGGCATGAAAAACGGTTCGCCAGACTTGCACAGAAGGCTGTCAAGAGTTATATTTTCTATATATTTTTTTTTTATTCTTCTTTATAACGAACACAGCAACAAATTATCTTATAGAGTCCAGACTTTTCTGAATCTGCTTCAATAACAACTGAATTATGGATTATACTTTCAAAATGTTTTTTTGACGAAGGACGAATAGTAGTCTAGGAGAGTGTGCACAATGTGTCCTTTAACACCCTATGAATCTGTCAAGGATTTTATAGTTTCATTTCTACAGCAAAGCCACAGTGAGATATGCTTTTTCCCCCTTCTACTGATGTGTTTGTTCACTGAGATTTATTTCAAATAGAAAGACAAGCTAAATATTGCTCTGCTTGAGCCCTTATTCACGGTTTAAGATTGACTTACTCTGTGTGGTTTCCAGTGGAATAGAAAAGAACATACTTGTTTGTGTGCAGTGTGCATGACTGGGCTTACCTTCTTTTTTTTGTTTTAGAGTGATATTGCCTCGTGTATCACATTTCATATATATTCCCTTTGGGTCTGAGCAGGGCAAAGTGAACAATGCCTTTTAGTTTAAAAAAACGATTTTGCAATATCAAAGACTGTGCTGTTGTATTCCAGGGCTGCTGTAATGACCCAGTTCCTCTGTCGGGATCCCTCCAATTTCAATCTCATCACGAAACACAACAAACCAGAGTTGAATCCACAACACATTTTTCAGCACATGGTCTGCACCCCCCTCCTTGGCACAATTAATCACCAGAGCAGCCTTGGCAAAACGAATGGAGCCGGTCTGATCTATTACCTGGGGGACGCTGGGAGTTTTGGATGTGCCAGGCGTTTTTGGTTTCAAACACCTGCGATGCTCGTGTGGGCTGATGCCGCAATTTTGTCTCACTAAACCCACACCTGCATACTGTTAAAGGAGAAGCAGACATGAGCGAGAGAGAGGGATCAGTAAAGAGGTAGACAGGTGTGGAGTGAGGAGAGATGAGCTATGTGGGGGAGGGAATAGAAATCTCATCAGACCACCTCAACTTCTCACTTTCTCTCTCACTCTTTCACCGGCTGTGTGCAGACGGACAAGCCCTGCAGTCAATTGCAGGTGCTGTAGCCAGACTATAAATGGAGCAAGAAGGTAATGTTCCCCCTTCCAGGAGAATACCGATGAAAATCAATTTCAGTGATATGTTGAACACACCGCAAATTATATATTTTGTCTCCCTTAACTTCCAGGCTTGACTTACATGGAAACTAGGCTTCTGTCAGTCAGTGCGGTTACATGCAGACTCATAATCGGGTAAATAAACGAATAAGACCTCAACAGGACTTGTAAAATGCATGTTAACACCTTTATCCGATCTACTTCGCACACAAATCGGCACATTAACGGACATGCAAAGTCGGATAAGAACACCTATAACTCGTTCATAGTCTGCATTCTACCTGCATGTATACAGGATCGCATATCAGAGTTTGCGTTCTGCACTTGCCGGAGAGTTCCTTGTTGGAGATTTCACAAGGAAATGGAAGGAGATCACGTAATAAATAGTAGTGTTGCCGGAAAGGAACCGGACGTGGTTCTATAACCACTTGTTGAAAGGGCTACAGCGCCACCTAGCATAGCAGAGTCAGCCATGCTTCAGCCATTTATCAAATATATTAAAGGCCATGTATACTCAGACAAGTGACGCGGTCCGTTCGAGTGGCAAGTTCGGTATATGTCTTAATCCAATCTAGTTGTCCCATGGAAACACACTGATTGACATCTTAAAGGCCAAGTAGGCTTTATCCCATTTGAGTCCAAATTAAATGTTTTTGACCAAAAGTAATACCAGCTTTAACTTGAACTACATTTGTGTAATTTACTTAGAAACAAATGACTTGCTATGCTAAGTTTCGATTGGCTGGGTTAGGGTTAGCTCGCTAGGTTATGCAAGATCAATAAAAGTGGCGTGTTTTAAAATGAGAACCCATTTAAAAAGCTTGTTGGCTACATTCATGATATAAGTCTTGAGGCTAAGGCTACATGTTTGACCAGCATAAAGTCAGCATCTTCACCTGTTGATGATCCGAGGAGAAACAACATCTTTCCTGTATCTGTATAGTTCTAGATAGTCAAAGTATGATATAATAAGGTAATAACCTTAAATGTTCAGATTGTTACTTACTGTAATTCTAACCTAAACATGTAAAGTAACTTAGCGTACATACTTGGTCAGCAAAGACTGAAGTTAGATATGCTTTGGCTTTTAATCTTTTGAGACAAGGGTCAGCTCTCTTATCGAGGACATGGAACTTCTCCAAATCCAATGAACTAGAGACATTGTAACATTAGCTTTTAACTTTGAGAGGAACTTCTATTTGTCTCACATTCAAATTAGACATTCACTGTTGACTATCGGTGAAATTAGCTTCGTCCTTTGACTGACAGCAAGATCAACTTTGTCCTATTGATCCTGAGCACTGCAAACCTTTCCTCCATGATTTACACTCTAAAAGCCTCTGTTCTAGGACATGCTATGATATACTGCCTCTCCTAAATACTGTGGACACTCAAAGTACACTGGAGGTGTAAAGCAAGTATCCATGATTGATATGACTTATTGCATTTAAATATCAAACACAAGTAAGGAAACAGGGGGAAGCAGAACAGTTTTTAGTATTGAGACATACCTGTGATGTGAATTCCACAAGAAGGGCGTTATACAAGGAAGATGTTCTTAGCTTTGGGACATTGGCTGATCTGTTTAAAATCTGTATAATAGCCATAAAGTGTGATGACTCATCACCACCATTCTCCCTCTGTGTCTGGGACACTCCAGGTGTAGTCGGCCTATAAATGGTTTTTCGTTGCAGACCTGCTGTTCCCACCAGCCCTGACAGAACACATCATCATTCAATGACGGCAACGCCCGCACCGCTGTATATTCACACTCGAGCCCTCCCACTGCCCTCTCCTCTCTCTCTCTCTCTCTCTCTCTCCCTTCATCTACTCCTCTCTGTCTCTTGCTCTCTCAACCTAAGTGACCCTCATAAAATGTGCTTCCCCAACTCGTGCCGATGGTGTAACGTCAAACCCAAGACAATAGACCTCCAGGGCAGTGGAGATTTAAGTAGCTGGGTCCCTACGCTTTATTGAAATGCCAGTATGTCTCAACGGGTCAGCAGGCTGAGTGAAGTCATAACATCGACACTTCACACAACCAAGTGCAATTTCTAATGGGGTCACAGAGCAGACTAAAGCTGTTCTTATAGGCTTTAAACACATTTGATCATCTAAAAGACGGTTTAGAAGCTGAAATAATGTGGCATTTTTTAATAAAGAGTATATTTGTTCATACAATAAAACCAAGAACACAAACTCTCACCACACACTTATGACTTCGGTACCTTCTGTTGTTTGAAAGGTCACTTTTCGTCATGGCGCTATCGAGTCTGTAGTAGCATGAGTTTCCCACAGCACGGTGGATGCACCACAGCACACAGTGTCGTGATATGCACACGCAGGAGCCTGCGGCAAAATCTGAAATCCAAATGGGACAAAAAACCCTGCCTGGATGTAACATTGTTCTAAAAAATGCATGAGTGACAAAGAGGAAACGGTGAATTCACCATGTCGTGGCCACACACTGTCTGCAACACATGAGAGAGTTACCTTCTGCACTGTTAGGGGCACATTCAGCCTGACAGCATGAACTACTTCATAAAAAAGCTAAAGGGTGCTGTTGGTGTGGGTGTACCGCTACTGGGCACAGGCATGAAGATAAAATATGAACTAGAAAGTCCAGCTTGAAGGTTTAATCAAACTCCAAGAAATTGATGGTTTGTATGCCTTCAAGGCAGGATTGTAAACCTCTGGAAAGTTGACATACTAACATTACTTCTCTCCTGCTCCTCTAGAGGCTTGTGAGGTAAGAAATGTAGCAAGTTAACCCTTTAAATATGTGCACTTGTATGCATTTGATTGGTTGGGATCATTTTTTTGCTAACTTATTGCGCCAAACTTATAGAAAGTTAACATATTTTCAAGAAAATCCTGTGTTTTCCTTTTTCACTAGAGCCCTCTGTGATGGTAATACTGTTATGGTAATGTTGTGGTGTCACTGAAAGAACTGCACTGTTGGTGTCAATGCACCCTGAGGGGTATCATGCACCAGCAGCATGGTGTCGTCTGATGCATGACAGTTTAGACCAGAATCACACACAGGGGACATGTCAATCAGACAGAAGAAGTCAACAGCAGAGCAGCTGGGATAGGCCGATCCAGGCAGTGAACATACAGTAACACAACATGTGCATTTTGATGTTTGTCATAGGCCACTGGTGGGTGTTTTTTCTTTTTCCGTCAGCCATAGCCTTGAGTTTTTAAATGTAGTATAATAGAACTGTTTACCAATTACAAGTGAGTTCAAGGTGATGTGAGTAATTTGCGCTGAGCTTTTCAGATAATGACAGCATTGTTCCACCACGTAAATGGTGGGTTTTTTCTGAAGTCAATGAACGTAGCTTCAGGCAGCTCAGTCATCATCCAAGCTTTTGTTACCCTTTCTTTCTAGAACAGTCGTTACAAAATGCTTCACAATAGACGACAAAGGGGAGGCATAAAATACAGACATAATATAACAGTAATAGATATAAAATATATAGCAAAAGAAAATAGAAAATGATTAAATAAGATTAGATTGTTTTTTTTTCTTATAATTGAATAGTCCCAAGAGTAGTTGTTCCAAAATGCCTCAATGCAACATTCAACAGACACACTTTTTTTTTAAAAATAATTTCAAAGCCTCATTGTGTCAGACGGTAAAATGCATCAGAGAAAAGTATGCCCCAAGACAGAAATATAGTTCTTAGTTTGAATGCTTTGTTGAATATGCTCGTTTGGTTATGTTCTTTCACACAACCGAATGCTTTCTTGTTTAGCAACGACCTCATTGCTCCAAATGGATCGATACAGTCCATTTCTGCTCGGATTGGGCTGCTGTACGGCTGTCCATGCCGCACGTGATTGGCTATTTGTTTTGGGAAAAATACAAGCGGTTACATTATCAACTGCATTTCATCAACTCCAACCGGAATCACTGTGGTTGGGTTTTTTGAACACAAAGCTGTCACAAAGGATATTGCTGTCCCCAAACCCGTCAGTATCTTTTTTGATTGGTGAGCAGGGAGACAGTAAAACAGACGGATGTTCAAAGTGCGGAACAGAACGGAAATCATCAAGAAAGGGAAGACTGTGTTGATCTAAACAATTGAGCTATGTCAATCCCTCAGGGTGGCATGTACGGGTCGCGTGGAGGTCTCAGCTTTATTACGAGGTGAATGTCATTCCATGGTTCCCTAGTTTTTGAACAAGCTACATAAACAATTGTGCCACCACAGGACATTTGATTTGACAGGATACATAAACAGTTAACAGTAACACCGGGACCTGGTACCTGCAGGCATTCTGTGATGCACTGAACCAAAGTTTTGTTCTTCTTCCAGCATTACAGTACATATACGCTATACTTAACAACACACACAACACACACACACACACACACACACACACACACACACACACACACACACACACACACACACACACACACACACACAGAAAAGGCGAGCAGCTGCCACCGAGTGTTGCACATTTCTGTCAATCAAACTTTACTTTGTTTTTTTTATCACTCCCTGATATTTATTAAAATGACAGCCGTTCACTTTATCTTGTGATGAAGCATTGGAACCACATATATTTTCTACATGTATTTGCATAGTTATTCTACTTTGGTAGCAATGTCGTGAGGTGGTGGTCACGCTAGAGCGCTTTACGGTTGTAATCTCCTCTGGGATTTCGTCATGGTAGGTGTACAGTAAAAAAAGAATAATAAAAAAACAGGACAAATCTCCAAATCCAGGCAAGGCAAGATGCTTCCAGTAAAATGGCACTGCAAGGAAAAAATATTATATTGTGAGTGTGGATTAATTTTAAGATGATTGTTTTTGTCAGATTTCTGATTATTCAAGCAGATGATGCTTTTGATTGCTCCGAATATGCAACAACACTCGAAACTAAGCCATTTTACATAAAACGCACGATGGCATCTTTGAATGGTCTGATGTGTGTTATCCCCCCCTTGGCTGTGAGGAACTGCATAATTACTCACTTATTCCACAATGGTGTTTTTCAAGTAATATAAAAAAAATCCATATTCGGGGTATCAGTCACCCACTGTACTCCTGAAAGGTGGTTTGTAGTTTGCTCCTTGACAAAGAACAGCAGCCATTGTCAGGTTTGAATTCATGTCAGTTACTAATTCCAGTTGTTGGAGAAATGAATGTACTGCAGATAGATCTATCCGGGCGTAGGTTCATTCCAAATGCAGGCAGATTAGGTCAATTGAAAAACTCCCAATTAAGTCTAAGTACGGGGTTGTGGAGGTACTTGAGCCTTTCGACAATCACGGTCACTCAATGAGTCAGTTATAGTTCTTGAGTCATGGGAGCGTTAGAAGGAGTTGAGATGTCAGTTGTCAGTAAGTTCACACTGTGGAAGCGGTTTGAAGTGTCGGTTGGAGGTGCAGTTGAAGAGCTGCTTGATTGGAAGGTTCAGTTTCAGTTTCAGATGAAGTCCTGAAATAACTCAGCGGCATTGCAAGTGCACGAAGAAAATGTTAGCCGAAGTGTCGACCACACAAGCAGCACTTGGAATAAACAATGGAAGTGTGGGTATTATGAGTTTTTCCCCCTGGGAATTCATGCTAGGCTGCACCACAACGGTTGGCCTTCTCTCTCTCTCTCTCTCTCTCTCTCTCTCTCTCTCTCTCTCTCTCTCTCTCTCTCTCTTTCTTTATTTAACCTTTATTTATACCGGTAATCTCATTGAGAGATGCGGTCTCATTCTCAAGAGAGACCTGTCCATATAACAACTCTGGTTGACCATCGACAGATTGACAACTGAGTAAAGGTTGCCTTGAGAGAGATGTTAGCTTCAGATGAGTTGTATTGTTCTTGTGTGTCGGTGGGCGGCGGCATGCATATGTCGTGCGTTTATACACTGTATGTTTCATTTGTTGAAAGAACAGCAGTTTGAATTCATTTCAGTTACGAACGATTCCAGTTGTTGGAGAAATGAATGTACTGCAGATAGATTTATCCGGGCGTAGGTTCATTCCAAATGCAGGCAGATTAGGTCAATTGAAAAACTCCCAATTAAGTCTAAGTACGGGGTTGTGGAGGTACTTGAGCCTTTCGACAATCACGGTCACTCATGAGAACATTGAGTCAGTTCTAGTTCTTGAGTCATGGGAGCGTTGGAAGGAGTTGAGATGTCAGTTGTCAGTAAGTTCACACTGTGGAAGCGGTTTGAAGTGTCGGTTGGAGGTGCAGTTGAAGAGCTACTTGATTGGAAGGTTCAGTTTCAGCTTCAGATGAAGTCCTGACAGACAGTTCAAGTGCATGAAGAAGATGTTTGCCGAAGTGTCGAGCTCTTGGAATAAATTGTGTATAAACAATGGAAGTGTGGGTTTAATGGGTTTTTTTCCCCACTGGGAGTTCATGTTAGGTTGCACCACAATGGTGGCCCTCTCTCTCCTCTCTCTCTCTCTCTCTCTCTCTCTCTCCTCTCTCTCTCTCTCTCTTTTATTCTTATTTAACCTTTATTTATACCGGTAATCTCATTCAGACATGCAATATCATTATCTGCCGATACCTGTTCAGAAAACTACTCTTGCTGCCCGTTGATCATCAACAGATTGTCACCTGAGTCAAGGTTGCTTTCCAGGTTCAAGGTTCAAGGTTTTTTATTAATGTCTCAAGAGGACTAATTTGTTCACAGCAAAGGAGGTAGTAGCTAAAAACACACAACAGTACAGGACAACAATGGACACAACACAACAGTATGTACACAAACCTGGGGAGCCATAAAGTGCCAAGGTATAAAGTGCCAAGGAATAAAGTGCCTGCATAAAGTGCTATGTGCCATCAGCAGCATCATCATCAACACAAGCAGCATTTAAAGGGCAGTGTGCCGTCAACAACATCATAATCAACATCAACAGTAACAACATCAAAATCAACAACAACAACAGCATCAGCAGGCTTTGAAAGAGATGTGTTGCTTTAAGATGTGTTGTATTGTTCTTGTGTGTTGGTGGGTGGGGGGTGGGCATGCATATGCTGTGCGTTTATATGTGTTTCATCTGTTGAAATCTGTTCATTAATACCTAATTGCCTCGAGAGTTGCTCAGCAGCACCAGCATTTGCTGCCAGTGTAATTGGCTGGCAAGCCCGACATGTGAGTGTGTGTGTGTGTGAGAAAGAGCTAATGAAGACCCAGAGGATAGCCATTGATATAATACTTTCTTAAATTGTTGGTTGGGCACTTCTTAAAGACACACCGTAGTCATTTACAACATTTGAGGTCCAATGTTGTCTATATATACATGTGTGTGTGTGTGTGTGTGGGGGGGGGGTGTATTGGTGCATGTTGGTGCCCACTGCATAGTTTTTTTTTGTGTGCACCGGTGCTTTTGTGTTACATATATCCCCGTCTATGCACCTTTTCTTGTATGAGTGCACATTTGCCTCTAAGCTGTAGTATGTGTGTGCGTGCGCGGTGTGTGTGTGTGTGTGTGTGTGTGTGTGTGTGTGTGTGTGTGTGTGTGTGTGTGTGTGTGTGTGTGTGTGTGTGTGTGTGTGTGTGTGTGTGTGTGTGGTGTGTGTGTGTTGTGTGTGTGTGTGTGTGTGTGTGTGTGTGTGTGTGTGTGGTGTGTGTGTGTGTTGTGTGTGTGTGTGTGTGTGTTTGCTCTCATTAAAACCAGTCTGCTTGTATTGTCAGTTAAAGCCCATTTTGAGCCTGGCTAGCCCGCGTCTCTTTCAGGCAGTCACAGCTTATGTTGTCCTTTCATGGCATTAATTAAGAACCAAGAAACTTTGTGTGTGTGTGTGTGTGTGCGTGTGGTGCGTGCGAACGTGTGTGGTGTGTGTGTGTGTGTGTGTGTGTTAGGAATTAGTTAACGCAGATACGAATGCACACAAACTTGGCACCAAATTAAAGAGCGCCATTGTTGATCTTTATATGCAGATGATGAACGCATGCACACTCACAAGTACGGCAGGGGTTATCCTTTTTCGAGGCCTTTATAATGGATTCCCAATGTTGCACTTTGCCACCGTTGCTCCCGTCACATATATACCTGATAAGAATGAAAAGTGACAGACACAATGACAAAAGATGCGGAGGAAGAGAGAGAACGAAATGGAAAGGGATGTACCTGTTACCAAGAAGGACAAGAGATTGATACAGCAATGAGTGGAATGACAACACAAAAAACACACACACACACACACACACACACACACACACACACACACACACACACACACACACACACACACACACACACACACACACACACACACACACACACACACACAGAGCAGAGCTAAAGTGACAGCAATAACAGAATGGACTGTTTAACATAGAGTACGGCAGTTCTCCTGAGAGTACTTAACAGAATACGTGATCATGCAATTACCATAGAAAGAGCAACGCTAGCCTCTGGGGCCTCTGTCAGTGTGTATGCGTGTGCCTAGATGTATTTGTTTGTGTTGCTGTCTCTGTGGTGGCTGTATTGTCCATGGGAATTTCCGTTTGGTGCATTATGTGCGTCTGGAGTGAGCGTAGTTGCTCTCATGAGACTTAAGCGAGGGGGGCGGATCACCTCTTTCAAGTCTGTGTATGTGTTGATGATTGCCCTCTTTAGAGCTTACCCTGGTGTATGACACTGTTAGTTTTGTATTTTGTATTGCCACCTCTGTGTTCTTGTGGTGTTACATTACTGGTTCACATACATGTTGTCCTTGATTCCGGCATGTACTGCTATTTTCAAGACGTCCACATCGGAATCAAAAACAAGTCTTAGGCATGGATTGCTAGGAGTCTAGACAAAAAGAAAGTCGAATGCAGTCTTTATTGGTATGAGAGGTACTTCAGCTTGAGGGTGGGTGCTGCCGGGAAAATCAATGACTGATCTTTGGCATGTATACATGGATTTGCAGTATAGCCAGATCACTGCGGTGCATGTGAACATGTTCTCCGATGACCCCTGTACTATGATTTCGCTGAACTGCCCTTTTTTAATCTCTCAACCGCCAACAGCAGCATGCCCAGACCGAAATATGCTTGGCCTGACTTGATCAAATCATTAATAACAAATGTTAATTGATCAAAGCTAAACAATTGTAATTGGTGTCCTCAGGGTAAGTTTGGTTGGACTAGTGGGTAGTTGGTACCAGTACAACAAAATTACAGCGAGGGACATTTTAGTAAATACTGGCGGCAAAAAAGTCCTGAAAAATCCTAGTATTTACTTTTTTACTCCGACAAGTGTTTTGGGTTCATGGGAATGAAGTGTGGGTGGGTCGATAAATGAGATCCTTTTTTACTGTATGTCGTATGTGTTTTTGGTGTTGGACCCCCCCTGTGAAAAAACTTTCAACAAAAGAGGTCTTAATAATCCATGTTGAAAAGCACCTATGAGGGCCTTACATTCTTGTGTGCCTCCAAATTAAAAGCCCATTTCTCATTACCTTGTCGTTACTATCACAGACCTCAGACCAGGCAATGTGGTTTGATCTGCGTTGATTTGTTGACGGTGATTATACAAAATGTGGTCATCTGTAGATTACCAAATTTGCATTTTAATTTAATATTGTGTTCAACCCCCCCTGCTGTGGAGAATGTAGCCTTTTTAAAATGGACTCCTTTGGTTCATTCTCGCTGTGTTGACATTTTTTTTTAATCTTGATTCTGGACCTGGTAATGGCTGAGGCCACTGTGCCCCGTGTGCTTGATATGAAATGATCACAGCTCATTGTTTTCACTCCACTTTATCACCACCGAGGGCCTTTTGGCAGAAGGACAAACATGAATGCAAGGGCAGACCGCCTTTCTATTTTTCCTCTGATTCAGTGAAATGTAAAACAAAATGCGGGGGAGAGAGGGAAAGAGAGAGAGATAGTTTCATGTCTGTGGAAAACAGAGAGAGAGGTTGGACAGTGGGAGATGGAGAGGGTGATCAGGAAAAGCTGGAGCCTTTTATATTTTTTTGTCGCTTGATAGTCGAGAGAGAGAGAGAAGGATTGGAAATCTCGGTGAAGGATGGGTGATGGATTTTTGGCGAGAAGATTAACTTATTTTTTTTGAGTCGGAGAGAAACTTATTTTCAAGTCCTCTGTATGTCTGGCACATATAGCCGAATTGACAATGAAGTTGACTTGACCTGAGAAAGGTGATGGAGGAAGATAAGGGAGAACAACCATTATAGCCGGGCCAGACAGGAGAGTGAAAGAGGCGGCACAGGTAGCAGATATGGAATAACAAAGATAGAGATGAAAGTGTGATTGATTTGAATCACAGATAGCGCTAAGTTAACTATCGTCTTTGAAAAGGAGAGATAGGAAAGATGGAATTAATCTGAAGCCCAGGTAGCACCGCTTTGGCTAATTGAAGGTTATTCATTTGATGTCCTCATACACACATACATGAGGAAGTTCTTGTGTCAGTGCAGTGACTCTGACCTGTGATCTCTTTGTATCCTCTTTTGAATCAATTGAACTGATTGCTATTGAACAGAAGACAAAGGCTGTAAAGGGAAGAGAGAAACAATGGACACTGAAGTCGGAATCCTCATGAAAGACATACTAAATCAGAACAGTTAGGATTGTCTCTCTCTCTGTTGTATTTTAATCTTTCCCTGTTTCACCTCCATTTTTACAACTGGAGAAACGATGTCCATTCAATCCACAAAGGTTATACATTTTTAATACGGTTGACGAATGATGGAAAGTAATGATTTCCAAGGGCTTTACTACTGCCAAGTAGAAAAGTCCACTGCTCAGTGAATTATCCTCCTTTTTCGTTTCAGATTCAGCACAATGTCACCATGGTTTACACATGAAGGCTTTTTTCCTTTTGCATTAATGTCTTGCTAAAATCTATCACATCAATGTGTCTCTTTCCTCGGAAGAAACAATAGCAGTTTTGGTGATCAAACATGCTTATTAGACCTACTTCTTTTTGGTGATCACAAGTAAACACCACTAGACAGTGCAATTCTCAATCCATTCAGTCACTTAAATATTGGACAGGTCGATATCACATTATTGGATCTGAAACATTATTGGGGGATATTTTGTGGTGGGGGGATCTCATGGAAGTAGTTTGGAGAATTTGTTGGTGGATTTTGGTGTTGTGGATGAGTCATGTTTGTTTGCCTGGCAGGGCTGGTTGGGCCAGTTGGGGCGAAACACACCACGCCTGTTGCCGCACTGCACTGCAAATCCGATGTACTGACTCAGAAGCACATGATAAGAGAAAGAGACAGTGAGAGCACAGAATAAGCCAGAGAATAATACATATTTGACTATTTCTAAAGAAAGAGAGAAGAAAGTTAGAGGAGGACAGACAAACTGCAACATTAGCTATAATTAAATTGTTTAAAAGGGAACGTGAGAAAGGGTAAAGAATGTAAGGTGTCTTGGATGCTTTTTAATGTGTCTTTGTATTGATGTCAAGCTCTGATGCCATTCAAAGAATATTGAGGATATTCAGGGAAAGGCATTGCTCTACCAATATTGTTCAGCTGTGATGCCAACCGAGGCATTTGAAATTTAAAAAAAGGGAGGAGAGAGATCATAGAATCCTTTGGGAGAAAAATCCCTATAGGGTGACAGCGAGACCTTTCTGCATTCCTTGGGCGGAGGGAGGGAAGGAGGGAGAGAGAGAGAGAAAGAGAGAGAGAGAGATGGCAGTGCTAAAAGAGAAAGAGAGGGAGGGAGATAGGTGGATTTCATGGGATGGAAATTATTCCAAGCATTTTTTTACTACAGTATATCCCCCTGTCACTATAGCTCGTATTCATATTCATGGTCGTTGGAAGCAGCTGTGTGATTCACAGTCTCCCTCTCTTGCATCTTAAAATCTTGCTTTCTGTCCCTTCTGTGTGTCTTTGACTGTGGCTCAGTGCAGCACCAATGTGTATTCTTTCTTTGGTCACATGAAGCAGGATGAAAATGTGATGCGGCAGGAAGAAGATGAGAGAGAGAGAGAGAGAGAGAGAGAGAGAGAGAGAGAGAGAGAGAGAGAGAGAGAGAGAGAGAGAGAGAGAGAGAGAGAGAGAGAGAGAGAGAGAGAGAGAGAAGAGAGAGAGAGAGAGAGAGAGAGAGAGAGAGGAGAGAGAGAGAGAGAGAGAGAGAGAGAGAAGAGAGGAGAGAGAGAGAGGAGAGAGAGAAAGTCTTTCTCTCACCAAGCAATACTGCCATGTACCAAATCAGGACAGCAAAATTATTTAATTGGCTATATATGGGTCCATCTAAGGAGGTGAATAGAGTTCTTTTGAATGGAGCCTTTTTTGGATGGGCATGAGACCCAAAATAACTCAAGGAAGTTAGGTTTTAAGCTAAGATTTAAACGTAAACATGTACAGAGATGTGGGGATACATGTGTACGAAAATATTCAAAACGAGGTGTAAGCCTACTGATACACACACATATATGAGTATTTCTATTTTGACAAAAAATCAATCAAAAATCAACATTGGGTAATATGCTAATTAACAATTCTTTAAAATGTCATTACAATTTGCATTTGAAAAAGAGTGTTTATTCTCTGTGTGTCTTTCTGTCACCATTTATGCTATTGCTCACACGGCCATAGTTGAGCATTAATTAATATCTATGATTTGTGCGTATGTGTGTTGTCAGTGTCCTGGCTCTTTGTCCACGCACCTGTGTATTCAGAGTTGGACTATTGTCAGGTGCCATTCATTATCTATTGCATTTATTCTCAATTGTATGTCTGTATCGCAGTGTGATAAAGAGAGTGTTGTCGTCGGCATACAGTATGTGTGTATCGTCCATGGATACAGGACTGAGTGTGTGTGTGTGTGTGTGTGTGTGTGTGTGTGTGTGGGGGGGGGGGGGGGGGGGTCTAGGGAGAGCTCCCTCTTGTAACCTTTGATAGCTGTTATGGATCTGCCTCATAATCTTTTACTGGAGCCGTTTTCTTTTTTTTCGTCTTCCGAGACCTCGTCTGTGAAGTGATTGGGAGGAACCAATTGCGATTCACTTCGCCCAGGGAGTAGGAGAGGAAAGCAGATGGAAGAAAAAGGGATGGAGGTGGGAGGGAGGGGAAGGGGAGGATAAGGTGTGTATTAAGGATGGTGACATAATCAAGTGGTGTTCGCCGAGAGGGGGAAGGAAATAGAGGGGGATGGATGGATTATATAGATGCTGCAAGGTAAGAGGGGATGGAGAGAAATACAGAAGTAGCAGGGATGGAGTGAAACTTGGATAGTGGTGGGGAAGTTATGGAGAAAAGGTTGGATAAAAATACTGAAAACAGATGGTGGTCGAGGGATTGAAGGAATGAGTGTGTGAGTGTTAACTGATGGATAGATGGATGGAGAGAGAGAGAAATCAGCAGAGCTGTAAATTGATTTGGATTAGTGAGCCGCAGAATTCATTCGGATCCCCCCCTCTGAGATACAGCGGTGGAGACAAAAACAACGGGGGCATTTCCTCTCGTAACTACAGTGTATCTCATTAAAATCAAATTAGCTTTTTTTTATATATAAACAACCGACTTCGCTCGCTCACCACCACTTCAGAACAACTCCTCAGGAAAAAATGTTCGCTGGGAATTCAAAAGCTATTTCGTGAGTGAAGTTGCTATCTCGCCCAAATATAGAAATCAAAGGGCATAGTCAAAATAACATTTTAATTAAGGAATAATTGATCATTTTTGAATACTGCCACTTGTTTTCCCCCCAAAGACTCAAGATGACTGAATGGGTGAATGAGATGAGTTCCAGATTTAAAAGTCAGAAATTAAACACAATTTTCATTAGTGCTGACTCGAGTTGATGAATAAGTCAATTAACAGAAAAAATGTAGTGGCAATTATTAAGTCATTTAAGTAATCTTTCGTGGAAAAAATGCCCTACACTTGTTCCTTGAAGCTTCTTAAATTTGAACTGAAAACCAACCACACACTTTGAAGAGATTACCTTGGGATTTTATTACATTTATACCATTGGAATTTTTAACTTTGCTGTTGTTGTGCCAGAGAGCTGAATTAGTGGTCTTCATTTTGAGTCTCGACCTAGCCTTGCAATTTTCAAACTCAAATGTGATGTGGGAGGTACGATTGTACAAGGGAGGTGAGGGTCGGACTCTGTCAGACGAGGCTGACAACACCAACAGCCACTTGGAGATTGGATATGTGTGTGTGTGTGTGTGTGTGTGTGTGTGTGTGTGTGTGTGTGCGTGCCTGCCTGCCTGCCTGCTTGCGTGTGTGTGAGTGAAAGAGGGAAACAGAAATAGGAGTTGTACTTGCAAGAGATAGGGGACAAAGCCTGTGTGTGACTATGACAAGCAGTTTGTGTGTTTTAGGTGTATGAACAAGCACAGAGGATAGCTAGTGTGAGTGTGTGAGTCATTTTGAATCCATTACCAGAGAGGTGCAGTCCATCACATTAGAGTTAAGGCCAACCTTATTAAGATAAGAAAGAATGAGACAGAACTAAAGCCTATGGGAACCACTGATAAGACCAAGCAGCGTTAGTCATTGTGTGTGCGTTTGTGTGTGTGTGTGTGTCTGTGTCTGTCTGTGTGTGTGTGCTTGCGTGCAGTCAGGCATGGGGGCGCATGTATTATTGCACTACTAGATCACTCCCTACATCACCTTCTCACTCAGTATTGAGGGAACCAGCGATTAGTGACTAAGTGGGCTCAAGCCTTTCCTTGTGAGGCTTCTTATTGGTCCACTGGGCTAAAGCCAGGACATGCACTTTAAAAGTCACTGTCATTGAAGGGGAACTAGCATAATAATTTATTTCTGAGAAAAGGTACTTAAAGTATGTATCCACCGAGTCTCAGTCCATAGGCAAAATTGCACTTAAAATGGGGTATGTGATTTATGATTGGTCAAAGTTAACATGAGCTTCACACACTTCACTAATCAGAGCGAGGCTCGATTCTCTGTTCTTATTGGCTGTTGGGACTGTCCATTCACTTTGGCACGACTTTGTTGGTGTAGAGCGTGTCAGGGAGGACCATAGGGAGGGACCAAAGAGAACAAGTGGAGCAGTTGAGGTATTTGGATTCGAACTCTATCCCAACTGCCATTTTCTCCCCAAAATCCTCTACCCAGCTTTAATTCCTAGTTATCTGGAAAGGAGGATTGCAATAAACTAACCTTTGAGACGGCTGATGACAATAAAGTCTTTCTGTGTTGGTGTTTATTTCAATGCTAAGCAAATTATCTAGAAACAAGTTACACAGCCTAAAAGGACCATAGCAGTTTAGCTTAAGGGCTATTCAGTCGCCAGCCTTTCTCTACACTCCCCTTGGGGCTGCAGACAAGGATGCTCAGACATGGGAGGATTAATAATAGACTGCCACAAAAAAAGCATTGTCGAGGGGAATCCTCCTACACGGACATTGTGGAAAGGACCGTGTAAATGTGGTTGTTTACTGCATTACAAAAAAAATAATTCTTTCCACTCACTTATTCCTAGGTCTGTGGTGTCAGACTGTCCCTGAATGCACCTGGCTTTTGGAAATCAGTACCTGCCCCTTAATCCACTACCACAGGGCCACAATGTAACTTTCACAACAACAATAAAGGCAATGAACAAAAGGCAATGAACCGCTCAGCGTGATGGATTACCTATTCTAATTCTCTTCAAGTGTGTTTCCCGTGTAGCATGCTGAAATGAAGTGATGCAAATGGCTGCCCGCAAGACAGAATAAAAATCTAAAAAATAGAGGGAAAAATGGTCAGCGTTCATTTGAAATGTACATATTTTATACATCATGCGAACCATAATGGTATGGCTCTTCAATTCTTAAAGCTTTGACGGACTGATAGCATTTCCTGAGGGTTTTTTTCTCCCTTTCATTTTCACCGTAATAGAGCCTTTCATGTCATTTCATGACCTTGGCCCAGGGCATACTGTCCCATTCTGTATAGAGATATGGAGACAGTATGTGTCAATCATCCATCCTTCCATCCTTCCATCCATATTGCACATCCATCCATCGAGATGAGATATTTTATAAGGCTGTAGGGTAAAACCTTACTGTATAGGGAACCTGGCAAGGCTGTTTAAAAACATGCATGTTACACACCCACCCACAGGCACACACATACACACACACACACACACACACACCACACACACACACAACACACACACACACACACACACCACACCACACAACAGATGGACATGCACACAAGTGGCCAGTAAATGTTGCTGTCGCTAGTAGCCCCTTAGCTCGTAAAGACCGGGAGAGGGGATCCAAGTAATCAGTGAACATCCTGTAAACTGGGAGGATGGTCATATGCCTGTGTGTGTGTGTGTGTGTGTGTGTGTGTGTGTGTGTGTGTGTGTGTTGTGTGTGTGTGTGTGTGTGTGTGTGTGTGTGTGTGTGTGTGTGTGTGTGTGTGCGTGCGTGTGCGGCAGGTAGCAGATAAAGTGATAACTCAAACGGTTTCCGTGGCGAGAGGGGAGAGACACTGCAGTGGCATACAGCTGGCATTTTATGGCACCGCAACACTCCTCCTGGTCTCTTCTTTTCTTCTCTCTCTCTCTCTCTCTCTCTCTCTCTCTCTCTCTCTCTTATTTTAAGCTCACTCACTCTACCGCCCGTCTTGCCTGCATCACAGCTTTTCACCCACTCTTTTACACTCTCTCTCTTTTTCCGTATCTTCGGCTGGCACTCGCGCCCCGTTTGTACGTTTGAAGTCTTTGGGGGCTGTCTCTCTCTCTCTCTGTCTTTTTTGCGACTCCACCATTTTATTTCATTTACATTTGCTTCTCTTCTCACTCGCTTTTCCCTCCTGACGTTTTTTCTATCCCTCCCCTCCATTATTGGCACCCTCCCCATCCCCACCTCTCATCTTTAATCTCACCTCTCTTCTCTCTCTCTCTCTCTCTCTCTCTCTCTCTCTCTCTCTCTCTCTCTCTCTCTTCTCTCTCTCTTTTACTGCGAGGCATCGGGGGCTCTCCAGTGCACAGCATGAATGCCTAATGAATCTTGTGCCTTTTTTTTTGCAAGCCTCCGCCCTCACCCATATCTGTCCCAATATACCTCTCTCTCTCTTTCTCTCCTCTTCTCCTCTCTCTCTCTCTCTCCCACTAGCACTTCTACCTGTCTCTCACTCTTTCACCTCCCTTATTCTGCTTTATTTACTAGCCAGAGGGGAGTCATCCAGCTGTTTATGAGGGAATAAGAGATGCAATGGGGACCAGAGGCTTAGGAATCAGGAACCGGAGGGAGTGTGTGTGTTTTGTGTGTGTGTTGTGTTGTGTGTGTGTGTGTGTGTGTGTGTGTGTGTGTGTGTGTGTGTGTGTGTGTGTGTGTGTGTTGTGTGCACTTCTCTCACAGTGCACAGGTGTGGGGGGATGTACAGCACTTGAGATGTGAAGCTGGTGGTTAACTGGGATTTGGTTGTTCATTTCAAATGCAGATACTGTCTTTTTTCAGCTGGTTTTCTGACTGTTTAAGTGGTAACCTGACTGCTGTGTGAAAGTCCAAGTGTTTGTGTGTGTCTGAAAGTTTGTGTTTTGTGTGTGTGTGTGTGTGTGTGTGTGTGTGTGTGTGTGTGTGTGTGTGTGTGTGTGTGTGTGTGTGTGTGTCCTCCTGTCTGAAGCTCAGATAGATTGCCTATCAATTGTTTTGTGCTGAGGAGAGTAATGCTCATCCAGCTCTCATGTTGCCAATATCTTGCCCCATCATCCTCCCATTGATTGAGGCTGTTGCAGAAATGGCCGGGTCATGCCTTTTTTCCTGTACCTTCCAGTCTGATAAACAACCTTTAGCCAGACCAACCAATAAAACCTCAAAATTGCTTTCTGATCAACTTATTGATTCCTTTATTTTCGTGTGTCGCAGAATCGCTTGACAGAATGGTCGGACCAACCCTTCATGTAATGAGTTTATCGGTATTGGCATCACAGCCTCCCCCTCCCCCCTGCCAACATGAAACACCTATGCCCCATTAATAACGCTCTGATAACCGGAGCCTGTCAGTTTTCTTCTAAATTGATTACTGCAACGATACTGCGGTCAGACGATCTGTCTATTCATTTCTGTTGATTGAAAATGAATTGTATAGAATATGTCAATAATTAAATACTGTTCAAAGTATTTGTCAAGCTTAAACAGGAGCTTTCAGCTTCAATAATGGAAGGATTTTCTGCCTTTTGTGTTGGTCTATCACAGTTCATTAAAGAGGATTACTTTTTAAAATCCTATGATGACTGTAATGCCTAGAACCATGGCGTTTGGCTTAGAAACCATAAATGCAACTGTATGAAGCCAACTTGCCCAGATTCTCGCAAACGTTAGTGACGCAGAAGCAGTTTTAATATGAGTTGGTTACGTCTCACTTACGTCTCACTTACTTCAATGTATTATATATATGTTTGGATTTGTTGGTGGAACAAAACAAGCTATTTGAATATGTGTCCATGTGGTTACCAGAATTTATGATGGGAAGAGATTATTAATCGATTAAAGCTGGGGTATGTGATTTCTGATTGGTCAATGTTAACATGAGCTGTACACTTTGACCAATCAGCGTGAGGCTTCGATTATCTGTTCTTATTGGCTGTTGGGACTGTCCATTCACTTTGGCACAACTTGTTGGTGTAGATAGAGCGTGTAAGGAGGGACCAAAGGAAGAAACAAGTGGAGCGGTTGGGGTATTTGGATTTCGAATCTCTATCCCAAACTGCCATTTTCTCCCCAAATCCCCACCCAAGCTTTAACATGACATGACAGGGCACAAGAGCTCAGAGGACAGAAGAAATCACTTTTTTTTCAAGCAGTTTCAGTGAATGTCTTTGAAATATAGACAAATACATTGATATAATATAGCTCATAATGTATGTTCTTTAGCACTTGTGCCAGCCTCTATCAGTGCCATGTCCAGAATTATAAAACTTGATGCGATTTTATTTTTAAGGGAGTTGAAGTTGTTAAACCTCTCCCTTCTAGTGGAAATATAAGACACAGACTATTTTTACCAGAACATTCGATAAGATAGAGTTCATGCAGACTTAGGCATATTATTTAGGGTTTGGAGGTAGTTAATCCCTTTCTTTGCTACTGTTCTTGGTCCTATTGTGTTATAAAAAAACATCACTTTCTTATGTCTTGGCTGATCAATACAGAAGCAGCAAGCTAACCATTGTTGTCATTCTTGAAGTTGAAGCTCATACTGTCGTTGCAGTCGCACTGTGTGAGAGTAATAACTGCGCTGTGAATTCAAATGAGAGAAGGATCAGAAAGTGCTTCAGTGTATACCTGATGTCAATTATGCCGATCCTTTTTCCTGCCAATTTAGGCATGTTTCCGAGTTGGCAGCCACTGTTTCAGTTTGGTGATTAGAAAGTATAATTTTTTTTCTTTTTCATACTGTGCCCACGCGGTATTTTATTCATCCATCTCCGTCCGGTGGCTGTAGCATGTCTGGAGCAGCCATCATTAGTGACTTAATAAAAGTGCAGATTGTCACGGCTTCAAAAAAAGTTTTTAACGAATGCAATCAATGCAGTGTTAAATGGAAAAATCTTGCTACTCCTTGAAGTTTTCTTGCGCTGGTTGATTTCCAGTCAACTGCAGTCAAATATTCATCGGCTGATCGTGCTTCCAATTTTGGGCAGCCTTTAATAAGCCTTTCGTAGTAGCCTGCATTGCCCTGCACTTTGTAATATGTTACAAAGTGACAGAATCAGTGATTGTGTTGCACTGTCTTCATTAAAAAAAGGACCTGGCGAAAATTCAAACTCAGATTTTTTTTTAAACCCCCTTTCGCTGCCAGCAGATCTGTCAGGGGAAGGCGTGCAGATTGCTTTCGAGGCCTTATCGGTGGACCCCGTTGTGGATGTCCGGCTCAAATGCCCGCGGTATCTCTGTCATCTTCGTAATTGAAAGAGAAACGTTGATGTGCACCATGTCAAACTGTCATATTGCTGTCTCTCCTGTTAATGTAATGTTAATGGAAAGTTAACCCCTAGAGAAAATACCTTCCAGGTCCTTCCCAGCAATGATTCTGCTTGATCCTTTTCCATGTGCTTGAGTGTAGTGTACATGGCTGGTGTTGGCGCAAACATATGCTGTATGCATGCCTGTTTATGTGTGTGTGTCTACCTTGGTGTGCACTCTATGGATATGTTGTGTTTATGTTGTGTGTGTGTGTGTTGTGTGTTCCCTGATTGCTTGGTGTGTGCATTATAGTGTGTGCATATTACTGGGAGATGGACACCATAGGTCAATACTAAATCACTTTATCATATTTCAGTTACAGCCTGCCTGTTGACATATGGCGAAGATCCCTAAATTGGCAAACACATTCCACGTCGGTATTCCTCTGTGTGTTGTACACACATTCAATATATCAGAGGAGTAGTCCTGAAATGAAGTAGATTGCCCTCGCTAACATATTTATTTGAAATTGCACGGACGAGGAATAAAACAGAGATCTTGCTCTCTCCTCTGAGTTGTTTCCTCTCTGTATTTTCCTCGTCTAATATTTTGTATTCAAGTTGAAATCCTGTCCTTTTTTTTAATGTTTTACTTATGATAGACATCACCATCGACTGCTCTTTTAATGATTAATTACAGTGAAGCCATCATACACTTTGATTGAACGGTCCTTCAACTGACAAATCCTTATGCAGGTCAACTCACTATCAGTGTAGTAACTAGATGGCTGTTTAAACAGTTATGATGCTCATCAGATGGGATACTTCGTTTGCCGGGTTATTTCCCTTAAGGTTAAAAAGAATACTATTGAACTACTCATTTCAATGATTGCTTTTGACTTTTCCATGGAGGCGTTCTTCATTTAGGCGAGGTGGGGCGCCTCCACTAAATGCAGAAAAAACCCATGCTATTGTTAATCGTTCGAATAAAATGGCTACATGTTAGAATTAATGTTAGAAGCATTGGCTGCTGCCAGTCAGAGTTCAGCCTATGTATTATTAAATGAATGCAAGATGTATGTAGTTTAACAACTTTAGAATTAGATTTAGAGTTTTGTTGTATTCTGTTATGATCTTTTTAGCTTTTTATTCACGTTTGACGGTTGGATATGTTCGTGTTCATACAGTTACTCCCACTGTAGGTCAAATGCAGAAAAGTATAGAGGGCAGGAGTGTGGTGAACCCAATGTAATGCAAACCACATATTTTCAGATTTTCAGTATAGTGCAGCATGGAATGAGCACTGGTACAGTCCCTTCACTCTATATGTGTAAGGGCAATTGAACTGTCTTGCGGCTCTGTAGTTGCGGAGCAGCAACACAATAGAACAGTACTCTGCGGTAGGGCGTATGTGTGAGAAAACATTCCGAAGGAGAGCGGCTTGAAAAGCAGATGTTGTTTGACCCACATTTTTTGCCTAAAAAATGCCTGGACTAAAACAGTAACTAAAACAACAGCATTGGTAGCAGCATGCCATTGAGTTCTTGTTCTCCCTGTTTTGCCGGATGTATTTCATCTCTCTTAGTTCCTTGTCTGACAGCTTTAATCAACACAATAAGGCTTGCAAAGATTTCATTATGGGGCCTTGGCCGTGAGGGCCTTTTAGGGAGGGAGGGAGGGAGGGAGGGGTAGATGGATGTATGGAAGGAATCTAGAGAGGAGGGGTGGTGAAATCTAGAGGAAGATGGGAAGCAGAGAAAATGGGATGAGAAGAGAAGTCGATAGCAGGAGAATGTGAGACAGAGTAAAGCGGCGAGGGAAGGTGGGGTGTGTGTGTGTGTGGGGGGGGGGGGCATATAAAGAGAAGATGCATATATAGAGGGAGGTATTAAAGTGGGCATGGGGAATCGATGCATGGTTTACTGACACTAGTGCACAGGGGAAAGGCTGATATAATGGTCTTATGAGACCACTTAATTGGCCCAGAGCAGCATGGGGGCGGGCACATCAGTCTCACTACTCCAGGGGTCAGAGGGCACCCCGCAGAGAGACCCACATCACTGTTCATGTTCTTTTGATGTTGTTTGATGGAAACGGAGGGAAAAGAAAAACACCATAACTCAGGACCCCCAAACCCAACCCCCGAACCTCTCACATACAGTACTAAAATTTAGAGAGAGGAGAGAGAGAGAGAGAGGAGAGAGAGAGAAGAGAGAGAGAGGAGAGAGAGAGAGAGAGAGAGAGAGAGAGAGAGAGAGAGAGAGAGGGAGAGAGAGAGAGAGAGAGAGGATAGTCAAACATAAATACATTACCTCATCATCACGGTGCATCCTGCGCTCTCTCTTTAGATACACACACTGTTTCTATCTACACAGCCAAAGCCTATGGTGTATTTCTGCTGATTGAGCCTCACAGGGAAAGAGACATTTCGTTGACAAAAACAACACTGCTGTGTGGCTAAAAAGTAATTTCATATATGGGCTGTACAATTATGTTAGGAGGGTCAATCAGTGTATCAATCAATACAACAAATATTTCTACTCCTTTAGCCTACATGAAGACTATACTAATAATATTTGAGAACAAAAATTCCAGTATATTTACAGTCAGTCAGCCTGGTGTGGACACTTTTTGTCTGGCTGCTGTCCCCTCAGGAGCTGTGCATGCTGGGAGAAAACTGCCTCTGAGGACCAAGATGGAGGTCAGAGTTGGCTGGAAGTGACCTGACAGAATGCTTAAAACAGAGTCAACGTGCCACTCACATATCGCTTTTGACGTGGATTCCCTTGAAAGTTCTCTGAGGTCAAGCAAATGTTGCCTGAATTTGAAGAAAAAAAGAGAGAGAAAAAAAGAAGAAAACTATTCCCATTACGTGGCATTGTCCTCGCACACAGACTCTGTCTTTGTGTATGTATTGTCAACGTTCCCCTGGTCCTAGCTGTTATTTTCTGAGTCATATACAATTTGTTTTCCTGTTTTACCTCATGGATAGACAGACAGATGGATGGATGGATAGATGGATAGATAGAACCCAGGAGAGGAGCCGGATTGATCTTTATTTTCCTCTCTCAGATAGAAAATCTAATAGTGTGTAGTCCCACGTGGGCAGGTGTGCCTGTGTTTGAAATCTGCAGTACAGCTATGTCTTTAAAAAAAAATCCTCCCTCCCAGGGATATACCAGCTAGTGGAACATTTATATTAGCTCAATTTCCTCAAATACCGCGAGTCAGTTTTGCAAACAACATAATTGGAATGTTCATTTGCACAAGAATGTTATTCAAATCATACAAAAGAGGGTTACTGAATCCATCATCTCTAGAGATCCAGTGAGATTGATTCTATCTCTACTATTCTCTCTACTTCTTTCTTCTTCTTCTCTCTTCTCTCTTTTATCCATTCAGTGATCCCTCAGTAATGTCTGGCCAGGGTTCAGTCAAACTGTTTTTCAGTTGTCTCCTAACTGAACTGTAAAACCACCAGCACTGACCCCTTTTTCCCAGAGCTAACATGCTCGACTGGCTGTGGTCCAAAAGTGTTAAAGTGTGTGTGTGTGTGTGTGTGTGTGTGTGTGTGTGTGTGTGTGTGTGTGTGTTTACGGGTGCTCGTATCTATCTCTTTGTGTGTGTGTGTGTGTGTGTAAATGCCTTTGTGTTCATGATGTCTGTGTGGCGGGAAGGTTATTTCTTGCTCGTGTTTCCTGCGGTTACTCAGCTAGAGTATATATTTCTGTCCATTGTCCCTGTTAGTCTGCTCACCTTATTAAGTACTTAGTAAATGCCAATAGACTCCACTCTCTGTCTCTCTCTCCATATAGCCTTTTGCTCTACAGGCCTTGTTGCCCTTCTCTGCAATTCAGTGCAACCATCCCCCTCGCTCCAACACGTACATATACGCACCATTGAATAGATCTTATCATTGAGCAA
Organism: Ammodytes dubius; assembly: GCA_026122265.1. Lineage (NCBI taxonomy): Eukaryota > Metazoa > Chordata > Actinopteri > Uranoscopiformes > Ammodytidae > Ammodytes > Ammodytes dubius. The sequence goes on from CM047526.1 coordinate 10,330,506, forward strand.
ACAAAGAATGCTGAAAGATGGTTGAATGTATTCCGTTTGCCTTTCTATATGTGCCTATACATGTGTTCATTCATATCTATCTATCTATCTATCTATCTATCTATCTATCTATCTATCTATCTATCTATCTATCTATCTATCTATCTATCTATCTTATCTATCTATCTATCTATCTATCTATCTATCTATCTATCTATCTATCTATCTATCTATCTATCTATCTATCTATCTATCTATCTATCTATCTATCTATCTATCTATCTATCTATCATCTATCTTCTTTCTATTCAGGTGTTTGCCATTAATACATATTCTAATATTATTTTGTATTATTGTGAAGGAACCACATCCTTTTTTTCTATAAGGTGTAGCACAAAGCTGATGGAACCAAGATCATCAGGGTGTCATTGCCACACGAACACAAATGCTGATAGTACATTTTTTGTTCATCAGTTTGCCCTAGACTGTTCTCATTTGACTGTGCTGTGTATTGTCCAATTGTTGAAGTATCAGTATGGGGGGGGGGGGGGGGGGGGGGGTTGGCGATAAAACATAATTTAGCTGAGGCAGGGATATGAAGAACAGAGGGGGGGAAATCCCCTTCAAATCGCACCCTGATTATAGTATAAGTCATTTAGCGTTTCAAAAAGGCTCATTTTAGCTCAGTGCACTATCAAACTACTATCTACTAACGTATGGACAGCAGGGTTTTCCTAGGGCACGCTCTTCATGCTTCTCCCGCTGCCAGGGAAATAAAGAGCAATAATTGTTTCTACTTGATGAAAATATAGAGGCCGCGATAAGATGGATCAACGAGACAATGTCTATTTGAGACTATCTCTCTCTCTCTTCTTTCTTTCTATCTCTCCCTCTCTGTCTCTCTCTCGCGTTGTCGACTTGTGTAGTGGGAAGTGTAATTGAGATGGAGTGGAGACAAGCCACATGCTACTGATATCGCTTACTGGGAGCGCAGACAGAGAGGGGGGGTGGGGGAGGGTGGAAGGGCAAATGAGATGGGGGACAGCCTCGCACCCCAAGAGTTGATTTAGCCTATCAGCTCGACCAAAACTCTTGTTTGCCCCCTGACACTGGCACAGGATCTCAAGGTGCGGCCAATAAATGGTTCAGTTGTTGATTCTACTGCTAAGAAAGTATAAGCAATAGATATCAAATCCATGCGCGATCACGGAAGGATTACCTCATGCAGATGTGCAGCCAGTGGATAGATATACAGCATTGCTACTGGGAGTCAAGTATGAGAAGCGAAAAGGAGATGGAGAAAAAAAAGAATAAAAGATATAGAGAGACAATCATGGAGAGAGCAAGACATCTTTGACCACTATGGGCTGCCTTCAAGCAAAATTGATAGGGATGGATGAAACGGACAAATCGAGTGGAAACGGCTGACACACAGACAGGGAGAAAGTTTAAATAATTGATTTGAGAACTAAAGGAAGTGCATGAAGGGTCGGCAGAGTGTTGCTTTTAACCACAGGGCACCGAGGCAATCAGTAAACAAGTCAGACAGAAAGAGCAAACCTGACACCACTGTATCTATCTACACAGCCAAAGCCTATGGTGTATTTCTGCTGATTGACACTAACTGGCGATATTCATCCTGTATAGTACCTACAAAGGGGGAAGGGGGGACTTTGCAGTATGTGGCCCAACAAAAAGACATGGACTGTGATTGTGTCAGTGTTTTTTTTCTCCTTGTTAAACTGCTGCAGTAGTGTTACACCTGGTAGCAATAGATGTTGGTGGGCCTGGCTAGTAAAAATGAGCATCACCTCTGTGCCTTCTCCGCACTTTGTTCTACGTGCTTATGCCTCTGTCTGAGTAGGTGCGTGATGCTACATCAAATTCACTATAATCCAACAACCCCAACATTGCTCCTGCTGCATTATCACCCAGTAAAACACCCCTGCCTTACTTTCTTACTAACTTAACTCCAGTTCAGGTCACTAAAAACATCAAATGCTTTGCAGAACCAGAGAAAAAAAAACCTTTGTGTGTCTATCGAAAATTGTCACTTGGAAAAAAGTGCAAAGCCCCACTGTGCTCCGTCATGAAGTAACAAGCCCTCTGATTCATGTATGTCCACGCAGCACTGCTTTAGCTTTTTTTTCATATTATGTGGTCGACTAAGCTTTTTTGGCAGTGAAGCGCTGTGTCCATTGATGCTGCAAAGAAGCAGAGCCCCAGGGCCAAAAGAGTGTAGCAGCGTCAATAGCTGAAGAATACTTCATGCGCATAAGACATATTGATCGGGGTGAAATCTATGCATGGGGGGTAGAGGTGCGGCCAAAGCAATAGTGCCTCCACAGCACCTGGGCCAAACAATAAGGCGTTCTTTATATATTCACTGGGACAAAAATACTGTGTTGGATTGAATGAAAATCAGTGGAGTGCTTTTGCTTCAATGCGATTGCTTGACTGATGGGTTAGAGCCTCATACATGGCTCAACTTGGCAACACATTGATTTCACCATTTGAAAAACATTGAGTTTAAATGTCACTCAAATGTTTAAGGTTATTCTTGCAATGTTGTTACAACAAGGGACTGCAAATAATTCATTAAGACATATTCCCAACAGCTCAATAGTCCCACATATTTCTCATCGGACCGAAAGGCCATTGGTACGACTGGCTGTGATCCTGAAGAATACACACACTCTGTGGAGTTTTTACCCTTAATATTTAATGTATTTCGACACGCAAACCATGTGGCTTTGTTTTAGCAAATGCCAATGTATGGATCCATCAGGAAAACCATGTGCTTTCATGCTAAAATATGTTGAGTTGACGTGAGAAGGGGTCGTTCTACCATACTATAGGGTATGAATTTAAGACACAGCAGAATAACGGAGAAGTTAGTTACTATTTGTTTGCAGCTCGCAGCCTATAATGAGACCTCTCAAGTTTCCAGGAGACTTATGTACTTAACCCTTTGAGACCCACCATTCTAACATTCCGTTGTTCTATATTTTTGTATTTTACTTGATAAAAATCTTATTTTTTACACCAGCATTATGTTTTAACATACAAATGAATCAGCACAACCTCAGGTAATTGTATATGTAACTCAATAAAAACTTTTATGCATTCTAATATGGAATATTGGTCCAAAAAGCTAAAACAAATGAAAATCGTAACTTTAATTTTGACATATTTCATTTAAAAAAAAAAGTAAACCATTAAAAAGAAAGAAAATCTGAATCTAAAAAGTTGCACACACAAGTTTGTGTTCTGCCAGAAGTTACCAGAGGTTTCTAGCTTCTTCAGTTCAGGAGTTATGCTCATTCTTTTGGGCAGTGTATACAGGCGTTTTTTCTACTAGAAGTGGTAAGATATGTCAACAGCAGAAGCAAGACCCAGTGTCAGGTAAAACAGAGTTTTAATTAAATTTCACATAATAAACAGAGTATTCTTTGAACAATATGGTTGAAAATATTAACAATATGATGGAAAATATGAATAATATGAATATTATGAACAATATAATGGAAAATATGAATATTATGAACAATATGATGGAAAATATGAACTAAATCTGTAAAAAATATATACATGGTAAATAATCAAATCAATCAATCAATTTAAACATCTTGTACAAACTATATACACTACAGTATATACAATCTTGTGTATACAGATTAGCTGTGGTATTCGTTGTGGCAGTTTGTCAACAATGACGACCAGGTCCACGACCCATCCGTCTCCTACCTGTAGGCCTACTGAGCTGAACCACTGACTGCAGTGGAGGGCTCAGGCTGTGGTGGATTGACAGGAGCTGCAGGGTCTGCTTCCTCACTGTAACATAAGAGAATGAACCAATCAACATCTAAAAATATAATCAATCTAGGCAAATACAACACAGTAATTTTTGTACATACTAGGTCTGTGTTGTTGGAGTAAAAACAGTATATGCTATCTGTAATCCAATAACACATTTCCATACTAAAACTCTGTAGCCTGTATATTTAGAACTGAAATGAGGTCATTTTTACTTTGCTCCACAATTCAAATGAATATATCTCTGTTCTTATAAAAACCCTGTCTCCAAATCGATGACTTTTCCCAATAGTGTTTTATTTGTCATGTTATAAGTGTTCTGACATGAACGTAAAAAAAACTTAGGCTAAGTGTTTTTACAATAAGAGTTTTTATGATTTTTATGGTTATAATTCTGTTTCTGAACCTGACCAAGAGCCACCCCGTAAAAGACGCCTTGTTGCGCATCCCATCTCAGTGCCAGTGCGATTATCATCCACCCGCACTCAGCGAGCACATGTCACTGCCACACCCACACACATCAAGTTGATTTGCCAGGTAGATCAGGCTACGATAATCACACTCTCCCAGCTGCTCTTACACGCAAAGCTACTTTTTCCACAATCACATCCCATTATTATCCATTATTAGCCTATATGGATCTCACTGTTCAGTCTTCTAAAATGAACGTCTTTTCTCGCTGTTGCGCCGTCTTATCTCCGCGGATAAATTTGCCAAAACACAGACAGTGATTTGGAGTGAAAATAAGCTCGTGGCCAAACGACGACCAGAATATCCATGATTTATAAAGCTGATTATTGTCTGTTTTGGCTCCGGGCACCGTTAACGTTACACCACCCCCCTCCTACACCCCCCCCCCCCCCCCCCACCCGCGCGCCTCTATCTCTCTCCATCTCTCTCTCTCACACACACACACACACACACACACACACACACACACACACACACACACACACAAACAAAGCGAGAGACGTCTTCTGTTATAGAAAGGATGTAGTCCTTCACAATTTTGATGCTTTCATAAAAGGTTATGCTAGCTAGGCTACTTACTTGTTATCCTGAAGAGGATCAGTCCCGTCACCAAACTGCCGCTCATCTTCGGAGCAGCAGGACACCGGGGCCGAGTCCTCAATGTCCTTACCGGCATCCTTGTCAAAAAGATACTCGTATACCTCCTCTCTTGTGAATTTACGTTTTGCCTTTTCTCTTTATCGTTATTTGGTTGTTGGCTTTTTTTCCCCCTCTCTCTGACCGTCAAACTCCGGTTGTCAAACTCAGCGCGAGCGGACATTGATTCACTCTGATTGGTCAGCCTACTGAAGCTGTGATGTCATTTAATGTAGCCAATAGGAGTGTATAAAGTACTAAACGTCACTAGCTAAGATGGCGACTGAAGATAAATCTATAAATCATTTGTTTACTGCAAGACAGTGAGGGGGACGTAACTCTGCCTCTTGCTACTTAGTGCATACTCCGTGCATTCCACCGGTTATACCACGTTACACTCAAACGAAAGTTACGACGTTAAATCATTGGGTAAATAGTCTTGTCACATAGGTCCTGTTTGGCTTGCTTTTTAGAGCTTTTTGTCTAATTGTTAGCTTAAAAAACAGCATGTCTTTAGCTGAAACCGTCAAGGAGATATGACGCTCTAAAGAATATATTGTATGTCGGAGCGCCGGCGCTCCCGTGGGCTGCATAGTGTTAAAGCAATAGTCCTTCATGGTGTTAACGGATTTCCTACAATACCATAATCGCTCACTGGAGGCCAATAAATGCCTAGCGACAAAACAAACAAACCCTGTTTTTGTTCAAAAATCCCCAGGACACAACCAACCACACTTTTCCAACTGCCTTTCTCTAACACTAGACAAAAAAAACTCAGTGGCAGCCCATACAAAATATTACATCAAGGCCAATTAATTTGATGGCACCATGAAAGGGGTCACACAAGAATACCTGAAATCCCATTAGAATAAAGGAGCGATAGAAGTGAGCTATTGCCAAGAAAGTGTTACCATGCCAATCTAATGTCAGTGAGACATTAGCATAGCACACAATAGCTTCTGCCAATGTAAGGTGTCAAGGCCTTTTGCGGTGTGCACACGCAAAGATGTGCACTTAACAGACACTGTATACGTACACAGCCCATAATGTATTCACCAAGCCTTTGACTTTGCATTGCCATTCAAATGTCATGCTATCAGCAGCAAAAAGACTATGTGGTCATTGCAATTAAAACAACCATAATGTCGCCATACACAAACTAGGGTTGCCGCGGTGTGGACATTTTCATACCGAGTAATACACGTGCGTCAACACCGGTGTTACCGAGTAAAAACCACCAGACAGGGTCTTAAAAAAAAAAAAAAAAAAAATGATTAGGCTTCACCGCAGATTTCAAGAGAAGACGGTCCGTCGGCTCTGTAGGCGCTTACTTTGATCTTAAACATTAGATCGCGCAATTTATTCTTGAACGAAACAAATGCTTAGTGTTTGTAGATCATTTGGTTAAATTATTATGCAATTTGTTCAATATGAGCCACCAGAGCCACCGTACTGTGTTGCCTCATCGAATCAGAATGACTGGTGGGCTACTTCACTTTTACCTGTCTGTAGGCTATCAGAGCCATGATCGGAGCGCAGTTTATTGAATGCTTGGATTAAATTCACTCGTTTAAACTCGGTGTGATCCTTGACTCATACCAACCCATATGAACTTTCTACAGTGTTGTCAATAACTGTTGTCGTGCACTTTGAGGTGTGTCGGTGACGCGACGTCATTTTACCGGGGCTTCAGCTCCAAATGTTTTAAGTGAAGCTACCACGGATAGGCCTATATTTGCGGCGTGATTTCCACTGGGGACTTAACATGTTCTCTCCCCCCCACACTTTACAATTTATAATTTTTTCACCGCAAGCTGTCATCGACACGGAGCAGCAGCACACAGACAGCCTGCCGCTGTGTAGGCGCGGGTGTGTGTGAGTGTGTGTGTTACCTCCGGTTACCTCCCGTTGCTGAATCTTCAACAGTTTGCAGACTACCTAGTTTAGCCTACGTTTTCAGGTTCCCTAGTATTGGGGTTTCATCAAAAATATTGCCAAATAGGCGCGTTTGCTTTGGGCTTTGAAGCCAACTCCTCCGCCATCGTCTTATAAACTCTCTACGGGAGACTCCGCTGCTGTGACGCGGCTCTGCGCTGCACGGAGCGGAGCAGACACTTTCAGTTTCATTGTTTTCTGAGTAGCTTTATTATAACTTAGAAGTTAGAGTAGCCTTAGACATACTAGTTTTTTATTTAGCCTAATGAACAGCCGCCGTCACGCAAAATTTAACCAATTGGCTTTTATGTCTATTTTTTTTAATAGGCATAGGCCTATGCCTATAGACTATCCGGTGTTGCTCGGTGTTGAGGCTCCCACCGGTGTGAGCCTTCAACACCGAGTAACACCGGTAACACCTACTACCGCGGCAACCCTAAAACAAACGCATTATGTCGCAATATATTCTTTCCCCCTATATTCTGTTCATTGGCTGAAGTTTCTGGCCGATTGGTTGTGTGTATGCTGTTTATAAAGTCTCTATTGAATATTTAATGTATTTGTGAGTGTGTATTTTATTTATTTAACGCTGTAATTGTCACTTGTGAAGGAGTGCATTAACTTGCAGTTCAGCGTTGTCTCGTTGTGCCCTGCCGGGTGACTGATTCTGTTGATTTGGCAGAGATAAACATTGATAAACTGTTAAACAAAGTGTGCAAACACTATACTGCTTGAAATTACATTTCCGGCGTTTTTATGGTTTTCCGTAGTTCCGTAGGTATGCTTGCTTTATATTGTGTGTTTGTATACTATGTTTGTGTGTGTGTGTGTGTGTGTGTGTGTGTGTGTGTGTGTGTGTGTTTGTGTTTCCACATCTGAGATTCCTCAGACCTTGATAAGACGCGTGCTAGAGGACATCAGGGCATGCCGGACTAGGGGAGTAACAAGCATCAGCAGGGATCTGACGCTCTATTGGCTTGTGTGCATGTCCGGAAAAAAAATACATTCACACTCACACTCACACACTCACACAAGCATGCACGACACACTCGCATAGCCCTAGTCTGAGGGCACTGCTGTAATTGGATGTCTGATTACTGTCAGATAGTGTGTGTGTAGGTGTGTGTGTGTGTGTGTGTGTGTGGGGGGGGGGGGGGGGTGGAGAGGAGAGAGGAGAGTGAGCAGAGAGAAAATGCCAGAAAAAATTGAAAGAACAGTCTTCTCCCTGAAAAAGAGAGGGGGAGAGATGGAGAGATGGAGGCTCAGAAGTCAGAGAGGCAGAGAGAGATAGAGAGATAGGAGAGAGAGTTCCAGCCAGAGAGAAGTGGACTTGTTCTCTCTTTGTGATCTCCGGGCTTAACGTTGACCTTGTGCTTTTTATCTAGCCGTCTGACATCCAATCACACCTTGCTTATCTCTCCCCTCCCCCTCCCCTTGGCTTTAACCCCCCCACATCTTCTCATCTTTCCATCCTTTTACTCATCTCTTCCTTCCCGCCCTTCTCATCCCAAAGATTTTCCTCGCTGCGCGTCCTATCTCACTCCATCTGTCACTTTCAAACCTATCCTTCACTTCCACCTTTCATTTATTTCCCACCCCCACAGTTCTACAATCAGTTTCCCAAGCCAGCATGAGAAGTCCCATCGATTTGGGGAAGTATTGGTGATGGCTCGGTGGGTGGCACAAGGTCAGATTAGTCCATTGAGACAGTTAACTGACTTGTCTACTGCCCGCTGACTTTCAGAACTATAGTCTCCGGTTGCACACGTCAACTCTCACGACAGCACTTTGAACAGCTACTGCATGGGCTCTCTCTCTCTCTCTCTCTCTCTCTCTCTCTCTCTATGTACTTGTTGATATACCGGAGTTAAGCCTTAGTACATGCTTGTACATCTGAGCGTAAACAGAGAAAGCACGCCTGCCTGTTCAGTGCCGCTGTTTGGTTTGAGTCTCGTACAGATCTTTGGAAGGAGACTAGTCTATGTGCTTCTGCAAAGACATGTGACTAAGTTTAATTCCCTTATTATAAAGAAAAGTGTGTCTTACTGTGTATTGTCAATGTATGTACAGATGGTTTGATACATTTTTTTTTAAATGTATTTCTTAGATTCTATTTTAGGCATGACCTTCTTTAATATATATATATATTTGTTGCATTGTTAGAGGGAGCCTGAGATTCATGATTTTCATTATTGATAACTGCTCCATTAATTGGTGTGCCTTTGACTCAACAGTGTGTATGTTGAAGGACATGATTATACGGATAGGATATGATATGAAATCATGGAAAGGCAGGTATTTCAATGGTAGAATAGATCAAATATGTGTACTTTGTGGACAAAACCGTTCAGACGCAGTCCATTACTGAAGTAATGTGTTGATTGTTACTGCACTACAGCTGGCATTGTCCTTTGTTCACCGCCGAGAAAATGTTTAACACATATCTGGATGTTCCTTTTCATAGCCACCGTGTCAGTGAAATGGATTAGTATGGCAGTGACTGGCTGCTATAGTGTTCACACTTCAATGTATGTATTTTCCTCATTCAGATGTTTGACAATGCAACTCTGTCCATTAATAGATAGACAATTTACAACAATCATAGCATCCACTCTCGCTTTATCTCTTTCCCGCTGCACACAGGCTTCTGGGATTCAAGGGGCGGGATTGGCACTTGATTCTTTTTCAAATATATACAGTGGCTTGCAAAAGTATTCATACCCCTTGAACTTTTCCACATTTTGTCATGTTACACCCATACAAGTAATTTTATTTTATTGGGATTTTTTTGTGATAGACCAACACAAAGTTGGGCATAAGTGTGAAGTGGAATGAAAATTATAAATATTTTTCTAATTTTTTAAGAAATATAAAACTGAAAAGTGTGGAGTGCAAAAGTATTCATACCCCTTTACTCTGATCCCCCTAAATAATATCCAGTGCAACCAATTGCCTTCAAAAGTCACTTACTTAGTAAATACAGTCCATCTGTGTGTAATCTAATCTCAGTATAAATGCAGCTGTTCTGTGACGGCCTCAGAGCTTTGTTAGAAGTGAACAAACCAACACAGACTCTCAACAAACAGCATCATGAAGACTAAGGAACACGCAAAACAGGTCAGGGATAAAGTTGTGGAGAAATTTAAAGAAGGGTTAGGTTATACAAAGATATCCAAAGATTTAAACATGTCTCGTAGCACTGTTCAGTCCATAATATCCAAATGGAAAGAGTACGGCACATCTGGAAATCTACCAAGAAGTGGCCGTCCACCTACACTGGCAGGCCAGGCAAAGAGGGCATTGGTCCGAGAAGCATTCAAGAGGCCCATGGTTACTCTGGAGGAGCTGCAGATATCAACAGCTCAGGTGGGAGAATCTGTCCACAGGACAACTATAAGCCGTACACTCCACAAATCAGGCCTGTATGGGAGAGTGGCAAGAAGAAAGCCATTGTTGAAAACAAATCATAAAAAGGCCCGTTTGCAGTTTGCCAAAGGCCATGTGGGGGACACAGCAAACATGTGGAGGAAGGTGCTCTGGTCGGATGAGACCAAAATTGAACTTTTTGGCCTGAATGCAAAACGCTATGTATGGCGGAAAACTAACACTGCACATCACCCTGAACACACCATCCCCACTGTGAAATATGGTGGTGGCAGCATCATGCTGTGGGGATGCTTTTCTTCAGCAGGGACAGGGAAGCTGGTCAGAATTGATGGGAAGATGGATGGAGCCAAATATAGGGCAATCTTGGAAGAAAACCTGCTGGAGTCTGCTAAAGACTTGAGACTGGGGCGGAGGTTCACCTTCCAGCAGGACAACGATCCTAAACATACAGCCAAAGCTACAAAGGAATGGTTTAGGTCAAAGCATATTCATGTTTTAGAATGGCCCAGTCAAAGCCCAGACCTAAATCCAATTGAGAATCTCTGGAAAGACTTGAAAATTGCTGTTCACAGACGCTCTCCATCCAATTTGACTCAGCTCGAGCTTTTTTGCAAAGAAGAATGGGCAAAAATATCAGTCTCTAGATGTGCCAAGCTGGTAGAAACATACCCCAATAGACTTGCAGCTGTAATTGCAGCAAAAGGTGGTTCTACAAAGTATTAGCTCAGGGGGTATGAATACTTTTGCACGCCACACTTTTCAGTTTTTTATTTGTAATTTTTTTTTTTAAACAATTTATAATTTTAATTTCACTTCACAATTATGCCCCACTTTGTGTTGGTCTATGACATGAAATCCCAATAAAATAAATTTACGTATGTGGTTGTAACATGACAAAATGTGGAAAAGTTCAAGGGGTATGAATACTTTTGCAAGGCACTGTATATAATTTGTTTTGAAGCCACAAGTGCTGTCTGGGTAATACGATCCAATACTGAATGGCTGGGCTGCATAAGAGGCTGGTGTACTTTCTAGTACAGCACATAGACATATAGGAACAGACAGGATGTCTTTCTTACACACGCACGCACGCACGCACGCACACACGCACGCACGCACGCACGCACGCACACACACACACACACACACACACACACACACACACACACACACACACACACACACACACACACACACAAGCCCGCCTACACACCTACACACATACACTCACACACACACACACACACACACACACACACACACACACTGTAGGTGTCCACCTGTCTCCCTCCAAACCCGAGAAAGTGCTTACTTCAGCTAGACTGCTTGACTCCTGTGGTAAAGATTGACCTGCTTCCCCACCCCTTACTTCTACTACGATAAACTCACACACACACAAAACACACACACACACACACACACACACACACACACACACACACACACACACACACACACACACACACACACACACACACACACACACACACACACACACACACACACACACACACTCTGTGGGAAGGCAGGGGAAGTGAGACGTTAAAAGGCCAAGATCCTATGTCTCTGTAATGTCTCCTTTTCCGTCTTGCTCACTCACTCTTTTTCTCCCCTGTGTGTGTGTGTGTGTCTCTCCCTTTGAATCCTCCCTCGGCTTCATACTCATCACGTCCTTGGATCTCCTCTCTCACACACACACACACACACACACACACACACACACACACACACACACACACACACACACACACACACACACACACACACACACACACACACACACACACACACAAGTAATAATGAAAGATGTCTATGTCTGTACAAGGTCCAGTCTGCCCCCCCCCCCCCAGCTTTAAAGGTTTAGATATCCGTATAGTGGAAAAGGCACAGCCTGTCCTCTATGTTTAAAATAAAGATTGAGCAAAAAGTCAAAGTCCTATACTCTTTAATTCGGTTACTCTGCACAGTGGCTGCCCTGCAACCTAACCCCAGACAGGTAAAATGATATTGACATTCAAAGTTTTGTCCTCTTTTGTGTCATCCAAAAATATTCTCATACTCCTCCATGTTAATAGCATGGGACGAATAATTGTACCATCTTGTCACTGTATCAGGTAGAACACGAACAATGGCTACTAATTTGATGAATAATGCAGATTTACAAGCAGGAAAATGGGTTTTCTATACCCAGCTGTCATGGCCATTACTTTCAATAATGTAAAGTGCAATGTAGATGGATGATAAAGGTTGTTTGCCATGGTTACTACTGTAATATTAATGTATTGAGAAATGGGGATGTCATGTAGTACACACACACTGACATCGCTTTCTGTCTTCTTTGCACGGAGAGGATGAGCAGTAGCATCACTTGCATGCTGCACGCCATTTGTAAAAAATGTATGATATACTGAGGAGAAATGTATGGTGACATTTAAAGTGTTGTTTGTGCAGAACTAATGTTCAAGATACAACATCCAGATATGATATTGCAGCTGTCTTTTACTCATTTACAGTAGGCCTAAATTATGGTGTGTTATTTTAGCACTTTATTATAAACTGCTCATAATGCTTAAGAAGGGTATTTTGAAGTTGTAGTAGTGTCCGATTGGGAAAAAATAAATGCAAATATTTAAAAAATGTGGATGGTGGCATCCATGTTTGGAAAGAAGTTTTAAGGTTGTTAATGAAAACTTGTGTTAAAGTTTAACCTTGTGTCTCCTCTTCTTTGCCGAAGCCAGTGAAATGTAGCTTTGGAAAATGAACTCTATAGGACAGTATAGGCACAGCTGCAGTATGAATGCGAAATCTAGGAAAGCAGGATTTTTACAATGTCTACAATCGTTATAATAAAACAGAGAAGATGCAAACTTAACCTAAGCCGTAATATACTGAGGCTAGAGTGCAAATTAGCTCCTTAGATAGACGCCACAAATTATTGTATTTTTGTCTGAGCACCACTTGAAACATTTTATTATGCGCTCGGTAGATCATCGCACGTATCCAATATCCCTTCGCTGATGCAAACTGCCAACGCAATTTATTGTCTTTTATAACTCACACCACCACGGAGGACATTGCTCATAATCTCATCTCAGTCTCGTGTTCCCGCAAAAAAACAAACATGGAGCAAAAGTACATTACATTTTCAGTAAACTGAGACAATTTTGCCTTATCAGGGTTTAACTATCAGCAAATTACAAGCAATTTCAAGCTGAGGTCCATTATGAGCTCACAAAAAAATCCATTTCACCTCGGGGTTGTACCAGGTCTGTGCAGCATGTTTTTTGGGGTATGGGGGGTTATGACCATCTTATTTTTTTTCCCCCAGCTCATTTCAGGCTCTAAGGCGTGTGTCCTTTAAGGTCTATTTTAATGGGAGGATGTAAATTTCCTGGGACAGCGGTTCCGTGGGTGTTGTCAATGATTCATTAGCACGCCTGCGGGGAGAAGTTTCGACTTGGAGCGAGAAAAAAAAAAAAATGCAGAACACAATATTTACCGCACCACTTCATCCACAGCTATGTTACAGACTAGTGCACATAGGTTACCGGAGTGCACACACACATACGTGCAAAATGCAAAATGTTCATTAGTAAGCATAGGCAAATTCATGAAAGCATGTATAAAAAGGCACATTCACACTCAGACATACACACACACACACATACGCACCACACATTTCCTACTTCAAAGGGCCACGCAGCAGTGCCCCAAGCTAAGAACAAAGCATAGAGAAGCACAGGGCAACTTTTAATTTTAAGGCTGTGCTAATGAGGTTCAGAGAGAAAAGAAAGTGTGCCATGCTCAGTGTGTGTTTGCTGTTTGTGAGGGAATGTATCCAATAGTAACAGTTCTCTGGCAGGTGTTGCTGTGGGGATAAATGCAGTGGGCGGCTCCTTCAAAGAAACACTTGCTAAGCTGGAGAGAGAGAAATTAATTTCTTCCTATGTGGATATGCCGGGTGCAAAGAACCTCATATTTGGTCCAGGCGTATTATTGAATGTAGTGCTAATAGTTACATTTGACAGGTTGTGTGTGTGTGTGTGTGTGTGTGTGTTGTGCGTGTGTTGTTGTTGTGGGTTTGTCTCAGACTTTCAGGGACACACATACTATAGTGGAGGGCAGAGAGGGTGACACAGCTGTGTCGTAACACACAAACATACACACACACACTACACAACACTACACACACACACACACACACACACACACACACACACACACACCACAGCACACACCACACACACACACACACACACACACACACACACACATACACTACAGTGCCAGTGGAATAAAGGTGGCTATCTTTAAAGTACCCTAATTTTCAAGCTATTGTCACCTGTGTGTGTAGACGCCTTAATTCGGGTATAAATACATTCCAGGATGCGTGAGGGTATCAGAGTGTGTGGGAGGTACTCCTGAGGTGTTTTGTGCAGGGTAGGGGTAATGGAGTGATGCAGAGGATGGCTATTGGATAGATCCTCTCAAACAACGCTTTTAAAAGTGTCTAGGGTGCAGCCAACTGTAAAATAGGGGAAACTCAGTTGAGAGCAGCTCAATCTCACGGTATTACAGAATTGAAGCGCAAGTCACACTAGCGAATAACACTTATTATACACGCTTTGAACACTTCTTAAATAGATGTACTGTCGAAAACATGGAAGTGGTTCATCAATATATATATTTTTTTCCTATTGCTAGATATAGTGTTTTTTTCACACACACACACACACACACACACACACACACAACACAACACACACACACACACACACACACACACACACACACACCACACACACACACACACACACACACACACACACACACACACACACACAAAACCTGTTTCAATACTTTGGAGATTCAAGTGAGCAGGATACACACCCATTGATGCCTCTGTTGGTTAGTATGTGAACTGGTGCAGACAGAGTGAGAGAGAGACATAGAGGGGAGAGTGTGGGAGGGCAGCAGATTGTTAATTAAACGTTGAGACAGCGGCGTCTCCCGCCCCGATACAGAAGGCATTTAATCTCAAAAACAGAATGGAGTTAATTACCGACGATAAGGGTTTTCATTTGGCTGAAGCGCTTGACATACTAAACATCAAATGTATTTATCATCACATCTAGCACGCACTGACCCCTGTGCTACTGATGCATACATCAGTAGAACAGGGTCAGTCAAGTGGACATTCATGCATACCCATAGTGTACACACGCACGCACACACACACAACACACAACAAACACACACACACACACACACACACACACAAACACACACACACACACATACAAACACACACAACACAACACACAACACACACCACACACACACACACACACCACACACACACAAACACCACACACAAACACACACACCACACACACACACACAACACACAGCTGTATATGAATACATGTCTGCACATTTGCACTGACTGCTGCACTAGTCTGTGTGAGCTCTGGCTCTCATTAGATGACACCTACACACATGCACACAAACAACAGAAAGGCATACAAAAATATGCTCTACACCTACACACAGCGAAGCAAAACAAACTAGAAACACATGCCCAGAATACACACATAAATAGACTTGAGGAATTTATATTCACTTCCATTCTATTCCACATTGGAGGCGCCATAATCGGGTTATTAGAGATCAACTGAGAGCTCCTCAGTGTTTTGCTGCTCAGCAAGATGAAGAGCCCACAATTCAATTAGCGCCGTTGTAGACGGTTGTGCTACAATTGCTGAATGATTTAATAAACTGGGCTATTACTGTGGCCCAATACAGCTGAGGCCTATTGTTTTATCTGTAGAAAAGAGAACTTCTAACTGGTCTCACATTAGTATGCCTGGCCTGTGATGGGATTTCCCTAAACAATTGTATGAGTCCCTAGCCTAGATTGTGTTTTTTTTTTGCAGGTTGGGGGCAGTCAAGCAGTTTTTTTCCATAACAAGTGGATGCTGCGATTGAAAATGGAAATTTCAACAGCCCGTTTCACTCTTGAGTTCTCCAAATCTAGTGGCTAATTAGATTTTTACCTGAAAATGAATGAGGGTCATTGTTGACACGGAATTAGCAGATCATGGATTAACCACTCTGTTGGTATCTGACGCCATCTGACACATTTTCCTTTCCTATAGCAAAAGGAAATGGCAGTGGGATACTTATTCGATTTGACCCACTGTAAATACCTTTACACCAGGTCAGCCACCTGAGACACAGGTTTTTAACCCAGCCCGTTGAAATCACTGAAGTCAATATAGGGCCTTGGAGTTCACAGAAAATCATTTTCACATCCGACCAAACTTTTTGTTTCACTCTAGGAGCTCTCCAGTCTGCCTCAAACAGCAGAAGACACAAAAGCACGGCCATTATAAAAATAAATATAGCTAAGGTTTTTATTCTTTAAACGATTTGCATTTTTTCTCTACGTTATTGGTTCCGCCATGGGAGAAAATCCTTTATCCTGAGTGTATTATATGCTATGGTTTTGATGTTAAAAACCCTCTCTTCCAAAGCCTCCTATTTATTAAATGACTCCTGCTTTCAACTAGACGTTCCTTGGATGATTAAAAACAGATGCGGTTGTCTCTGCTGACTTGACCTCACACTTTCCTTTTTGATCACAGCAGCACAGGTGAGCGCTAATAACTGACGTTTGCTTTTTAACAAGCTGCCTTTTATTTTTTTTTGTTTGTTTTGGCAACAATCAAAAGACCAGACGTGTTTTATGGGAGTATATCGGCCTGCGTCGCTTGCAGACAGGTGCAGGTATACATCCACACTAAACACACAAGCACAGTTTTGATATAGTCTTTATCCGGGAAATGTGTGTTCTCTCAGTGGGACAGTTATTGATGATGATGTGAGCAAGAACGTAAAACAAACAATGATTTAATCACATCCATACTGCTCCAAGGACGACGGGGAGAGAATGCAAACATCAGCGCTATGGGCATGTGTGGGTGTGCACACTGTTCTATGCCTCGTTTGCTCATAATTTGCTATGTGCGTGCACACGTCCAAAAGTGTGTATCAAGTTGGGTGATTATCCTTGAGAAAGTATTCTGAACTTCCAAGTGTTTGTCTCAAATGTGGAGTGTGTGTGTGTGTGTGTGTGTGTGTGTGTGTGTGTGTGTGTGTGTGTGTGTGTGTGTGTGTGTGGGGATGTCTGTGCCCATTTCGTCACTGTAGTGATTATCCTTGAGAGGCTTTTCATTTGAGGCTAATGAGTATTTGTTTTAGTAGTCATGCACGCTGGTGTGCGTGCGTCTGCGTGGGTGCGAATGCGCACGCGTGTGTGATTAAGGGGCGCGGTATAGTGAAAGCGACAGACTGTACAGATGTTCAATAAATGGGCTGGAACAGACGAGGAGGGAAGGGGACATCATTCACTCTCTCTCTCTCTCTCACCCATAAATGACAAAACCAAATATGTAGGCACACACACACACACACACACACACACACACACACACACACACACCACACACACACACACACACACATGAAAGACATGGGTAGACTCTTGGGTAGTCTTTTCTTATTGTGCACTGGTTAAGGATAAAGCAGATGTAATGAATGATTATCCCCTTATTCTACACACTGACACACACACACCTTTACATCTTTGAGCTGGGTTAATGAGCTAATGAAGCTCATTAATAGGATAGAGCTGAAATATAAAGTCGGATTAGTGCATGGTACTATAGATGTTGGATTTTGTGTGTGTGTCTGCGCACTAACCAACCAGCATAACAGTGAACATGGGAATCGTTATGCTCACTACCAATATAACAGGTCCACTCTTGGACATGCTTTAAGTCATGTTATAAACATGTATAAAACCTGCGTGGTTGCTTGTGTTTGTGTGTGTGTGTGTGTGTGTGTGTGTTGTGAGGGTGGGTGCCCATTTGTTCAAGACAGTCATTTCGAAGCTACTACAACGTTTTAATCTCCATGTGTTTCAGGGTCAGTTTGAACATGAATACATTGTGTGTGTGTGTGTGTGTGTGTGTGTGTGTGTGTGTGTGTGTGTGTTGTGTGTGTGTGTGTGTGTGTGTGTGTGTGTGTGGACATTGAGAAAGAACAAGGTGACAAAAACCTTCCTCATTTATAAATATATTTAATGAGGAAGGTTTTTAAGTATTATTTATCAAACATATTTGGAGTGAATTAACTTTGAGGCCTGGTCTCTTTATCCTTAACAATAGAAATAGTGAAATGGTGACGTGATGAGATAACGAAATAGACAAAGTATACATGTAACAAAAATATTCTACAATAATACATATTTGTTTTTCTTTCTGTTCTGAAGTTCTTCCTTTCCTACAATTCTCTTCCAGCCTTTTCTTTCCTTCTTTCTTTCATTCTCCTGGTCTACTGCCCTAGCTCGTTTTTCTCTACCCCTCTCATACCGCGTCTCATCGCAACCAATTCTCCGACTCCAACTGTGTTTTGGCTTCAATGTTTGATAGATGGCCGTCTGTGATCGTTGTATACTATATTTCAACTACGTGCTTGTTGCTGTGTTGTCCTGGCACCCGCACAAAAATCCCTTGGCCTGTGATAGTACAACCTGTGGTTTTGTATTTTTCTTGAACCATTTTTATGGCGGCTGCTTCTGCTGCGCTTACCGTCGATTTATCCTTGTGTTTACCTCAAAGTGCCGAGGTTGCTGAAGTGCAGGTTCACTTTTACTGCCATGCAGCAGAATGAGTGTTTACAGCGATGTCTAGACCAACAGTTTTCTACACTGGGGGTTTATAGGGCCAAATCAAGGGAGAGCAACCCGAAAGTGAGACATAAACGCAAACTAAAAGAATTGCAAATCGGTGAGCTAAAAAGCTGATAATACATTCTTTCTTCTTCTCTGTCTCTCTCTGTGTCCCAGGTGGAGTGTGTATTGCCCAGTCCTTGAAAATCCCCAGGGAGCCCAGGACAGGGGAGTTTGACAAGATCATCAGACGCCTGCTGGAGACCTCCAATGCCAGGGCCGTCATTATGTTCGCTAATGAGGACGACATACGGTACGTGCCAGACACTTCAACAAGTCTCCCTTTTTGCTAACACCCATAATTTGTCTACTGCCTTTTGCTTTGGAGACACATTCTGCTGCATTTTCAGCTTATTATAATATGATAACTTCAAAATACCTATGTGCCATTTTCAGTTGAAAGAAACACTGACCTACTAACTAGTCCTTCGTCTATGTTAAACTACTGATATTATGAATGTCGCAAAGAGTCGTAATATGAATTGCCTTTCCTCCTTGTCGGCTTTTTAGGGCTCAATACGTAGTTCTAGCCATTCATTCAATTTCCTAGTTTCTAAATTGGCTGAAGTTATTTAATAGCCCATGTACAGTGTCGGGGGTGTTCCCTATCTTGATCAATTGGAAATCAAAGGGGCTTATAACCACTTAATGTGATTCAACCAGAGGCAACCAGAAATGCTTGGAGTTACACACACACACACACACTCAAAATAATTCTCAATTTCTTTCTACAAACAGGCGAATCCTGGATGCAGCCAAAAGGAACAACCAGACAGGTCACTTCCTGTGGGTGGGCTCAGACAGCTGGGGCTCCAAAATCTCTCCCGTGCTTGGCCAGGAGAGAGTGGCCGAAGGAGCTATCACCATCCTACCCAAGAGAGCATCTGTGGACGGTAAGAATGTGCAACGACCCCAAGCCACATAACAGTCAGTAACTTACCATAGATCAAAATGGGGGATCTTTTCAACTTTAAAAAAAATGCCGCAAACATTGACCCCTTGCCTGGCTTGAGTGACAAATGGAAGGGAGCTGAAGTTGTGTGTGTGAAAAGTGTAATAGATTGAATTAAGGGGACAGCAAGAAAAGGCCAGAAACCAAAAGTAGAAATATACACGCAAGGTCTCTCACTTTTGATACCGGCAGCGCAACACGCTATTAGACCCGGGAGGACATCCTCATTTGCTCCCTTTCAGAGCTCCCTCTTAGAAAATTTGCTCCCAGAAGGACACAAAGGCGACAAGATATGAAGTGAGTGCCTAGGAAGAAGTTTAAATGAATCGAAGTGGGCTCTAGCTATCGACATGACATGAGGGAACACTCTATGGGGTCTTGAGAATAGACGGAGGAGTGAGGGGCGACTGTGGCTCAGGTGGCAGAGCGGGTCGGCCGATGATCAAAGGGTTGGAGGTTCGATTCCCGCCCTGCCACTTGTGTCATAGTTGTTGTGTCCTCGGGCAAGACACTTCACCCACCTTGCCTTGTGTGAATGTCGATAGTTAGCCTGCTATCGGTGTATGAATGAGTGTGTGAATGGTAACGTGTAAATGGGAACAGGTCTCCCTTGCAAAAGAGTCTTCGGACTCAATGGGATTTACCTGTAGAAATAAAAGGTAGGAGTTGTGGGTTCAATGAAACCAGAGGACAACTAATGAAGTTGTGTGATATGTTGGCAAATATATATGCATTCTTGCCAATAGTTAGATGTAAATATCTCATCGCTGTTAAGTACTTAATTACATTTGAAGCTAGACCCAGGGGGACGGCTAGCTTAGCTTAGCACTAAGCCTGGGAACGTGTTGTCACTGTGAGGTTGCCAGGCAACTCCTGGAGGTCCCTGCTCTGGGTGAATACATATTTTGATACCAATCCCAATGAAACCAAAACATATTATGATTTAATAGCTCAGTTACATCTAATCAAATAACCATAGGACGTTGAGTACCCCTTGGGGTCCAGCTCCCCCCAAACCTTTGACCATTTGGTGGAAATAATTGCTGTTTGAAGAACTGTGTTGTGTCACAATTACGAATTACTTTTTAGTTTTATGAGCATGACATCTGTGATCACAGGGAGAATTACGTGAACCCAGATGACATGCGCTGCTTTGGGAGCTAAACTGTTCCCAGCAGTGTAAGTATATCCAGTATTGAGAGCTACACAGGTGCACACGGGACCACTTTCCCTGACAGCAGGGCAGATTAATGAAGCACTTGACAGCTTTTTTTTTATTTTTACGGCGAGTCAGGTATGGCACAGGCTGTCCAAGTCAGTCTGATAGTCCCCAGTGGATTCTCTTCCCTTCATGGTTTGTTTCACGTGCACTGTGTTGCCCTGAATTACAGTCCCAGTGGAAATGAGTCATGACACAGTGAACTGTAAAGTGTCTGTGCAGTCTTATTGGGGCATACCTGCCATCCATGGGAGCAATAACACCTGCCTCTTTCAAGTAGCCAACAGAACACTGATGAGGTTGAGCTTGGTTATTGAGTAATGTACAGATAGATAGAAGATGTTCTTCTTTTAAATGCAGTTTTGCCAATCTTTCACCCTGAGGCACAATGCAAAAGGCTGTTTTGCCAATTAATGGCGGTACGAATTAAGTATTACGAGTACAAGCAGTGTTTCTCTTTTGTCTTTACCCTCGCCCATCTCTTTATCTCAGCCTAACAGACTCTTGACAGGTATTTCCATCCCTGTTTGTGGAGAAATATGTTCTTGATGTTCTTGCCCTGTTGCTCTGCTCTTCTCCTCTTATTAAATTGGACAGGTAGCCAACGTAGACAGGAAAAAAAAAACTAATTCTGAAATGTTTGCTCTGCCAGGCTACTTGGCTTCAGTATACTCGATAGGAGCTCCCATAGCGGACGGCTTCACATAAATTCCCTTTCAGTCATGTTTTAGATCCATGCGCTATTCATAACTTATGCGTTTTGTGAGTCAAAACAAATTGCACTGCCAATAACATGTTTGAGTACAGGCAGGCTAAGTGGAAAGGCAGGGTCTTACATCTTGAAGCACCCATTATACAATGGAACAAGATCTTGGGATGTGTTGAAAACAAGTTGTTAAATGCTTTTTGAGGGCAGTTACTCAAGACATGTAACTACTGCTCCGTCTGCCTTTTTTCTTCCAACAGCGTTTGACAGGTATTTCCGTAGCCGCTCGCTGTCCAACAACAGACGAAATGTTTGGTTCGCCGAATTCTGGGAGGAGAACTTTAACTGTAAGCTGGGGATGCACGGCAAACGGCCCGGTAGCCTGAAGAAATGCACAGGTAAGACTCTTCGGATTTTATATAAATCACATCTTTAAAAAAACAAAAATCCCAAATGGCCTGAAAGCCAGAACAGTCAACATTGTCTCTACAGACGGTAATTTTGTGGACTTTGTTCAGACACGAAAACAGCTGAAAAGGCTTCTAGCTATAGAGCTGTATTTTTTTTCCTAACAGAGGCTAACACATAATCTATTGCCAATTTGAGAAGAAGGTGTTTCAACTCCGCAGATGTTCTATAGAGGGTTGATAGTTTTACTAGCCAACAAATCTAACAGGTGGTCAGCTTGAATTGGTCATCTATCATCCCTGAAACACATCAAGTAGAGATCCTTGCGTTTTGCCCCGGTCAATACTCAATAAAATACAAATCAATACTCCAGTCTGTTCAATGCAAAAACAATAGACTAGCTAAATTGCTCTACAATGCTCTTCAACAACAATTAAGAAATCCTCAAACTATTGTGGTTATTTTGATCTCTCTCTCTGACATTAATTTACAGCTTCAACTCTGTAAGAGATTGAACACACTGGAGACAACAAGTAGTCCACCCTAAAAGCAAGCCGTCTTTCTGGCCGTTTCCAATTAGTCCAGCCTGCAGAAATCTGTGCTGCGATTTACCACATCACTGTGGATTGTCTACACTCTACAGGGTCCATGGGAGCATCCTGGCTCGGAACATTTGTCAACAGGGATGCGCACAGAGGTTTAATTAGTACACACACATATATATATATATATAAGTGTATATTGTAGAAAGCATTGTGCAGACTTTCTGTAAGGATCTGTAAAGCACAGATCACACTAGCTTTCCAACTCAACAGCTTGTGGGGGAAAATAAAAAGTTATTGGAATCTGTGCTTGTGAATATGAGAACTCAGTATCTTTCCCTGTGTGTGGAGTATATTGTATGTGTGTATTTGTGCTGTTGTTGGCACTTTTTCTCATAATTATTTTGCTGTGTGTGTGTGTTCACGATATGTGTGGTTTGACCTGCATCTTGCTGTCATATCAAAATGCCTGCAGCTTGTTATTTAACATAAGGCCAAGCTGTGCTAACTCATGTGTGCCCTATGCTGATTGTGCATGTGTGTGTACAAGCTAGATAGGGCTGTGTGTGCACTTTAACAGCATCTAAGGCTGCAAGCTGCTACACAGAAGGTGTCACACTTACAGTAGAGTTAAGGGAAAGCAATGGACATTACCTGTATGTAGTCCCGTGAACACACACATTTAGGTTAAATACGACAATGCTGCTCTGATTAGGTTTGTATGTGTATGTGCCCGTGTGTCACAGTAAGTTATCCCCCGGGTGATTCCCGCCATTAGTTCACATAATTAGGTTTGTAAGGGGTGGTGACTCCCATTGACTGTCTATTACTAGCCATGGCATCTGTGTACGTCGGCATGTTGTGTGTCAAGGGGGCCCTGTAGTGGTGCGACAGACTCCATTAATTCCAAGTGCCGGGGTTCGCGACCTCCAAATCATCAACACAGAAAGCCCAATCAACAGCCTGCTGCTCAAGGTCGCCACGGTGACACACAGCTGACGGGAGGATGTGGAAATGGGTATGTGCGATTAGTTCAATGTGATTGGGGCCGGGAGAGGGAGAGACTAATAGAACAAGAGACACTGTGTGTGTGTGTGTGTGTGTGTGTGTGTGAGTCAACAAGTGCAAATAAAAAAAATAATAACAGGAAGAGGGGTTGAGAAGTAATGCTTGGCCGCACAAATTAGAAACAAACATTAGAGACAAATGCATTTTGTTTCGAGAGCATAAATAATGGAGGCAAAACAACAAATGAGAGGATTCGTAGATGAGGCGAAGAGAAGAAGACATAGGGTCATGAGTTTGAAGAGTGCTTGTCCTTCTGATGGCACTAGTTAGGGTATTTAATGGAATGGAAGTTTAAAGTAGCATGAAAGAATAGTACATTTGGAGTCCCTACATTTTTTTTAATAATGAATCAATCAGACTTCTTGAGGTTCTGGAGAATGCTTGTTGTCAAAATCAGCGTCTGTCAAAATCAGTGAATATCTCCTCACGATCCACTCCCTTTATGTACTGTGTGTGTGCTGAAAAAAACTATTGGTTGTTAATACACTTCCTAGGCTCTGTAAATGGCAGCTTTGTAAACAAATGGACTTGGACCGACACACCATAGTAATGATAGTGCTAATAGGCTTAGCTACTGATCGGCGTATACTTTGTCTTTGATAAGTATTGGGCTTCAACACTACAATACTAAAAACACATGCTACCTGTGTTTTCATAGCGATAGCATTGTTGCTAGCTACAGTCTATCTGTCCAAACCCCTTTGTTTACACACCCGTTTACAGAGCCTAAGCTGTGTATGAACACCAGCTTTTTCTTTCTGAGCAACGACATATTTTGACAATTTAATCTTTGCTGCCCTGGTAGTGATACACTAGCACAAGGAAATGGAACACCTAAATGTCAACGTAAGCGTCAAATAAGCTTTGAATTATTTCCTCCAGTTCCGAGCAATTTATTTATTTATTTTTTGTACCAGTGTTTCGTCAGACAGTAACCAGCAGAGGCTTTCTTTCACTACATGACTCATGCATCACCTCCTCCGGGGGAAAAAAAAACATCAACCCTTCTATGCATCATGCTTCAGTCCCACCTGCAAGATACATTTTTTAAAACTGGAGTCCTCTGTGAGTGCCAAAAACAAGTTATCCCATCTATATTTTATAGAAATATACCCGGTGTTCTGTGGGGGGTAGAAAAACACTTGCACTATTGTCATTGTTACATGATATCTTTCAGGGGGGGGGGGGGTTATTTTTTTAACAGTTAGTACTTGCTGCTACTGCAATCTGTTCTCCCATCCAATCACTTCATTGTAATAATAATTTATTTACAGTACATAATCTCAACTCGTTCAACAGTAAGCACAGAAGAAACGCAAATGCAAAGCACTCTCATCTGAGCGTAGTACAAAGGTTTTTTTTTTTCTTCTTTCTCAAGCGCGGTGGATAGGCTATGAAGCCCACAACTGGGACAACTCAAGATACTGGAATAAAACACTCCATTCTGTTGAAAGCGTGCAGTCAGGTAAAACTGATGCCCTAGGGGGAAACCGACTGAAGCGTAACACCAGATCGTAGATAAAGCCTACGTATACACACTTACAAGCTCACAAACACTTACATGCCCAGTGGCTGCCGATAGAATCACGGATGAGTGCGGGATGATGTGTTAATTAATGTGGCTCTTCGACACCTGATCCTCAAATCCCACTGGCTGGCTGTGTTTTTATTAATTTAATAAAGATGCAGGTGTGTAAACCCTCTTGCAAACGCTTTTCTCTCACAAGAGCACACATTGACAGACACCCTTTTTTCAATAAATCCCCACACCTGATTAAAAGTTACTCAAGTGGCAATGAGGAACTTTCCCATTTTGTTGATTCTAGCAACACCTTTGTAGTTATCCAAAAAGGTTCAATTGTTCTAACTTGATCAATCTAATTAAAATATTCATGTAAACATACTAGTATTAATTTTTTTGTACGATGACATGTACACCTTTGTAGTGTTATGTATTTGTATGCAACTATGTAAGATACGTGACGCACATTGGCACATTTTTATTTACAAAGCCTTGACCGGGAAGCTTCCTCGTTATTTAACAGAAATGCTGCAAATTTCAGATGGGCTTTATCAGACCCGCTCCACTGACATGCTTATGCTTTATGTCCCACAAGCCCGGTCTGAGCTGGGAAAGACAGCTTTTAGCTTCAGTGCCCCTGACTCCTGGAACAACTTACAGCAACAAATTAAACTAAATAACTTCATATCCTTTAACCAATTTAAACAAACTATCTTAAATCTGCCAAACTCTACCTGTAACTGTTTTAATTAGGCTATATTGTACTTTCACCCATTTCATTTTAATTGCTGCCACTCTTCACCACTGTGTAAATGTTTCAATTGTTTTTCTCTTCACCTGTTGTTGTGTATTTGATGTATTTGCATTGAATATTGTGCATTGAATATTGTTTATGTATTGTTGTTTTTCCTTTGAATTTGTTTGAACTCGACGCAATTGTAAATGAGGGTCACCCCTCAATTGGTCTCTCGAGGATAAATAAAAGTTAAATAAATAAAAAAATAAATAAATAAAAGATTATGAATGGTAACATGATAATGCTGAATCAGATTTAACTTTGATGTAAGCCCTGTTTCCACCGCCGGAACTATGTCCAGGAACTAGGAACATTTGGAGGAACTCTTTGTGTTTCCACCGCCGGAACCAGGGTCTAAACCATAGTTCCTGGAACTTTGATTTACCCTCCATTAAGACCCTGCTCGTGGGGTAGTACTTGACAAAGGTTTGGTAGCCTTTTGGGGCGGGGCTGCAGTGCTGAAGAATTCTGATCAGTCGAGTTGCACAATCGTCTTATTTCCTGGTATGGATTTAAACCATTTGTGATGTAATAGAAAGTGATCGGCAACAGCGTCCTCCTTACTAACACCCCGGGCCACACATTATGCATCTGCTGCACTTGTGTCTGCCTATTTCTCTGCGCCCATGTTAACAGGATAGAGAAGCCATTTATACATGCAGTCTATTGAGCAGCATATCTCCACCAAGACATACAGAGAAATAATCTGTTTCGTCCGACGAGTTCCCCAAGCAAAACGGATCAAAGTCGGATCTGCGCCTAATTGGAGTAAAATAGCAGTGTAATGATGAAGGCTGGATTATAAATACACTTACATCAAATACACAACAGTATATATTTTATCTCTGCCTGTTATCCCATCATGCTTTGCAGGATGGACTCACCGCTCCTCATAGGAATACAATGGGTGGAGGCAGCTCTGCCTAACTGGCCGCACAGTGACCCCCTAGCCAATCAAATCTCTCATATCACCACATCCTCGTTCTGTAGATCTGGTATTTCTCTGCCCCGGGGTTAGACACACACACACACACACACACACACACACACACACACACACAGAAAAACAGAAACACACACACACACACACACACACACACACACACACAGAAACACAGAAAAACAGAAAAAAAACACACACACACACACACACACACACACAGAAACACAGACAAACACACACACACACACACACACACACACACACACACACACACACCTCCCTCACCTCCCTCACCTGGGCCCAACTATTCCAGTGCTCGTTGTGAAAGGACCTATAAGCCTGCAGGTACACACACACACACACACACACACACACACACACACACACACACACACACACACACACACACACACACACACACACACACACACAGAAATTAAATTGGATTGCTAGCAGGACAGAAGGTTGTTACAATGTTGGCTGCTTTGTTTTTCTTCTTCTTTGTCTTCTCTCCCATGTGGGTTGTGACTTGTGTCACTATCGAGGGAATTTCACCTACTTTTATTTTTTTCTTCTTCGATTTCTTGGCTTTTGTGATCTTTCTTACTTTGCCGACTGTCAATCTCCACTCGACTTTGTGCTTGTGTAACTTTCTCTCATCCCTGTCTTACCAAACGTTTTAGCTGTCATTTCTTCCCATACTGTGTCAAATTCAAATGAAAAGTACCTCGTTCATGAGCATGAACATACTGATACACTATTGACAAAGCGCTATGAATATAGACAAAAGACATTGCAGTATATGTAAATCAAAGCTGTTAAATTAAAAGTAAAACAGAAGTGAAGGGCTTTTAGTGGCTAACTTGACAGGCAATTTCATCAAAAGGAATTGTTTCAACCTATACAGTATATTCTTCTATTTGTAACTACAGTATTTCTAAAATATGTCTGTCTGTGTTTTCCTCTGCTTTGCTTTCTCCCTCTCACTTCTCACTCATATTCCCACAGTCAACTTGTGCTCAGTCTCATTGATGTGCACTTCGAAAAAATCTTTGATTTGAATTCACATGGTCTCGAAAGCTAATTGGCCGTATCATTTTGTTGCACTTTACTGTAAATGTGGCCAATGAAACCCTGTTTATAAATGGAGCATGAGTTTCACATCAGTGCATGCTTACATTTATATAGTTATTACGGGCCTGCAATCTTAGAATAGCTATTTGTAGAGCTATTATCAACCCTATTCGTAATAATGTAAAGTTTATGCAGCTGTGTCATTTGCGCTTGCATCTCTTATTATGGATGGACCTAGCATTGCATGCCTGGTTTAAATGGGTCCAAAAACTCCCGGTCAGAGGTCATTCCCTACTCAATGACACACACACCACACACACACAACAACACACAACACACACACACCCAACACCACACACACACACACACACAACACACACACACACACAAACACACACAACACACACACACCCACACACAGTGGTGAGATAATATAGGGAAGCGATCAACCATACATATCACTTTATTTTGGAATTGGCAATGGGGGTGGTATCTTGGCCAGATATATGGTACACATTACAAT